>JAZKJV010007540.1:0-600000 GCA_037367405.1 Ottelia alismoides | reverse complement strand
AACCCTTGTAGATATGTCATATTGCTTTTATGTCCATGCCAAGTCACCTCATGTGGCGCTCCACGTGAGGTGCCTATTTTGCAAGTATACCTTAAAACATTTTGTATTTATTTTTAGTTCATAAAAATTTCATGTACATTGTATATTTTTAGCAATTTTGCACAAAGGCCCCTGGAATGCATTTTATCTACATATATGCCCTTGCTAGCCATTGTATTTTTGTGTTTTGTGAATTTATCTAAAATATCTATTATGCTCCAAAAATCAGGAAAAAATAGGTTTAAGTTCCTGATTGCTTGTAGTTTCATGTCATAATTTTTATTTGCAATTTTGGACCTTTTTCTATTTATTAAAAATCATTTAGAGCACAAACAGTCTCTGTCTAGCGTATAAAATACCAAAAATTGTAAAAATTGTTTCTAAAAAATCCCAAAAAAATTATATGTTTATATTTAGGTATTTTTATCCTTCGGATTACTTAATATAGAAAAACAAAACTCTTAAAAATTGAAAAAACCCAAAAAAACTTGATAAAAATTTATAAAATTCCTAAAAATAGTGTTTTTTGTTCTATAATTTTATTTAAACTATTATATATATAGTAAAATTGATTTGGAAAATTTTGTACTTCAGTTGCTATTTTTAGTTTCTATTTCAATCTCAAATATTTATTAAATCCCTGTTTTAGGGTATTCTTTACTTTTAAATATATAAAAATTAGAAAAAAAATCACTATAAAATCACAAAAATAGTAAACAAATGTTTAAAACCTAGAACTACGTATTTCTGTAATTTCTGGATATTTTTAGTTATATTTATGCCTATATTATCCTTCATTATATATATTTTATTATATTCTATATTACTTATTATAACAAGAGATACAAAATATAAAAATCCAATAATATATATACTGTATAAACATAAAATTAAAAATAAAATACAAAAATGAAAAAATTAAAATTAAAAACTCACAAAACATATATGTGTAGATACATAATAAATGTCATGGTTACATACAATACACTTTGTTTAAAAATAACCATAGGCTACCCATGTTGCTCTCTGTGGTTCGACCTCTACACACTTGCTTGTTATACATCTAGTTATAGATAATAATAAACTTTTACTCACTTTTTGATATTCATGGCTTGATTTATATTCGTGGGTTGATTGTTGATTAACTAGGGTCTATTGAGTGGTCAACACATCAACTAAAGTTTTGCCTTGTGAAACCTTACGACCCTCTTCAGATTGTCTGATTATCAAATGACGTCGTTGCTGGGGAGCAATGAGTGTAGCCTATTTTTATCATTTATTTTGTATAATCATTTGTTCTTATTCATTGATTTATTGATGTAAATAATAATTGATTTATTTTGCACATAGCCATTCAATTATTCTTTGTATAACTCATTTTGATTTCACTTGATTATATGTGCTAATATTCTTTTCTTTGAGACTTTGTTGTGAGGGCCCGCCATGTAAGAACATCTTCTTAGGAGGCCGATGCAGCCAAGTTTGGTGGAGATTGGTCCTCACCCAGTGACCAGTTGGAGAGGTTATAAAGGAAGCAAAGAGAGGAAATTTAGCATAGAATTAGTTTAGCTTTATTTATGTATTTATTGGTGAGAGAGAGACACTTAGTAATCTATAATAATTAAGACTTGGACTCTACTCTCAATAACGAGGTCCGGTGCCTGGGTGTCTTTTCACCTGGGGGCCTCGTTGCAGTTTTCCGTGCTTCCTCGCCTTCTTTTATTTTGTTTCCCATTATTTTCAGTTTTTTTGCCTTATTTTCATTTGTTTCGTGCGCATGGAGCCCCTAGACGTAGGTTGCTTGACTCGGTAACTAGGTCCAAACCCTAACTAGAATGCATGTACCTATAGTCTCTTATGTTTTGATCTAGTCAAATTAATAAATGTTGGTTATTTGGATTCTGACCCACGTGCCGTGAGAGACATCATAAATCGCTAGTAGGACCCGTTGTGGCGGGCACCGAGATGTGTTCAAGATCGGACACTAGGGTTTGTCTCTAAATAGTTAACATATGGTCCTTCACGATTAATAACAGCTACTGTTTAGGGCAATTTCATCGATTGCACCCCACCATGTAGATGGGTTTAAAAATTCTGCCTTGCATACCACATGGAGAGAGCTAGGAAGCATTGTAAGTCCTATAACTCAGCATGCATCATTAGATTCAATGGTGAGATTTCCATAATCGAATTGACTTGAACGGCTTTTTTATTATCTCCCTCTGATTTTGAGCACCTAGAACTTAAATGAAAATCTACAAAAATGTTAGGTGCTTGTATGCAAAGAGATCCAAAAAAAGTGAAAACCCAAAAAAATTAAAGCAAAGAGACTGCTAAATGAACTTCGACCTTAATTAAAATTCATGACAGAATCTCATTGTCTTGGGTTCATAAAGCCCTCATTGATTTCATGTACATTAGGAGGGACCAAAATCGCTTCCATGAACGAGGCATGACCTGCTAAGGATTAGAGCCCAAAACCCAGTCTGTAACTACCTTGTGTATCGTCGGGATTTCAGAAGTAATGGCACTTCTATCATACATGATCGAGTAGGGCCTTGTCAATGATGATGTTCCCGCCTTGAGAGGAGCATCGACATGATCTGAAGTACTGAGCTTAGGCCACACCTTCACAGGGGTGTCTATCTCATCACTTTGCGTCCAAGTAGGTTCTTGCACGCTCACGGGTGATTCCATTGCGAGCGAGGATTGAAGTAGCAGTTTCACCTATCGGGTTCCTCTCTCTATTTATTTGGTTGAGTAGGGATCCAAGAAGGGTTACAAGGACCTCAAAAAGTATAGACTACATGTTACAATGGATGAGGACAAGTACGGGATACTTTTCTGGCAGTACTCTCTCTCTCTCTCTCTTATAGGGTTAGCATGCTAAGGACTTGTTAAAAGATATGCCTGAATAACAACTCTAAAACTGAAAAGATAATAAATAGCCGAACCTTCACGTCTTCACATGGAATGAGTTGGTGAACCCAATTTTGTATTGTGTTTGTATGAATCTAGATTAAGATTTAAAAAACAAGTCCCATACATTTATGCAAATTTTGTCATATTTGTCTTCCTTTAGACCCCCACTCAGTTTGAGCATTTCTACTGTTTTACACTCCATTTTATTCCTCGTTTACCACTGTATCTTTCCTCCTGCATCAATCTCCTTTTTGCTTCATGATGTCGATCTATGAATGGCTTAGTCGGGACTCCGACAGCATCAATAATTTGAGGCGATTCCCGAGAACCCGGTCTAGACTTTGCGGGCTGATCTCCAGACTCCTCGTCTTCTTTCTACCCACCCAATAAACAAGGATCACCTTTGTCTCACCTTCGCCTTTTTTAATGAGAGTCAATTACAGTCTACATCTTTTTCATTCACAACACTCTAGGATTGACTTTAATTCCAGATTCATCTTGGCAACTAGGAATCAATTTCAAAGTGATATGATTGGGACTTTTTCATTTTAGATAGAATCCAGCCCCAGTCCTAGATCCGAACATCAAGTTTATTTCTCCGACTCAGACCCAGAGATGGCATCTCAAAGGAAAGGAAAGGGACATCCGCCTTTCCAACTTGAGCAGGGTCAGATTCCAGATCAAAACCAAGTAAATGCTCAGTTGCTGGCCTCCATCAAAGCCATCCAGCATCAACCAACAGAGCATGCCCTTGCACAGATTGCGTTCCAGGATATGCTGAATGACGTAATGAACAGACAAGTAGGAGGAGGAGATAGACCAGCAGGAGGAAGAGGGGACAGACCTCGTGATAATCCATATGAGAAAGATCCAGAACAAGGGAGGCAAAAACCCACGCTTAAGGAGACATATAATCCTGGACAAAATCAGATGACTGAGTGGATCCACATCCCATCAGTGCATGCTCACTTCGAGCTCAAGCCTCAGTTATTGGCCCTTCTACCATCTTTTCACGGGAACAATAGTGAAGAGCCTTACATTCACCTGCAGCAGGTCTCATGCATCTGTCGTACTACCCACTACCCCAATGTTCCCTTCGACATAGTGAAGATTATGGTGTTCCCCTTCAGTTTGCAAGACAAGACCCTCTATTGGGTCAATCGTGGGGAAGGTTGTGACAACATGGGAGGAACTGAAATCCACCTTTTTGCATAATTTCTATCTACTTGGTTAGCTCAACCAGATGCGAGACAAGATCAGTAACTTCTCTCAGGGTGCCCATGATACCATCCATAAAGCTTGGGAGAGATTCACAGACCTGCAGGAGAAGTGCCCTTATCATGAGATACCGAGGACCAGTTTGGTCCAACATTTCTTCACGGGACTGAATTTAGAGAGCCAAAGGATCGTTGATGCAACCTGTGGGGGATCTCATTTCAACAAGGATGAAGACGTGGTTTGGCAGATTTTTAAAGAAATAGACGAAGGAGAGGCCGCTCTTTCTTCATCCCATGCATACCGGAAACAACCTCAGATCCTCTAGAAGCAAGTCCATATGGTAGCATCTCACAAGGAGGAGAGACATGAGAGCTCCAATCTCATTGTCATCGAGGGCCATCTCTCAAAGGTTGATATCATTGAGAAGTGATCACAGGATCTCGAGAAGCTCTTTGTGATCAAAAGGAGGATGCAGCACTTAGACAAGCTGGACCAGATGACCAAGTAGTTGGTGCTACTGGTGAATACCATCAGTTCAGTCCAGTCGGCGATACCATCTACAGAGACTCCAGTTGAGAAGAAAGATGAGCCAGCACCACCACAACAACCTCAGCCAAGTCAGCATCCACCAACAGTCCAGCAAGTGTACTACGTGCAGGCACCCGATCAGGGCCCGTCGAAGTAGAAGATGGTGGTTTACCAGCCAAACTTCCTTCTACCTTATGATCCAGCCTTCCCACCACCACCCTTGATTTAGGAAGTCAATGGTGTATGAAGCAATGATGCACAACTGGCCTGTCCTACCGAATACCCTCAGGGCCAGCCACAAGCCAACAGGGCCTACCACCAACCCCGGGGTGGTCGATACCAGCTGGGCTGTCAGAAAATTCTCAAATTCAACATTCGCTCAGATTCAGCTTACTAAAAGTTTGATTCAGATTCGATTCGAAAATAAACGAAGTGAACTTGAATACGAGTTTGGGCTCGATTAAATAAACGAGTCAAACCTCAAAAACAAAGGTTCACTCAGGTTCGGTTCATTAGAAGTTCGATTATATACACACATAAAAGTATATATACATACATTGTATATATAAGGAAAAAATAATTATATATTTACATAAGGCCATTCACTTATTTTCCCAAATCCATCCGGTCATCACTCCTTAAGCCCCTATTCCCTATTCCTGAAACCCCACAAAACCCTCACTTGTAGCTGCGGTTTTTCCCTTTGAACGGAAACATCTGCACAACATTTATTCTTAAACGAACCTTTAACAAGCCGAACTGAACCTTTACGAACCTTACTCAAGCCGAAGCGAACCTGATTACAGTTTTCATTTTATCGAGCTGAACTGAGCCTGAGCCTGAAAGTATGCTAAACGAGCCGAACCGAGCCCTGGTTGGTTTGCTCAGGTTCGGCTCGTTTACACCCCTAATACCAGCAGTCCTATCAACCTTCACCTCAATATCACCAGCCTCCACAGTACCAACAACAATGGAGGCAGAGCCAGCAGTATGCACAACCGCAGTACCGCCCGTCACAGCCGTATCACCACTACGTGGCTGCATCGTCTCATCAGTACCATCCTCCCTCCTATCGCCAGTACCAGCTTCCTCCACCTCCTCAACCACATCAATAGTCTCTGCCTCAGTCCCACAACAATCAGCCACAACGTGGTCTGCACGCTGAACTTTCATAGATGAGTCCTATGAACCCTACCCTTGATTTCTTGGCCCAACTTGTCAAAGGCCTCGCAGATGTGACGAAAAAGATCTATGACTTGAGAACCACCAAAACGTCCATTCCGACGCAGGTAGAAGTGAATCCCAATAGCTTCAAAAGAAAAGAGCAGGTAGATGTGATGTCCAGTCTCTGCCTGTAGAGTCAGATGATGATCATATTGCTTTATCTAATGTTGTCACTTTCATGAGATGTAGGACTTTACCTCCGTCTACCACAAGCCACGAGAAAAATAAAGCTTTGACTAGTGAATCGTCATCATCTGCATCAGTCGCGTCAACTACAGGGACGGGTGAGGAAGAAGAAGGAGGAGGAGCCATGCCAACTGACATTCACCTCCACGACCATCAGCGAAAACACCAAAAAATTAGAAAAGTCAAAAAAATCAAAAAATGTTCGTAGCCGAAGTGAAGCCGATCCAGCCATGGAGGAGCCATAAGCTGATCCTATGCCAACCGACAGAGCAGAGGCCTCACTTGTAGCTTGTCCACCAGCACCAGCGTCGTCATCTCCAACGTGTACTCCTTTTTGTAATCTAGATGTATAGAATATTTTGAACAAGAATTTGGTTGTAAATAAGAACTCTATTTCTGATTTTAGTATTGTAAATATTCCTTTTCTTGAAGCAATAGTGCATTATCTGATCCTAGAGTTGTGGATATCAATAATAATTTGACTGTTGAGATTCCTTTGATGAAGTCCATGGAATACATGCATGTTGTGAAGAAAGGTTTGAAAGAGGCATGTACAAACAAGCGTGGACCAGCACGCAACAACAAACGTCGACAAGTGGAGAAGCACATTCTCACCATGGACACAATTGCATCCATCAGCAATCTCCCATAGAAGAAGCAAGACAAGGGGGCACCTTTGATCAGTTGTGAAATTTTTGATCAAGTCTTCAAGCGAACCTTACTTGACAGTGGTTCTTCTATCAATCTCCTACCATTTTCATTATTGTAAGAATTTGGGCTAGGTCCTCTCAAGCATACATGAATGATCCTTCAGTTTGCTGATCGATCCATCAAGCGACCTCGAGGTCTTTTGGAAGACATTGTGGTAAAGGTGCGGGACATGCACTTTCTAGTTGATTTTGTAGTCCTTGATATGGACTCCCCCGCACCCTTACTCCAGACTCCTATCATCCTAAGCCGACCATTCCTTCATAGTTCAAAAGTCGTGGTTGATTATGGGTCTAGAAAGATTACCTTCAGCTCGAACAATAATAGAATTACTATAGACGTGATCAGCGAGCCTAAAGTCGTAGCTGGTGAAAGTCATGCAGCACTGCCTAAAGCAGACTGTGACTTCATTTCAAAGATCAGAGATACACCACTCTCTTTGAACGATCCTTGGATACAGGAAATCCTCTCTCTAGAGGAGGACCTAGAAAGTACAATCGATGCAAGCTCCGACGACATTTGGGAGATAGAGTCCAATTTGTTGATGCATATTTTTTATTCTGATGATTCACTCTAGCCCGAACATAATGAGTTATTGCATATTTGTTAGGCACATTGTCAAAATATCAGTAAGGCACTGAGGTATGCACTACCTCCAGAGTTCAGGCAACTCATTCACCAACTAGCACTGTTTCAGAAGTGACTGAGAAGCCGGCCAGATCAGAACCTGAAGTAAAGCAACTTCCAGTAGTCCTGAAGTATGTGCTCCTTGCGGGTGCAGATAACATGTACCCGGTCATTATCAACAACAGACTAACCCCGGAGCAAGAATATCGACTCCTCGAGGTTCTAGAAAAGAACTGCAAGGCACTTGGTTGGCATGTTTCGAATCTCCGTGGGATAAATCCTGCTCTATGCTCACACCACATCTACCTAGAAGAAGATGCCAAGCCATCCCATGAGTGTCAAAGAATACCGAATCTGAATCTGAGGGACGTCGTCATGAAGGAAATCACAAAGTGGTGTGGCGCGGGCTTCATTTATCCCATCTCCGACTCCAAATGGGTGAGCACATTGCACATCGTTCCAAATAAATAGAGGCTCACTGTGGTTACAAAGACATAGGAGAGGAGATATCTACTCGAGTACCTGATGACACAGAAATCTTGAGGATTTATAATTTGTTGGTATAAAGTCGTTGCGATCCCCAAAATTTCCCGGATCAAACAAATAATTTTTTTCTTTCCTCGCTGCAAAATAAATACAAGAAAAATATGGTGGAGTAAGAGAAATTTTTGCTACTTATTTACCTATATAGCGAACATGATCGAACTCAAAGGCTACAATTCTCGAGGGTTATTCAAATAATTGATGAAAAATCAATTAAGAGAAAAAGTAGGAATCTCAAAGGAAAACTACCCTAGGTTTTTGTGGAATTTTTCTCTTTTTGATTTTTTGATTTTTTAATTTCTATTATTTATTTTCTGATTTTCAAATTTATAGTGATTTTAATTTTGCATTTTTTGATTTTCAAATAATGAACGATATGCATAAGGAAAGAAATACGCTCACCACACTCTTTTTGTATTTTTCAATTATATCAAAAATGCTCAGAAAAATCCAGAGAAAATATTTTTGAATTTTAAAGGCTTTAAATTTTTTGAGAATTTTTTGTATAATTTCCAGATTTTTTTATTTCTTCTAAAAATAAAAGTGGTAAAAATGATAAACAATGTACAGCCTGGAGTAATTTACAACTTAAAAATATTTTATGTGTCCAAAACTCGAGAAATTATTTTTATTCTAAACTATAAATAGATATCTACATAAAGGAAGTGAAATGATAATTTTTGGATTTTGTAGAATTTTCTATGATTTTTCAAAGATTTTTGGTATTTTTTATTTTTTGGGGTTTTGAAAAGAATTAATGCTTAAAATTTGGATAGAAATTAAAAGACAATAAAATAAAACTAATCTATTTTTCTAGATTTTTTGGAGCAATATTCGAATTTTTATGAATTTTTGAATTTCAGAAAGAGAAAAGACACTTTTTTTATTTTTAATAATATAAAATGACAAGAAAATGCAATGAAACCTTTATGGAATGAACATGCTCAAAACATGAGTATACCTAAAAAATTTAGAATTTTTAGAGCAATGAAAATAATTATTTCAATAAAAAGATCATGCAAATCAAAGAGTCTAGATAATAGGGATAGAATTATAATTATTCAGTGTTCTGGAATTGGAAATATAATAGAAATAAATATGCGGGGATAAAATGTAAATTTCCTAGAGGGCCTGTTCGTTTGGAGAATAGGCCCTGGAATAAAGGGCCTATTCTCCATTCGACACGATTTTCTATGGTACGGTTATTCCCCCTCATTCCATCTTATTTCACTCTTATTCCTATCTTTATCCCACCTTACCTACCTTTATTTCACCTTATTCTCATTATTCCTATTCTCCAGCCGAACAAAGAATAGACCCTTATTCTCCTTATTCCCAATCCTTATTCCTGCTTATTCCCGAACCGAACGGGCCCAGAGAGTACGCACGTTGCACGTGATTTGTTGAAGTAGGGGCCTTTCTGTAATTATGAAAACTTCCAAGGGTTCATATGTAGTTTCCCCTAAATTAGGCTTCGGGGGTCTTCTTTGCAATATGCAGAACTTCTAGGGGCTTTTATGATATTTTTCCAAATTTTTTAATTAACACATGGTTCCTTGTTCGTTCCCTTCGTTTCTTCAACCAAAGAGGAAGGAGGGCTTGCGACGCTGCCCTCCCTCATCTCTCTCTTCTTGCGTCGCGGGCGGTGGCCTTCACGAACGACGGTCATGGTGGAAGGGGGCGACCGACAAGGGGGCTCCAGGCATATGTTCGACGCTAGGCGTCATCTTCGTGCTGGCGGAGGCAAAGGGCGCTGAGAGGTGGAGACGACGGTCTTCGTGCGGTGGAACGGGCTTGTCAGGCGGTCGTGACGGCGGTGAGGCGCCGGGTGTGTCGTGCGAGTGACGCGGTGAAGACAGCCGGTGGTCGAGGGCGTTTGATGGGTTGACGCTGGGGCTGATCTGATGGCGGTGCAGAGCGACGGCTGAGATCGCGAGGGAACGGAGACTTGGCTCGTGCGGAGGTCTTCGACAGAGGTCGGGCGGTTCTGAGGCGGGCTGCGGCAATGTCTCGCGCGTTGGTGTTGCGCGAGGGCGATGGATGGCCGGTGAGTCATGCGGGCGATGGGCGACTGAGCGGCTCCACCCCAAGCAGAGGTCGGTGGAGACCTGCGATGGAGGGGGAGGCTGGCAAGGCGGTGAAGACAGAGTGGCGCAGGCTGGGCGGCGGTCAGGTTGTGCGGCCGGTTGTGCGGCGGATGTCGCCCGAGTTTTTTTTTGTTTGTTTGTTTTGTAACAACAATAGATAATAAAAAATATTATATATATATATATTTGGAAATAGAAACGGAAAAAATCTTTTTTTTTCTTTTTATTTTTTCCTTTTTTGTCTTTTTAGGTGATCCTGCAAAACAAATGTTAGAGAGAAGAAAACAATCTATTTTTTATTTTTCATATACTTTTTTATTTATAAACAAATGAGGACACAAGCACGATGGCTCGATCCTAGATCAAAACGGAATGCGTGAATGGGGATCCGACAAAAAATGATGAATAGATCTGAGTCTCCGGCCACCGTGCGTGGTCGGAATTGAGAGATCATGATAGGTAGAAAAGACCGCGTAGAAATCGAGATGTAAAATGAACAATCGAGTCGGTGGTGAAGAATCAAGTTGTGATGGATTCTAAAATCTAAATAAAAAATGACGATGAAATTAAAAATGCGAAAAAGTAAACTAAGATTAATCTAGATGAGAAATAAGAAGAAAATGATGGATCTCACCTCAGGAGCGGAAAAGACCTTGATCACCTCAACGAAGGCCAACTCGCTGTCACCGGACGGCTCGGAGGCTAGGCACTCTTCTACGACAAGAAGACTCTCGGAGATCGGGTTCCTCTCACCAAATATTGATAAGTTGAAAAGATGGATGAGGAGCCATATTAATAGATAGAAGAATGGAATTTGAATTTTTTAAAAATTTAAATAAAGATAAGAGATAAGAGGAAAGAAATTTGAAATGAGATAAAGATAAAAGATATTAGTGATAAATTTTTTTACAAAAAGTAACTATTTTTTGTATTTTCGTCACTTTATTAATTTGAAAATTAAATGTTAATTTTTTTTATTTTTTGTGGTGGTTACTTAAGAAAATTAACTGTATACATAAACTATATACCTATCGTACATTATTTACATTGTTAAATAAGGAAATGATTTTTTGTTTTTAAAAATTTTATTTTTTTTATTTTTATTTTAAATAATTAGTAAAAATATTTACAAATATTTACAAATACAATATGTACAAATACATAGGAAAATTGCACAAACCACCCCAGAAAACCGACTTTTCACCTGTGACTTCAAAAATTATGAAATCATTGCCATTTTAAAGATAATTTAATTTAGAATACAATGGAAGTGAGTTTGGTTCAATTTGAGTTCATATGGAGCCGGATTTGATCTTTTAATTATTGCTTAGTGGTTTTTTCCAAGTATAGTTGCTTTTGTTCTATACATGATTTGATTGTGCAATTATTTTTATTATTTAGGACACATTTTTATTTACAACTTTTGTTTTGAATATTATTTTGTTTGAGGTCAATTTATATATAAATAAAATATTCTAGTATAAAAATATACACAACATACAATTTTTTTGGATTTTTTGAATAAGGACCCTATCCCCCCCTACTTTATTCTTGGTCGATCAGGACAAGACTTGACCTTCTCTCGGGGTTCGGGTCAACTTGTATCTATTACATATATACAATCTTCCTTTTTTATTTTATTTTCTTTATTTTTCCTTCTTTCTTTCTTTATTTATTTTAGATTAAAATGGTAAGAAGTGTGCAATATTTACACACAGATGCAAGTTAGTAAGAATATGGAGTTAGTGTTATATACATGTGTTTTATAAGGGATTTTTAGCTAAAATAAATGAATAAAGATGATGAAATGCATATTCATCATCCCCATATGCTTTACCTTTGCTAGTCCCTTAGCAAATACTTATTTGAAAGAATAAGTAAAGAAAAAGAAAAATAAAGGAAAAATAAAGAAAGTATGACAATATTGAGTATTAAACTTATCTTCATAAAATTATAGTATGGAGCTCTGTCAGACCTTGGATTATTAGTGTGGCGGAACCTTAATGGGAAATGGATATAAAACCTAACAACCTCTAAGTTCCATAAGACTCCTATTCATATTCCTCAATAGTCAGGTCAGAACAAGTCTACATACACGAATTCTTATGACTATGAATCTTTACTTGTACGGTGTAAGTGAATATATAGATCCCCATCTCAAAAGTAGCAAAGAAACAGCCTTCCTGAACAAGGTAACTCTAGTCCCCCGGTCTAGCAACTCTTTCCTCGAGGAATGGGGATATTCCCTTCTAAGTTCAAGTACAATCAACTCAAGAAGAGGAGATGGAGAAAAGAATGGACAGCAACCAGTGTAGCTACCTATCCTTGGATGTATGACCAGTGTAGCCAAGTCATCCAACTGCAAGCTTACAAATATTTTACTTCGAAGCTCTTATTAATTTCTTTTTTGTATCCTTGTATATACACTCCGGCAGGCAATTTACTTTTCAATCAGGCCTGTCCACTTTTAGAGATTCTGCATCCCCCCCCCCCCCCACTTTTTTTTGAAAATATATAGAAGGTGCAACATGTACATAAGGAATTTTTCCTCTTGAGCTAGTAGACTATCCCTCTTTTGAAGCATTATTGCAACCCCACAACATCATGTCTTTAGACCTCAACATCGCTAGACTAGGTTGAGACACACTTCCCTCCCTAGAGGAAGACGAGATGTTCCACCTAGATGTACTACCCTCGTATGCTTCTCCAAGCCAAAAGATTCTGCCTCCTTACTACCTCCTCCATGAAGAGCTACGTGTAGAGTGCTTGTCCAAGAGAAGCCACGATCTGAAAGAATCATGCGTGTGTTGTTAAATGTTCTATTTAGACTAATCAAGATGACATATGAACATAGTCTTATGGACTCGAAGAATTAATTCACTAGGATCTGAAAAGTCTTAACTCTAGTTCTTATAAGGTTCCTCTGAAATTAAGTGGATTAAGGCCCAACTAAGCTCCATTCTTCAATTTTATTCCAGACTTAGTTTAAATGTCAATACTATCCTGAAAAATGCACATGCAAATGCAAGAATATGTACAATGTAAAAATAAAAGCATTTTTTTGAAACAATTTTCCAATTTTGAACTTTTTATGGGTTTTTGGAAAAGAAAGGAAAAATGATGCACATGCAAAAGAGTTTTTTATGTAACTTTTATAGATTTTTGATTTTGTAGTTTTTTTTCGAAAAGGAGAAAAGGGTTAGTAAAATACGTACAAGTATATACAAGAATTTTTTTGTTTTTTTCCTTTTTTTGGTTTTTTGTTGTTTTTTTGTTGTTTTTGTTTGTTTTTTGTGTTTTTTTTGTTTTTTTGTTTGTTTTTTATTTTGTTTCGTTGTTGTTTTTTTTACAAGGTGATCAAAGTCTATATAGACACTCGTAGATTTTATGAATTTATATATATATATATATCCCAAAAAAACATTTAAAATACGAGTTATGTCTAAAGTATATATACAATATATATGACACCCCTATACTTAGCTCGAACTATGTCCTCATAGTGATCAGAGAGCGGTAAAGGAAGATATAACTCGTGCTAAGTATCGAAAAGTGAAAAGACTCCTATGTTACAATGACTCAAAGATAAAAAAAATAGAAGTCGGTGATCCTCCCTATACTTAGGATCAAGTAATCTTAAGTATAGAAGATTGTACAAAAGGGGAAAACTGATGCAGAGAATGTACGGACTCAAAAATAAAAAGATTGATATGAACAACATCATCCGCCCATACTTAGGGTAGTGTATCCCTAAGTATAGGCAACAACAAGAGTGATGAAAAGGACGAATATGAACAACACAAATCATTCACCCCCCTATACTTAGGATAAAACACATCCTAAGTATAGCACACACACACAGAAAAGGGGGGAGATAAAACATAAGAAGAAAGAATTGAAATGAAAGGATATACAAAAGGAGTGGAAGTACAAAGGTCAAGAAGGTCGAAAATGAACCTTCTTGCGAGATCGCTGAGGAATGGATCTAACAAAGTGTAGGTCGATATTGGGGTTATCATTAGATATGAACTGATCAGGATCGACCAAGAATGTATCCTCAGCAGTCTCAGAGTGTGTAAGCAAGAATCGATTAGTGGAAGTAGTGTGGTCATGTCCTTCCTGGGAAGTCTCGCAGATATCAAAGTAAAAAAGCTCGAAATCATTATCAGAAAAAGTAAGATTAATTCCATCCTGGTGAGCCTCTACTGGATCAACATCTTTATCAAAAGGCCCAAATTCCTTTATAAAAGCAATCAAATCAAATTTGGCCTGATCGGTCTGGTCTAACTCAGGGTGAATATGAATGGACTCATCGATGAAAGTAGTCAAATCATGTTCGTATTGTCTAGTCTCAGAGTCTACTTCCGCTCTAGGATGCCTATCGTGTAAATCCCGCGGATGTCATCAATGCATCTTCACATACCAGAAGGGGAACTCCATGGTCTATGCTTTCCGAGTCTTCCTCCTTGAAGAGGAATTCTTGGGTTTCATTATCATCCAACATACAACAAAAATCTATGATATTATAATCAAGGTCAAATTCCTTGGGGTTGGCTAACACGGGCAGGCTCTCATGGGAAACAGGTTTCTGGTCAGTAATGGGTGTAGTGATCAACACATCGCTCCATGCAATAGAACGAGAGTGAATCTCTCCTGATCCATAATCAATAATAGCTCCTGCAGAAGCGAGGAAAGGCCATCCCAAGATGATGGGAGGGTGCTCCACAGGGGTGGAGGTCTCCATGGGAATATGACAAAATCAGAAGTGAAGTTCATGCCCTGAATGAGAATGACAACGTTGTCTAGAATACCCTTCAGCCTCTTGATAGATCCATCAACAAATTAAACTATCATCCTGGTTTTCTTGAGAGGCCTAAGATGGAGAGACTGTACTATAGAGAAGGGTATTATATTGATTGATGAACCACCGTCAAGGAGAGTGTTATCACAAGAATAGTCAGATATGGAGCAACTCACAAGAGGTGTGGCAGTGTTCCCTTTCTTAAAATGCGGACGGTGAGAGATGGCGTAGGCAGTGGCCATGGTCAAGATGTGACGCTCAGATCTGCTCCTCCGCTTTCTCTTCTTGTGTTGAGGAGCAGATAAATGGGTCATGGTCTGGTGAAGTGGGGCTTTAATGATCACGTGAATGGTGGCCATCACTTCAGGTTCAATCAACATTTTTTTGAATTTTTGGACCTCCTCCATACAAGGGAGGAGATCGGAATCAGCATTTACACGAGGATTGCCAAGAGCATACTGTACAGTAGCATCCTCGGGGTCAAAGGTGTAACATGTAATGGATGACTATGTGGGAAATAATTTGGCATGGGTGCCCTCTCCTCATAAAATGAATCGACAATGTGTTTCCCAGAATCTTTTTGGATTTTTTACATTTTTTTATTTTTTGTATTTTGCGTGATTGCAAGCTCTCATGATTATCCTCAAGTGAATCCATATCCTCAAATATTGGAGCATTATTTTGGCTCTCATTTATGTTGAATAGATTGCTAATCCTCGAATTCATATGCTCCATCATCTGGTTCAGGGTCTCAAGTGTGGAAATCATGAAAGGTGACTCCAAAATCTCAGGATCGGGTGAGTGTTGGGGGGGATGATGAATCTACATTTCATCATCTTTATTCTATCATTTTGGCCTTAAAAACCCTAGTAAATGCATGTAAATAGGCTTAATTCAGGCATTTTACCATTCATGCATTATTGTACAAATTGGTATAAAATGTTGTTTTTAATGCCAAAATTATAGGAAAAAGAAAAGAAAAGAAAAGAATAAAATATTGAAAATATTTTATGACCTAAAATCCCGAGATCTAGGCATCTCGATGACTAGGTCGACAAGGAATAAAGCAGGGGGAGATAAGGGTCAAAATCCAATAAAAATCCCTTTATTTAATTCATTTTTTATTCATTTCCCTTTATTTTTGGACATATTTTTAGTTCCACTTTTTATACTTCAAATAAATAAATGTTATACATGAAAGTTGTAGATAATTAAATATAGAAAAATACAAAATTGATTTTACACAAAAAGAATGTACAGATAAAAAAGTTATGATATGAATAATCCCAACTTTCCAGACATGTATCTCTCAAATAAAACTCGAAATGTATCAAAATCACCTTTAATTGTATATTATTTTAATAAACTATTTAATGAAGGTGGTTTCATATTTTTCTGAGTTACAGTGTGAAAGTTAGGTTTTGGACCCCTATTGTATACTTGTACAGATTAAAATATTCATTTTATTTATTATTCATTATTTTTGTAATTTTATATTTTAATAATTTTGTAAATATTATTTATAATATATGTATATATTAAAACATGAATAAAAACATAAAGAAAATACAAAAATAAAATACTTGTATAAAATACATAGGTATAATACCAATAAGTACACCTATATAATTAACACTTCTATTTATTTAATTATATAAAATACATCAGAAATATAAAATAAAAATATAGTTAAGGTCATAAAAATAATTTATAAATATATAAAATAATAAACAAAATTAATAAAAATAAAAAAATAAAATATTAAAATATTAAAATATATAAATAAATATACCTGTATATAACCCATAAAAGGTAACTTGTAATTTTAGAACTCTAAAAAATAAATAAAAATCGTAATAAAATATTTCATAAAATAATAAATATTTTTTATTTTATAATAAAAAATTAATTAAATTGTTTATTATTTTTTATCTAATTTCCAAAACTTTTTGCCAAGGAATTTTCTGGTTGGTGGTCAACTCTCTGACCGAGGTCTGGCCCCTGTCATACTGTGTTTTTTGGTCATTTTCTCTGATTTTTGGAGAATGCATCTTGCACCTTTTCGCGTCGAAGTCTTCTTGACATTTCTTCCTCGATGAACTGTGATTCATTCCCAAGGATCACATCAGGCGTGGGGTCGCTGCATCAAGGGATTCGCATCATCCTTAGGAGCTGCTCATCAACCTGCATAAAAAGAGACCGACCTTCCTTTGACCGGTGATCTCTCTTCCACCCGCGAAACCCAAACCTTGGAGCTCGAGCACCCTCCCGGTGATAACAGGAGCATGTAGCACTCTCCAGGAAGTCGCATGGGCGTCGAATTGAGTAGATCCACTCACCGGAGTTGAACCTCCGGAGTTAGCCACGGGTGTCACCTTGATGAGTCTTTTCTAACTTCTCTTATGCCTTTTTTAACCCTTGGGATAATCGTAGTGTATCGTCGCACGTCCCCCTCGTTGATTCTATCCAGATCACTGCAAAAATCCCCCATTTCACATCTAGCCGCGCTTCCGGTTTCGTCGGCCGACGTCGAATCTCTCCCGACCATTACCAACCCCTTCTGCCTTGCTGCAAGGTCGCAGTAGTTTGTCCGTGACCCTTTCACCCTTGTTTGTAGATCCTGGTGCCAAAGAACGGACCTGGGGTCTATCTCGCCGTCCACCGGAGATATCTGGAGAGACCTTGCTCTGTCGCCTTTGTGCCCGCCCTTCTACATGTCTTCGGTGATTTTGAAGGCCCCAGCACCTGGAGGAGGACCACGGAAGTATTTGCGGTATTTTTGAAGCCTCACGTAGCATCGGTGGAGGGAGAAATCGATGGAGGAATCTCGCCTCGCCGGAGCTTCCTCCCTGTTCTTGCTGGACCTTCCCCTATCGTCCGATCAAGCCGTCACTCTAGGTACTTTCGCTGATGCTGGATCAGGAGCCTCCAGCGCCGTTGATCTCCTTTTGATCTTCTAATCGTGGCCCTCTGTTCCGAACCGGTATCGGCGCTTCCTGAGCTGACACGTGTCAAGGCAAGAGATGTGGGTCGTCCGATCCTTATTGCGTGGGTATTTTGTGCTTTAACCCCTGTTGTTTTCTGTATTTAATAATTAGTGTATAATCTTTTGTTTGATGTTTTATATATTCAGTGAAATTTACGTTAGAACCCTTGAACTTTGTAGTATTTCAAAGGGGTCCGTGGCCACGTCACCTCACGTGACACATGCACGTGAGGTGAGTGGCTATTTTGCAAGGACCCCCTTGGTGTTTTGGTATTTCTAATCAAACCATAAACTATTCTCGACCGTTATAATATTTCTGGACATTTTTCATTTCAATCCCTGGATTTTGGAATAATGCCCATTCGTCCCTACCAGGTGCGCACGTGTTTCAACACGTGATTTGGAAAATTTGCAGTGATAACCTTACGCATTTGCCTATTATATTTATTCTAGAAAGATTTTTATTTAGTATATAATTTATAGAAAAATTATACTTGGGCCCTAATAGTTCTGGATATTTACAAATACATCCCTGCTAGTGTGCATTTTCTTTTTGTTTCTACTATTTATTTCATGTATCTACAAATTCCTAAAAAACCCCAAAAAATTATCATAGCTTCCTGTTGCATTGCTCTGTCACCTATATTTGTATTTTGCATTTGTGTTGCATTTTAATATTAATAAAAAATAAAAAACATGCATTTTCATCCATGTTTGCATTAAAAAATACATAAAAATTATAAAACATTTTTGAAAAATTTCCCAAAAAAATATTTTATGTGTTTTTCCATCTTTTAACTTTAATCCAAAAATCACTAAAAAATACAAAAGAAAACTCCTAAAAATAATAAAACCCCAAAAACCTTCATAAAAATATTAAATATCCATAAAAAATCACAAAAATATAATTTCTGTTTCTAAATTTTCTTTATTTTATTATTTTTATTTTAAAATTAATTTAGAGAAAAAACCTTCATCTCCATTTTAATTTCAGTCTTTTATTTTATTCCCTATTTTGAGTATTTTAGACTTTTAAAAATACCAAAAAATAGCAAAAATATAAAAAAACATAAAATTATTATAAAATTATAAAAAGCACAAAAATATTTTATTTCCAGAATTTTGCTTATTTTTACATATTTTTATAAATACATTATCTCTCTCTTTTCTTATATTGTATATATACTTTATTTTATATTTTAAAAGATAAAAAATTTAAAAGCCCACAAAAATCCCACAAAAAAGCCCACAAAAAAGGTTTTCACTTGGCTAAGTGTGTGAAAGGATATCGGGTGCATGATTTCTTTATCTCGCTTGCTCTACGCCATGCTTCCTGTTCGACCCCTACTTGCTCCACTGTACAAATTTAGTAGGGTATAATAAATTTTAACTCTTACTTTTAATTGCTAAATTATCTGTGTGGGTTAATTGTTGATCAACGTGAGGAGTGGAGTACTCGTCTCAGCGACAGTGAGCCTGAGTTGTCAGGCCATTATTTAGCGACTTCCTTCTTTTCGTTTTTCAAATGGCGCCATTGTCGAGGAGCATCGGCTTGTAGAGTAGATCTTTACCTTTTTACTTGCTTAGCTATTTTTATTATTATCTCTCTTTATTCGATTATTAATTGTGAATTGTTTGACATCTTTTTCTTGTCTTCGTGCGAGAGACCACGGACCGAGGAGGATCGCCTAGGTGATTCTACGCAACCTTGGGAAGCGGAGCCGACTATTCTACCCAAGACAGCAGGAGAGAGCAGAAGGATCTTGAGAGAGAGAGAGGATAGTTTAGGTTTTTATTTTTGTGAGAGAGAGATTTATTTGTCAATTAATTTGTAATAATACAGGTACACAGGACTTTGGACATTCAGGCCCAATTTCCAATGTCTGTTCACTTGGGGCTCACCACGGTTTTTGACGGATTTCATCGCTTTATTTTACTTTGTTTCCCGATTTTGGTTTTCTTTCTTTTGTGGAATGAGCCCTTAGTCTTTAGGCATGCTTGATCGTGTAATCTAAGGCCAAACACCTAATAACCATTGCATGTACCTATAGTCTCTACGTTTGGACTTAGATATAATTAATTGCTAAAGTACTCAGTCTTGAGGCCGCGTGCCGCTAGAGGTCATATACAGCGCATGTAGGACCCATTGTGACGGGCACCGGTTGACATCAGAGACCGGGCTTAAGCTTCATTCTAAGTACTTAGCAATTGGTTCTTCACATGTAGCAATTGCCTGCTTAGGACGATTTCCGTGTGCATATCAGCATTTAGTATAGATTTACAAATTCCCGTTTTGCATCCCGCATGAAGAGAGCTGGGAGGCACTGTAAGTCTTCTAACTAAGTATTCATCATTTAGGCTCTAAGGTGAGATTTCCATCTTAGTGTCGACTTGCATTGCTTTTCCGATCTTCTCCCTCTGTTTTTGGATCAATTAGGAATTAAAGAAAATACCAAAACGTTAGGCGCTTGTATTGAATCTACTCAAAACAAGTGATAACACAAAAAAATAAAAAAAAAGCTGCTAAAAATACTTGACCTAAATAAATTTGTTTAATTGGACTCATTGCCTTGTGGTGAGCAAAGCCCTCATTTGTTTTCAGGTAGCATTGGAAGGTCTCCTTCCCAGTGAGATGAGCGGCTTCGTAAGGATTAGAGCCCAAAACCCAGTCTGTGGCTGCCTTGTGTATCGCCTGGATTTCCGAAGTATTGGCGCTTCTATCATACGTAGATGAGTAGGGCTTGGTCGGCAGTGATGACTCTCTATTGTGTAGAGCATTGACCTTGTCCGAAGTATCGAGCATAGGCCACACCTTCAAGGGGGTGTCTGTCTCATCATCTTACGTTCGAGTAGAATCTTGCACGCTCACGGGTGATTCCGTTGTGAGCGAATTCCGAAGTATTGGTTTCGCCTATCAGCTTCCTCCCTCTATTTCTTTGGCTGAGTAGGGATCCAGGAAGGGTTACAAGGACCTCAAAAAGTGCAAACTACATGTTACAAAGGAGGAGGACAAGTACATGATACTTTTCCAGTAGCACTCTCTCTCTTATAGGTGTAGCGCTCTAAGGACTCGTTACGAGATAAATTGCTTGAATTCAAATATAAAAACCACAAAGATAATTGCTGAACCTTCACGGCTTCACGGGTCGAGTTGGTGAATCCATTTCTTTGAGGTTTGAATTGATTAGTCTTATTAAGGTCAAATAAAAAAACATCGCGCCTTTGCGCCATTTTGCTCTCCTTCCATTTGACCCTTGCTCACTGTGAGCCTTCTACTATTTTACGCTCATTTTATTTCTTGTTGACCTCTGTATCTTTCATCCACATCGATCTTCCGCTTGACCAGCGAGATGGTGACGAATGGACGGTTTAGTCGAGACTCTGTCGACACCCACATCAGTTCCATCCGCTCGCCTTCTCCAATAATTCGGGGTGATTCTCGAGAACCCGGTTTGAACTCTGTGAACCGATCTCCAGACTCCCCGCCTTCTTCAATAAATCGGGATCACTCTTGTCCCGAACTATGTCTGTTTTTGATGGCCATTGATTTCACTCCTTATACATCACCATCCTTAACAAAGTTCTATGTTGACCTTAACACGGAATATTTTCCTCCATCTGGTGCTGCAATTCAGACTGATCGGGGCATTCTTCCATGTGCAGACTGAGAACCTGATTCCGAGCCAGAAAGTCAAGCAGAATCTAAGATGGTCGGTGGAAGGGGAAAGGGACCGCAGCCCCAACCTGAAGCTGAAGTCAACCATGGGGAAGGGCAGTATACCACTCAAAATGATGTTAATATTCAACTGCTGGCATCCATACAAGCAATCCAGCAGCAGTTGACCAACCAAACCCTATCCCAGTCCACCTTCCAGGATATGCTGAATGATCTGAGGAGGAGGGTCGATGCAAGAGATGGATGAAGGGAGGATGAGCCAAATCCAGACCAAGAGTTTAATTTTGGAGGTTCCGGAGATGAACTTTCAGTGGGAGGACCCAATTTTGAGAGAGTGGATGCAGGACCTCTTCTATCAAAGCCTACTTTGAAGCAGACATACAACCCTGGAGCAGGGTGTATCACTGAGTGGATCCAAATTCCACGATTCCACGCCCACTTTGAGCTGAAGCCAGAATTTATGTCTCTGCTTCCCACATTCCATGGGAATACCACTGACTAACCATATATCCATCTCAAGAAGTTCAGCCGCATCTGTGCTACTGCTCACTACCCTGGAATTCCATTGGAGGTAGTCAAGATGACCGCCTTTCCCTTCAGCCTCCAAGACAAGGCCTTATATTGGGTCGGCCATTTGGGGAAGATAGTCACGACCTGGGAGAAGCTGAAGTCTGCATTTCTCCACAAATTCTACCCTCTCGGTTGTTTAAATCAGATGTGTGCCCGTATCTCCAATTTCTGTCAGCAACTCCACAAAACTATCCATGAAGCGTGGGAAAGATTCAAAGATCTTCAGGAAAAGTGTCCCCACCATGAGATCCCAAATACTAGTCTTGTGCAACACTTCTTTGGTGGGCTCCCACTTGAGAGCCAAAACCTCATTGATGCCGCTTGCGGCGGCTCCCACTTTAACAAAGATGAGGACGTGGTGTGGAACATCTTCGAGGAAATGGCAGAAGGAGAAGCCGCTCAATCATCATCATGTACGTACATGAAGATGTCAGCCGCCATCAGTAAGCCCGTGAACATGGCTACTCATACCGAAGACATGGATGACAGCTCCAACTTAAGCATCATCGGGAGCCATCTGTCTAAGGTAGACATCATCGAGAAGAGGTCACAGGACCTCGAAAAATTATCAGTGATTAAGAAAAGGACCCAGGGCTCGGAAAAGCTCGACTTGATTTCCCAGCAGCTGGAGCAGCTCGTTCGAGCCCTAAACGTCAACATGTGCAACTCTGTGTCTGCCACTACCGAGCCTTCCGTTGAGAAGAAGGAGCCTTCACTGCATCAAACACCTCAGCCGACTCCACCGCAGCCCCAGCCTATTCAGCACGGTATTACATGAAGGTTTTGGAGCAGCCCTCGCAGACTCAAACACAGATGGTTGTATATCAGCCAGAGTCCCAGCCAACTTATTTCGAGCAGTTCTCTCCACCCCCGCCACTGATCTAGGAGATCAATGGTGTATGGAACAATAAAGCACAAGTGACACATCCTCAGGGACATTCTCTGGGTCAGAACATGGGCAACAGGCCCTATCACCAGCAGCAACAGGGTGGGAGACCCTTCCAGCCCTCCTATCAGCATTAGCCTTCGTCTCAGGGTAACACCTAGAGGCAGAATTATCAGAACGGTCCTCAGCAGTCCGGATATCGCGGTCAAGGATATCATCAGCAACCGGTTGCTCAGTTTCATCAGCAGAACTCACGGTATTCCTTCAACCCTCCTCCTCACCAATTTTCACCAGGATACCAGTCATAGTCTCACCTTTAATATCCGCACCCTAGGTCCCATCAGGGGGACTCTTCTAAGATTGTACGGGTTAATCCAACCCTTTCTTGCCTTGAGAAATTGATGAAAAACATGGTCGAGATGAAGCAGAAGATCGACGACTTGACGGCTGCGAAAACAACCATCCCTGCTCAAGTCGAAGCTAACCCAAACAATTTCCGACGCAAGGAGCAGGTAGCCAGTAGTGTCCAACCCGATTCAGGTGAACTAAATTGATTTTTATCTAATGTTGTTACTCTCAAGAGTGGTAGGATACTCCATCCATCGGCGACGATGAAGGGAAAGCATCTTGCATCTGACGGGGAATCGTCAGTCCAGCCAACGTAAGGGCGAAGAAGTATTTTTGGAGCATCATCTCCAACCAGAAAATCACAAAAATGAAGAAAACAACAAAACACAAGAAGATAGCAGCAGCTTTGGTGGAGATAGGCCAGCATTTGAGACGTCTGCACCTGCCCCAGAACCAGCTCCTGACAGGAGGAATCTTGCACCTGCAGCAAGTCCAACGCTAGCACCTGAATCCGAGCCTATCATTTTTGGTCCACATATTGTAGATGATTCCATTCACCTGTAGAAAACAATATGGACACTATTTTGAATGACATTGTGGGAGATTCTGTAAATATTCCTTTTCTAGACGTAATGAAAAAACATAAAAAAATGAAAACTTTGAAAAATACTTTGTCTGATCCTGCCATCATTGAGATTATTCAGAATCTAGTGTTGAACATGACATTGATGAAAGCTCTTGAGTACATGCCCGTTGTGAATAAAGGATTGAAAGATGCATGCACAACCAGGCACAGGCCTCACCCTCATAACTCTAGAAATAAGGGTGGCAAGTCCGAAAAGTACATCCTCACAATGGCCACAGTTAATGACATCAGCAACCTCCTAGATAAGAAACCAGATATGGGAGCACCTCTTGTGTGTTGTCAGATGTTTAATCAGGAGTTTGAACGCACATTGCTCTATAGCGGGTCTTCTGTCAACCTGATGTCAACCTCACTTCTCACAGAATTAAGGCTAGGACCGCTCAAACCTACAAAGATGATTCTGCAATTTGCAGACAAATCAGTTAAGAGGCCTAGGGGTATATTGGAGGACGTGATAGTCACGGTTCAGGGGAAGCAGTTCCCGACCGATTTTGTGGTACTAGATATGGACGTCTCCGCTCCATTGCTCCTGACCCCAATAATACTTGGACGACCATTCTTGCGAACATCAAACACAGTGATGAATTATGGGACTGGAGAAATTATTTTGGCGCTGGCAGTGAAACGATCAAAGTAGAGACCCTGTCTGACACAGCACCACTAGAAGGAACATCTGCATCATGCGCAAGGGTGATTGAGTATTCGGATGACTGCGACTTTCTGGCAGAAATTCAAGACACCAATCTATTCTTGGATGACAATGAGATCCGTGAACTCCTCTACCCCGAGGAGGGATTACAGACCGCAGTCGAATCCCTCCTTATCGATCAGGACGAGGTACTTGCTGACATGCTGAATGAGACTTCCGTGGGGGTGATGCTATCAAGATCAAGAGAAAATTATTGAAGAATCTTGTGATGAAGAGGAAATTATTGAGACATTCTGTAAAGACTTGAATGATGAGGCAGAACATAGCATGGTGGATGCCAGACGGATGAAAGAATCGCCACTAGAATTAATAGCTGAAATCACTTCTGAAGCAGCTCTGACCCCGCCAGAGATGAAACCCTTTCCCTCCAATATGAAATATGCCTTTCTTGTGGGAGAACCTAACATGTATCTGATCATTATTAATGTGCATCTGACCGTAGACCAAGAATCTCGTATGATGGAGGTTCTTGAATGCAACCGCAAGGCAATAGGCTGGAGAACTTCAGATCTCCATGGGATCAATCTATCTTTGTGCTCGCACCACATTTTCCTGGAGGAAGATTGCAAACCCTCTCGAGAACTTAAGAGAAGACTGAATCCTAATCTGCTGGAGGTTGTTATGAAAGAGATCCAGAAATGGTGCGTCGCGGGATTTATTTATCCCATCTCCGACAGCAAATGGGTGAGCCCTCTGCATGTGGTGCCAAAGAAATCATGGATCACCATTGTGAAGAATGACAAAGGAGAGGAGATCGCGACCAGAGTACCCACTTCTTCACGAGTGTGTGTAGATTATAGAAGACTTAATCTCGCCACCAAGAAGGATCACTTTCATTTACCCTTCATCGACCAGATTCTGGAGAGATTAGCTGTGAAGGAATACTTTTGCTTCTTAGATGGATACTCTGGATATAATTGATGAATCTGCGATTCGTCATCTTTATTCATTTATTTTAGCTTAAAATCCCTTATAAAACATCTGCATATAACACTAACTCCATATTCTTTCTAACTTACATCTGTGTAAATATTGTACACTTCTTACTAATTTAACCTAAAATAAATAAAGAAAGAAAGAAAGGAAAAATAAAGAAAAGAAAATAAAAAAGAAAAATAAAGAAAAGAAAATAAAAAAGGAAGACTGTATACAGGCTGATCCAAACCCCGAGAGAAGGTCAGGACTTGACCTGATCGATCAGGAATAAAGTAGGGGGAGATAAGGGTCCTTAAGCAGAAAATCAAAAAAAATGTGTGTGTGTTGTTGTAAATACTTCTCACTTATTTTGTATGTATTTGTATAAAACTGACACTAATTTATTTGTGCCTCAATTGAACTCAAAACAAATAACTTTCAAAAACAAAGTTGTAAATAAAAATGTGTCCTAATTAATAAAAATAATTGCACAATTAAATCATGTACAGAATAAAAGTAGCCACACTTGTAAAAAGCCACTATGTACTAATTGAAAGATCAATTTCGACTCCATATGAATTCAAATTGAACCAATATCACTTCCATTGGATTCTAAATTAAATTATCTTTAAAATGGCTGTATTTTTATAATTTTTGGAGTTACGGTTGAAAAGTCAGTTTTCTGGGGTGGTTTGTGCAATTTTCCCATGTATGTTGTGTATATTGTATTTGTATATATTTGTAAATATTTTTACTAATTTTTTAAAATAAAATAATAATAATAATAATAATAATTTTTTTATAACAAAAAAGGCTAATTTCCTCATTTACCCTTATATATAATGTCATATATGTATATAGTATATGTATATAGTTGCTATTTTAATTAATCGCCATAAAAATAAAAAAATAACATTTTTTTTAAATCAAATAAATAAGAAATGAAAATTCAAAAAAAATATATAATTTTGTAAATAGTTTTATCTCTTTTACTTTATCTCATTTCATCTCTCTTATCTCTTCCACCAAAAAATTCAAAAATTCAAATTTCATCTCTTTTCTATTTATATGGCTCCTTCTCCCTCATTTCAACTTGATCAATCTTTAGAGAGAGGAGCCTGATCTCCGAGAGAATTTCTTCGAGGAAAGTGCCAAGCCTCTGAGTTGTTCGGTGACAGCGAGTCGGCCTTGTCGAGGCGATCACAGTCAATTTCCACTTCTAAGGTGAGATCCACATTTTTCTTATTTTTATCTAGGTTAATCGTTGTTTAGTTCTCGCATTTTTATCTCGTTGTTATTTTTTATCTAGATCTTAAAACCCGTAACGTTTTTTATTTGCCATCGATCTCGAGTTTTCATCTCATTCTCTCGATCTCCCCGCATTCTATTTCTATCGTCAACGATCTCCCAACTCCGACCGCGTACGATGGCTGGAGATCGGATTCGAATCTCTCATTTCTGTCGAGTCCTCGTTCATTTTCTCTGATTTGTAAATAAATAAAGAAATAATAAAAAAAGCTATTTGCTTTCTTTATCCCTCACATTTGTTTTGCAGTATCATAAAAAAACAAAAAATAAAAAATAAAAAAAATTCTATATCCTTTTTTTAATACCTATTTTTCAGATTTACACAAAATATAAAAAAAACTTTCTTTTTATTACTGTTTACATTACAATAAAAAAATTACAAAAAAATAAAAAAAGGGAACGGCTGCCCTCCAGGCGCCGCCGACCCCCCTGCTCATCCTCCGACCTCCGTCGCGCGGCCTGTGCACGGTCCCGCGCCGCCCCTCCGCGTGTCGCTCCAAGCGGCGGCGCAGCCCCACCGACCCGTCGATCTCCTCCACCTTTGAAGCCCCCGGCCGCGGAGTTCCTCCGCCTAGGCGCGCGGCTCTGCCCATCCCACATGGGCCCTTCGCGTGTTGCTCTAGGCGACCGCGCAGCCCCGCCGACCCGCCGAGCTCCTCCACCTCTGAAGCTCCCATGAGCGCCTCCTGCTAGCGGTGCTCCACGCCCCCCTCCAACCAGTATCACCCTGCGTGTGCCGCTCGGCGGCCCGACCTCCAGGCGGAGTAGCCTCTCGCGCCCAAAACCACTGCCCGCTACCCTTGGCACTCCACCATCTGCCCCCCCTTGCATGGAGAAGAAGCAAGGGGCGACGCCCCTATGTCCTTGTGCGTGAGACAAAGAAGAGAGAAGGAACACTAGTTTTTGAAGATTTTAAAAAAATCTGCAACAATTGTGAAGTAACCCCTGGCGATTTCAAACTTCATAAATAAAGCACCTGCACACAGAACTTAGCGCGTGTGATGCACATATAATGTGGGTAAATTACACACTTCATTCCTCTATTTATTTCTATTGCTTTTTTTGCAAAAACTTCCTATTATTTATATTTTAGTCCCTGCTTACAGACAGTAAATTTGCATGCTTCTTTTTGATGGAATAAATGTTTTTATTTTTCGAAAAATTCTCAAAAAATGTGGTTATGCTCCTGCGAGAGTCTTTATCATTGTTTAAATTTTTCATCAACTTTTGTTGACATTTGATATTATTAAAAAATCAAAAACATGTCATTTTTACCTGTTTGAAATTTAAAAATTCAAAAAAATTCAAATATTGTTCTAAAAATTCCAAAAAACTTAATGTAGTTTTATTTCATTGTCTTTTAATTTTTGCCCAGTTTTCACGCATTGATTCTTTATAAAATCAGAAAAATTGAAAAATACTGAAAATATTATAAAAATCACAGCAAATTATACAAAAATTCAAAAATTATGATTTTAATTTCTATTTGTAGATAATTTCTTCTACTTTGTCATAAAAATAATTGTCAGGTTTTGGGCATTTAAAAAAATTTTAATTGCAAATTACTCTAGGATGTGCACAATTTCATATTTTCTCACTGTTTGATTTATAAAAAATTACAAAAACATCTGAAAATTCCATAAAAATTCCAAAAAAATATTTCAAAATATTTCAAATACAAAAATATTTTTTCTGCATTTTTTATTATTTTTGATAAAGTGAAAAATTACAAAAAGAGTTGGTGTGCTTATTTTTGATCTTGTGAATATTTCTCCGTATTATTTTTGAAAATAAAAAAATTGCAAAAATAAAAATCACTAAAAAATTGAAAATCAGAAAATATACAAAAAAATTAGAAATGAAAAAATTAAAAAAATAAAAAGATAAAAAATCACAAAAACCAAGGATAGTTGTTCTTTGAGATTCTTGTTTTCTCTTAATTAGTTCTTGATTAATTGAATAATCCTCAGGATTTGTAGCCTTCCTGAGTTCGACCATGTCCGCTATATAGGTTAATAAGTAGCAAAAATAAAAAAATAATTGTTTGTTTGTCACGGGATTTTTGGGAACAGCAACGACCTATCGTATCATTAATTATCCGATCCCTCAAAAAACCATGCACAATAATAATCAAGTTGCTATTACCCATGAAGACCAAGAGAAGACCACGTTGACCTGTCCTTTTTGTACGTACGCCTTCAGACAGATGCCGTTCGGGCTCTACAATGCCCCAGCCACATTTCAAAGGTGTATGCTCACAGTATTTGCTGAGATGGTGGGCAACTTTCTTGAGGTCTTTATGGATAAATTTTCGGTCTATGGGGATTCATTTAATCAATGTCTGGATTATTTAGATCGAGTCTTACGGAGGTGCTACGAAGTAAATCTGGTGCTCTTGTGGGAAAAGAGCAACTTCATGGTAATTGAAGGAATTGTGATGGGTCACGTTATTTCTAAACGTGGCATGGAGGTTGACCCAGCCAAGGTGGAGGTGATTTCTAAACTTGAGCAACCTACAACAATCAACCAAGTCAGGTTATTCTTGGGCCATGTCGGTTTTTACTGACGATTCATGAAAGATTTTAGTAAATTGGCCAGACCTTTGACTGAGTTGCTCGACAAGGAAAATGAATTCATTGTGGATGACAGTGTGCTCCTTGCATTCAATCAGCTGAAAGAACTTATCACTCAGGCCCCTGTCTTGCAGTCACCAATCTGGACTCAGCCTTTTGAGATAATGACCGATGCGTCAGATTATGCCATTGGTGCTATACTCGGACAAAGGAAAGATAATGTGCCATTTGCAATTCACTACGCTAGTCCAATGCTCGATGAAGCCCAACGAAACTACACGGTCACCAAAAAGGAGCTTCTAGCGGTAGTCTTTGCCTTTGAAAAGTTCAGATCCTATCTCCTTGAATCCAAAATAATTGTCTACACATATCATTTGGCCATTCGGTATCTACAACAGAAGAAGGACGCCAAACCACGTCTTATTCGGTGGATCCTTCTCCTCCAGGAATTCGACCATGAAATCAGAGATAAACCTGGGGTAAAGAATGTGGTGGCCGACCATTTATCGAGGCTTCCTGAACCAGAGTCTCCTGAGCTGAGCCCGCAACCAATCACAGAGACCTTTCCAGATGAGGCAATTCTGTCAGTCACCTCGCTTCCATGGTATGCGGACATTGTGAATTATCTCGTAATCAAGAGAATCCCACAGGATTGGCCGTAGTTGAAAATAGACAAATTCTTGTCTAAAATCCATTTCTACCAGTGGGAGGATCCATACTTATTTCGAGAGTGGGAAGACTGTATCTAGAGGATTTGCATCCATCAGGAGGAAGTTCCAAGTGTCCTCGCCTTGTGCCATGATCAGGATTCCGGAGGACATCATTCAGGCAAACGAACGACAGCAAAAGTACTTCAGAGTGGCCTCTGGTGGCCTACACTATTCATAGATACAGATGATTATGTTAAATGTTGCACTGAATGTCAGAAGATGGGCGAAACTATAGGAATGAGAGACATGATGCCTCTGAAAATTCATTCAGAAATCAGACGTCTTCGACGCATGGGGTATCGACTTTATGGTCCCATTTCTTAATAGCCAGGGTTATGAGTAAATTCTGCTTGTTGTCGACTATGTAAGTGGCTGGGTGGAAGCTATCCCCACCCGAACTGTCGACGGTAGGACTGTCTGTCGATTTTTGAGAGATCACATTTTAGCATGGTTCGGCATCCCCAAGATTCTAATATCTGACGGGGGTGGTCATTTCATAAACAAAGAGGTGAAGAAGCTGGCTCAAGAATTCTGCATCGAATATCGTGGTGCTTCACCTTACCACCCACAATCTAATGGCTTAGCTGAATGTTCAAACAGGAAGATCAAGACAATTTTACAGAAGCTTGTGCGTCCGGATCGCAAGAACTGGTCTCAGTTACTTGATTCATTTTTTTGGGCTTACAGAACCGCGTACAAGCCACCCTTGGGAATGTCTCCCTACCACATGGTGTATGGCAAGCCATGTCATCTGCCCGTTGAATTGATTCACAAATCTTTATGGGCCATCAACATTTGTAATTTGGATTCTGAGAAAGCCGGGAAGAACCGAAAATTGGATCTGAACGGATTATTGGAATTCAGAGACTATGCATACGACAACAGCCTGGTGTACAAGGAGAAGATCAAAATATGGCATGACAAGCACATTCACCGCAAGTCCTTCGAGCCGGGTTAGATGGTGTGGTTGTTTGATGCGAAATTAAAGATCTTTCCAGGTAAATTGAAAAGCAAATGGACTGTGTCGTTTATGGTAAAGAATGTATGTGACAATGGAAGCATATTGATATCTAGTTTGTCAGCTGAGTGCAGCTATTTGTAGTCAATGGACAGCTTCTGAAGCCTCACCTTGAACATGATACATTTATGTCTGTCTTTGACTCTATTCAAGTAATCTATAAGGATGAACCTGATATTTCTAAAGTGGCAGAAGAAGACAAAGGAGAGCAGAACATTTTTTAATGATTTTTCTTCTTTTCTTCTTTCCTCCTTTTCCTTCTTTCCTCTCCTGTTCCACCAATAAGATGCCATCCCCTTCATCATTGCTACCCGTAGGATGCATCTTGTCCTAAGTGTAGGGGCGACTTGCTCTTCCTTAATCTTAATTTCTTCTCTTCTTTTCTTCTTTTCTTCTTTTCCTTTTCTATTTTCTTTTTCTACTGAAAAGGTGTCACCCCTTTTTGTCAGTCTTCTATACTTAGGATGTACTTTGTCCTAAGTATAGGGGGGTGTGCACCCTGATTTCTTCTATTTTTTGGTCCTCTCCACTATCTCCTCTTCTTGTCTATACTTAGGGATATCTTACCCTAAGTATTGGGGAAGACAGTCTGAGTACGATCTGTTCATTCCCACCCTTGACCCTCCCTTCTTTGTGTACAATATGCTATACTTAGATTATTTGATCCATAGGAGATAAGAGGAAAGAAATTTGAAAAGAGATAAAGATAAAAGTAATTAGTGTTAAAATTATTTATTAAAATTAATTAATTTATTGTATTCAAATCACTTTATTAATTTGAAAAAGTAAATGTTAATTTTTTTATTTTTTGTGTGGTAGTTATTTAAAAACATTAACTAATAAATATAAACTATATACGTATAGTGCATTATTTACATAGTTAAATAAGGAAATTATTTTTTTGTTTTTAAAACTTTATTTTTTTATTTTGAATAATTAGTAAAAATATTTACAAATACAATATGTACAGATACATGGAAAAATTCCACAAACCACCCTAGAAAACCGACTTTTCACCTGTAACTCAAAAAACTATGAAATCGTAGTCATTTTAAACATAATTTAATTTAGAATACAATGGAAGTGAGTTTAGTTCAATTTGAGTTCATATGGAGCCAGAATTTGTCTTTCAATTATCGCTTAGTGGCTTTTTCCAAGTGTGGTTGCTTTTATTTGTACATGATTTGATTGTGCAATTATTTTTATTATTTAGGACACATTTTATTTACAACTTTTGTTTTGAACATTATGTTATTGAGGTCAATTTATGTATAAATAAAATAGTATAGTATACAAATATGCACAGCACACAATTTTTATGGATTTTCTGAATAAGGACCCTATCTCCCCCTACTTTATTCTTGGTCGATCAGGTCAAGACTTGACCTTCTCTCGAGGTTTGGGTCAGCTATATCTATTACATATATACAATATTCCCTTTTTTTTCTTTTCTTTATTTTTCCTTTCTTTCTTTCTTTATTTATTTTAGATTAAAATGGTAAGAAGTGCACAATATTTACACACAGATGCAAGTTAGTAAGAATATGGAGTTGGTGTTATATACATGTGTTTTATAAGAGATTTTATGATAAAATAAATGAATAAAGATGATGAAATGCAGATTCATCAGTACCACATCATGGCATGTATGTATTGATTATCGTCGCCTCAATGCAACAACTAAGACGAACCACTTCCCCTTGTTGTTCATTGATCAAGTTCTGAAAAGATTGGCTGACAAGGAGTTCTTCTGCTTTCTGGATGGGTACTCCAGGTACAACCAAGTGGCAACTGCCCTTGAGGATCACGAGAAAACAACCTTCACTTTCCCATTCGGCACTTATGCTTTCAGGAGAATGTCCTTTAGACTGTGCAACGCACCAGAGACATTCCAAAGATGCATGCTTGCAGTTTTCACCGAGATGGTAGGTGATGAATCTCCATTTCATCACCTTTATTCTATCATTTTGGCCTCAAAAACCCCAGCAAATGCATGTAAATAGCATTAATTTGTATATAATAGCATTCATTGTTTCTTGTATTTATTGTACATTAAATAAGGTTTTTAATGCCAAAATTATAGAATAAAGAGAAGGAAAGAAAAAGGAATAAAATATTGCAAATATTTTATGACCCTAACCCCGAGACCAAGTCCAGAATGGAATTGGTCGACAAGGAATAAAGTAGGGGGAGATAAGGGCCAATTATCCAATAAATACTCCATTCATTTATGCATTTTTGGCACCTATTTTGTACATATTTATTTATTCATCAAATAAAGAAACTTTGTTCATGAAAGTTGTAGATAATAATATAAATAAAAATACAAAATTGAGTTTGTGTAAAAATAATACTCAATGTACATTTTATACACAGAATAAAAAACCAAAATCTCAACTTCACAGACCCATATCTTGCAAATAAAAACTCCAAATCAACTAAACTCACCTTTAATTGTATATAGCATTTCATAAACTATTTTATAAAATTGATTTCATAATTTTTGGAGTCCATCTATGAAAGTTAGGTTTTTGACCCTTCTTGTACATAATACCTTATTAAAATATTCATTTTATTCAATATTCATTATTTTTATAAATCCATATTTTTAGAATCTTGTAAATAATGTATATAATACATGTACATAATAAAAGTAAAATAAAACCAAAAAGAATTTGTAAAATAAAAATAAGTCTATAAAATACATAGACAAAATACCTATGCTACCTAATGTACATAAATAAAAAGAGAAAAGCATTCTTTAATTATTTCATTCTTTTATATTTTTATAATAATGTATATATTATATATATTATTAAAAATACCAAGCTAAAATAAAAACAAATAAAATCCATTAAATAAATACAATGTATATAATATATAGGTAAAGTACCTATAAGTATACTTACATATACATAGACCTATTTATTTAAAAATACAAATAAACTTATAAAAATCAAACAAAAATATCTTTATACTCACAAAAATAAATTATAAATTTATAAAACAAGCCAAGAAAATAATAAAAGAAAATAAATAAATTAAAAATAAAATACCCGAAATACATGTAAATACATACATATACATATTATCCAAATAAAACTATAACAAAACACCTCGAAAAATTCAATAAAAATCATAAATAAATACTAGATGAAATAATACACATTTTTTATTTTATAAAAAAAAAATTAATAAAATCATTTAGGGCGTCAAATAAATCAATCTTCCTTCAGATTTGCTATTTTGTCTCGTAGCGGCTTTCGTGGCCCAATGAGGCGCCGGCCAACGTTGACTCCCAGGTCAACTGTCCCATCCCTCGCCTGGCGTCTCTGAACTGTCTATTCCCCCGATTTCATGCCTTTTTCCCGGGCACACCATCCATCAATCGACAACGCTTCCTTCGCAAGAATTGTTCCCTAATCTTCCATGATGCCCGCCGAAATCAAAGATCAACGAGATGTTCATTGGATCAGCCAATAATCGCCGGGTAATAAGGCCCCTTGCCAATGTTTATAAATAAAAAGATCCGCCTCCTTCCTCGAATTTGGCCATTTTCATTCCACCCAAACGCCTTGATCTTGCTCCTGGACCATTCCTCGTGACAGGGGGAGTCGCCCAGCGCCTCGACTTGGCCGGAGGACGGAGAATTTTGACGCGGCGGAGCTCCGGCGTCCGCCCTGCTCCCTGGAGGCCCCCAGGTATAAGAGCTGCTCTTTTATGCATTTTTAGTTCACTTTTAATGTTAGTTTCCCATTCCAGTCATTAGATTAGGTCTTAGTTAACTCCTGTAGTTTAAAAACCAAAATTCGAAGTTCGCCGGAGCTCCGCTCCGGCGACTTCTTCACCGTAAACCCCACTGTTTTCGCCCGCCATTCGCATCCCATCTCGTTCCTCGTCGCCTTCTCCATCGTTCTATCATCTTGGACCAACCCAGGACCCTCGGTCTTGGCGAATCGGGGCTCCTCCTCCGCCGTTCGTCGGAGCCCCTCCGCCCACCTCATTTCTGCGTTGCAGCTTCAAAACCTCGGGTCGTGGAGCAAGCTCTCTCGCCCGCGGTTCTTCCTGTGCAGGAACTTCGAAGAATCGAGCCCAAATGGGCTCGCATTGAACCAGGAAGAGGTTCCTGGGGGACCCTTTCTTCTCCGACTTCGCTCCATCGACTCGGACCCCCAGGAGCCATGAGACCACCGTCAGACGACGCGGAAGCCTCCCAGCTACGATCAGAGAGCTTCAGATGCGCGGGAGGTGCCCGGAGGAGCCTGAGCTACCCGATCGAAGCTCGCCAGGGGCGAGCTTCTTCCCAGTTCTTCCAGGTGCCTTCCGCACCGTTGGATCGAGAGGGGTGGCCCAGATTGAACGCCAACCGTTCGATGAAGATGTACATCCACCGTCAGATCAGCCAGGAGGTTCTAATCCTGGCCCTTCATCGCCGAACCGATGTCCGTCGTCCGATAGCCGCCACGTGGATAAGTGGCGCCCCCAGCGCCGCAGGATGAAAAGCTTTGTTTAGGGGTAAATTTCATACCAAGCCCCTTACTTTTTGTATTTATTATTTAATGCCTAAAAAAGAAGTTTCAGTTGTAAATAAAATGTATATTTTGCTGAAGGACCCCCGATGTTTCAAGATTTGCACTTTAGTCCTTCTGTGCCTCACGTGCAGCAATCACGTGAGGCGCGTGAAAATTTGCATTTAAACCCTGCCGGGTTCATGTATTTATTAAATGGTCCTCAAAATAAAAGTTAAAGTGTATTTTTGTTGTAATATTTGCATGTATGCCCCTGCCAACTATTTTATTTGCAAAAATACCCCTGCCAGGCCATTTAATTTTTGAAGGCTTTGTCTATTTATTTTGTGCTGCATATTAAATCGAAAAATCTTGCAAAAATAGACTTAAGCTCCTGTATGGTTATGCTTGAACGCCATATTTTTAGTTTTGCTTTTTGTTGCATTTTTGCATTTATTAAATATCAAAAACATGTCTTTTATTCCCTGTCTAAATCATAAAATCCCAAAAAAAATATAAAAATGCCTCGAAAAATTCCAAAAAAATTACTTATGGTGTATTTTAACCTATATTAGTGGCAGCCCAAAAATCCCTAAAAATCTCAAAAAGAAAACCTTAAAAATTTAAAAATACCCAAAAACTTCAAAAAAAATATAACAAATCAAAGAAAAATCAGAAAAATATAAACTCAGGCCCTATTTATGCTATATTTTATTATCGTTATTAGAAAATTAGTGTGGAAAATTTTTGAGGTTGTTAGCTATTTTTAGTCTCTATTTTTGTGACAGCCAGTACCTAGTCCACTGTTTGCTATTATTTAGCTATTTAAAAATACTAAAAATGTTTGCAAAAATACCCAAAAATCATAAAAACAGTAAAAAACCATGAAAATTCCAAAAAGACCCTTTTCCTGAATTTTTGACTATTTTGAGTATTTTTGTGAATATTATAACACCCCCTTTATGTATATATATCTATATATCCAAAAAAAAGAGAAAATATATATATATATATTATATATGTAATTAGTTATATGTATTCTCATTAATCTTAACATAAAATATATATATATGTATTTATTTTATTATATTTATATATACCTATATATATTACATGTATAATAAGCTAAACACATGCCCTCTATGGGTATATATAATTAATATATTTATATTATATACATATATATCTATAATACTTAATTATTATATTTTAATAAAAAAATATAAAAAAAATAATAATAAAAAAAACCCACACAAGGATGACTGTGATTGACATGTAGGCTATTGCATTTTGTGTTGCTCTCTGTGGTTCGACCTCTACATACTTGTCATTATACATTTTATGGTAGAGTAAATAAAGATTAATTCACATTTGTTTTGAGCTTGATTGTTGTATTCTTTGGATTGTAGGTTAATTGCTGGTTGACTGGATGATTTGTGAGCGGTCGCCTCAGCGACACATTTTTATTATTCATGGAGACCCTCGCGAACAACCGGTCATCAGATGGCGCCGTTGCCGGGGAGCAATGAGCATAGCCAAATTGATTTTTGTTATCCTTGTATAAAAATTTTGATTCATGATTCATTTTTTGTGAGCAGCTATTGTTTTATTGCCATTAATCACCATGCTTCATTTCTTTATTTATTGTGATTAATTTATCTGCTCTATTTGATTAACTGAGTATGCTAATGCAATCTTTTTGTAACTTTGATGCGAGGGACCGCCACGCGAGGATGGCTTCCTAGGAGGCCAAGGCAGCCAAGCTTGGAGGAGGATGGTCTTCTCTTCTCATGACCATCTGGAAAGTGCACCAAAGAAGCAAAGAGAGGGGCATTAGATAGGCTAGTTATTTAGAACTATTTTTGTAATTCATGGTGAGAGAGAGAATTTGGAATGTAATTAAACAGGACTCTACTCTTCACAATGAGGTCTAGTGCCCAGGTGATTGTTCACCTGGGGGCCTCATCGCGGCTTTTTCGAGTTTTTCATCGCCTTCTTTTATTTTGTTTCCCGCAGTTTTGAGCTTTCCGCCTTTCTTTTACTTTGTTTTGTGTGCTTGGAGCCCCTAGATATAGGTTGCTTGACTCGGTAGCTAGGTCCAAACATTAATAAGAATGCATGTTCCTATAGTCTACTTCGATTGGATCTAGTCAAACTAAAACAAGTTGTAAATTTGTCTCTTAGCCCTCTGTGCCGTAGCGAACCCTGTAAAGCGCTTTCTCCTACCCTCAATTTGTTGAGCAGAGGAGGGGTGAGCCAAGACCGGACTCTCTTGGGCTAGAGACAAATGAGCAACTTCTGGTTCTTCACGCTAATAGCAGCTTATGTTTAGGACGATTTTGTGCCTTGCATACCGACATGTAGATAGGTTTAAAAATTCTGTTTTGCATACCACATGGAGAGAGCTGGGATGCACTGTAAGTCTTCTAACTCAGCATGCATCATTCGGTTCAATGATGAGATTTCTATCATGGAACCACTTGCACGGCTTTTCCGCTATCTCCCTCTGATTTTGAGCACCTAGGACTTAAATGAAAATCTACAAAAACGTTAGGCGCTGGTATGAAAACAGATCCAAAAAAAGTGAAAACCAAAAAAAAAATTAAAACCAGGGGACTGCTAAATAAACTTTGACCTTAATTAAAATCTGTAATGGACTATCATTGTACCGGGTTCATAAAGCCCTCATTGTTTTCAGGTACCTTGGAGGGGGACCAAAACCCTACCACCTTGAGCGAGTGCGACCCCTAAGGATAGAAAGCCCAAAACCCAGTCTGCAACTGCCTTGTGTATCGCCTGGATTTCTGAAGTAATGGCGCTTCTATCGTACGTAGGCGAGTAGGACTTGGTCACCAATGGTGCCTCTCTGTTGTGAGAGCATCGACCCTGTCCGAAGTATTGAGCATAGGCCACGCCTTCACGGGGGTGTCTGTTTCATCGTCCTGCGTCCGAGTAGGTTCTTGCACGCTCACGGGTGATTCCGTTGCGAGCGAGAACCGAAGTATTGGTTTCGCCTATCGGCTTCCTCTCTCTTTTCTTTGGCTGAGTAGGGATCCAGGAAGGGTTACAAGGACTCCAAAAAGTACAGACTACAGGTTACACAGGAGGAGGACAAGTACGGGATACTCTTCTGGCAGTACTCTCTCTCCTATAGGGTAGCGTACTAAGGACTTGTTATAAGATATGCCTGAAAATCACAACTCTAAAAATGAAAAGATAATAAATAGCCGAGCTTTCACGGCTTCACATGGCGTGAGTTGGTGAACCCGATTTTGTCTTGTGTTTGTATGGATCTAGATTAAGGTTCAAAGATCAAAGTCCCGCGCCGTTGCGCAAATTTTGTTATGTCTTCCTTTGACCACCCCGCTCAACCGAGCCTTTCTACTGTTTTACACTCCTTTTGTTCCTCGTTGACCATCGTATCATTCTTCCAAAATCCAACATTCTCTTGTGCTCCGCGAAGTTGATCCATGGATGGTTTCGTCGGGACCATGCCGACACCTACATCGATTCCATGGACTCAACCTCGCCAATAATTTTGAGGCGATTCCCGAGAACCGATCCGGACTTTGCGGATCGAACTCCAGACTCCTCGTTTTCTACCTTTCTCTTGGCCACCCAATAAACCGGGATCACTTTTGTCCCGCTATCGTCGTTGTGAATGGGAGTCGATTACAGTCTACATCAGTTTTCCATTCACAACATGTTGGGGTTGACCTGAATTCCAGCTTCATCACGACAGCTGAGCATTAATTGCAAGTGATCTGATTCGGACCATCTCATTATGCAGATAGAAGATAGTGCGAGCCCTGGAGACTACTCCGGAGTTCATTTCATCCGACTCAGACCCTGACATGGTGCCAGGAGGAAAGGGCAAGGGTCAGCAGCCACCCACATCAGAGGGACAGGTGCCAGATCAGAACCAAGTCAATGCACAGTTGCTGGCATCTATCCAGGCTATCCAGCAGCAGCTGACTGAGCAGGCCCTTACGCAGACCGCTTTCCAGGACATGTTGAATGATATGATAAACCGTAACGACGGAGGAGGAGGCCGAGGCAGAGGAGGCAGGGGAGGAGGAGGTGGAGGAGGAGAAGGTGGTGATGACCCCAATGATGATCCTGAATTCCCACCACCGCCGAAACCGACACTCAAAGAAACATACAATCCGGGAGACAGCCAGATGACCGAGTGGATTCTCATTCCACCGGTACACGCTCACTTTGAGCTGAAGCCCCAATTCATAGCCCTTCTTCCTGCATTCCATGTCAACACCAATGAAGAGCCGTACATTCACCTGCAGCAATTCTCCCGCATTTGCCGCACCACCCATTATCCGAATGTCCCCCTGGACATTGTCAAGATGACGGCTTTCCCCTTCAGTCTACAGGATAAGGCCCTCTATTGGGTCAATCACATGGGAAAGGTTGTGACGACCTGGGAGGAGTTGAAATCTGCCTTCCTGCACAAGTACTACCCTCTCGGTCGGCTCAACCAAATGCGAGCCCGTATTAGCAATTTCTCCCAAGGAGCATATGAGTCCGTACATGAGGCTTGGGAGAGATTCACTGATCTGCAGGAGAAGTGCCCCCACCACGAGATCCCTAAGACCAGCCTGGTCCAGCATTTCTTTGGGGGACTCAATATTGAAAGTCAAAGGCTCGTGGACGCAGCATGTGGGGGCTCCCATTTCAACAAGGATGAAGATGTTGTCTGGCAGATTTTTGAAGAAATGGCCGAAGGAGAGGCCGCCCTCTCTTCATCCAAGGCGTACCAGAAGCAGCCCCAGATCCTCCAGAAGCAAGTGCACATGGCTGCATCCAAGGAAGCAGAGAGAGATGAGAGCTCCAACCTCAGCATCATCGGGGTCCATCTCTCTAAGGTTGACATAATCGAGAAGCGATCACAGGACCTTGAAAAACTCGCTGTGATTGAGAAGAGGACCCAGAACCTGGATAAGCTCGATCAGATCAACAAGAACCTCGAGCTGTTGGTCGGTATGATCAACTCTGTCCAGTCGGCTACACCATCAGACGCTTCCGCTGAGAAGAAAGACGAGCTGCAACCGCAGCATCAGCCTCAGCCGAGCCAGCAGCCACCGGCAGTCCAGCACGTGTACTACGTGCAGGCACCCGACCAGGGCCCGCCGTAGCAGCAGATGGTCGTTTACCAGCCAGAGTTCCTTTCCATTCCTGATCCAGTTTTCCCACCACCACCCTTGATCCAAGAAGTTAACGGGGTATGGACGAATGATGCACAGCCGACCCGTCCTCAGGGACAACTCCAGGGTCAGCAATTTGCCAACCGACAGTACCACCAACCTCAGGGTGGTCGTTTTGGCCAAACCTCTCAGCCACACCAGCAGCCTCCCCAGTTTGCACAACAATGGAGGCAGAATTTTCCTTACCAACAGCCGCAGTACCGCCATCCACAGCCGCATCACCAGTATGCGGCTGCTCAGCCTCAACCATACCAGCAGTATCCACCTCCGTCCTACCAGCAACTTCAACTTCCTGCTCCACCACAGCAACACCACCAGCAGCCTCCCCACTCATCTAACCAACAGCAGCGTGGTCTGCACGCTGCATCTTCTGATGTGCCCCCAGCTAATCCCACCATGGAGTGTCTAGCCCAGCTTGTTCAAGGGCTAGCGGAGATGACCAAGCGGCTTGATGACCTGACCGCCACTCGCACTACCATTCCGGCGCAGGTCGAAGCCAACCCCAAACTGTTTATTCTAATGCTGTTACTCTCAGGAGCGGTAGGGCCTTGCCTCCGCCTGCTACCAGATATGGGGTGAATAAAGAAACAGGTGGATCGTCATCTTCCGCATCAGCCGTGCCAGCTCCAGGGGCGGGTGAGGAGGAAGAGGAAGGAGAAGCCAGTCCAGCCGTCGTGCTATGTCGTCAGCCTCAGCCAAAAACACAAAAAAATCAGCAAAAACAAAAACAACAAAAAGAAGCATGTAGCAGAAGTGAAGCCGCGCCAGCTTTGGAGGAGCCGCCAGCAGCAACCGATCCCTCGCCAGCCGATGGAGCCTATGCTACCCTTTTTGATCGCCCAGCAGCACCAGCATATTCAGATCCAGCTTGTACTCCTTTTTGTAGTCCGGATGTACAACATTCTATGGGCAATGATTTTGATGTAAATAAGAACTCTAATTTTCCTGCCAGTAATGTGAATATTCCTTTTCTGCATGCAATGCAAAAATCCAAAAAAATTGCAAAAAGAAAAAATGCATTGTCTGATCCAGGTGTCGTGAACATTTTGGATAAATTGACTGTTGAGATTCCCTTGTTGAAGGCCGTGGAATACATGCCAGCTGTGAAGAAAGGATTGAAAGAGGCATGTACTAACAGGCGTCGCCCAGCGCAAGATAACAGACGCCGAGAGGTAGAAAAGCACGTTCTATCCATGGCCACAGTTGCAGCTATCACCAACCTCCCCCAGAAAAAGCAAGATACAGGAGCACCTCTGATCAGTTGTGTGATTTTCGATCAGGTCTTCGAGCGTACTCTTCTTGACAGTGGCTCTTCCATCAACCTTTTGCCCTCGTCCATAATGCAAGAATTTGGGCTGGGACCGCTCAAGCAGACACGAATGATCCTTCAGTTCGCTGACCGATCCGTTAAGCGGCCCCGAGGTTTGTTGGAAGACGTGATAGTTACCGTGCAGGAGATGAAATTCCCAGCTGACTTTGTAGTCCTTGATATGGACTCTCCTGCACCACTGCTCCAGACTCCTATCATCCTTGGCAGGCCATTTCTCCGTACTTCAGGTGTCGTGGTTGATTACGGGTCTGGAAAGATCATTTTCATCTCGAACACCCAGCAAATCACGATTAATATGAACAAGGAGCAGAATGCCACAACTGATGAGAGTCAAGCAGCACCAGAAGCAGACTGTGATTTTATTGCAGAAATCAGAGACTCAGAGTTGTCGCTGGACGATCCATGGACCCGAGAAATCCTCACTCTTGAGGAGGACTTGGAAAGCACAGTCAGCATATGCTCCGATGATTTGTGGGAGACAGATTCTCAGATGCAGGCGCATCTTCATGAGCATTCACTCCAGACCGAACATGATCAGCGCACCGCAGAACCGTTCGGTACATCACTAGGATCTTAACATGATGTTGAGGATGGTAACAGTCTCAAGGTACATCCCGCCACCAGCATGGTATCTGAAGTGACAGATAAAGTGGACAGAACAAAACCAGAACTCAAGCCACTTCCTGCAGGCCTGAAGTATGCTTTCCTTGCGGGTGAAGAACACATGTATCCTGTCATCATCAGCAACAGGCTGAATCCGGATCAAGAATCTCGACTTTTCGAGGTTCTAGAAAAGAACCGCAAGGCACTTGGTTGGAGCGTATCAGACCTCCGAGGGATAAATCCAGCTCTGTGCTCACACCATATCTATCTAGAAGACGACGCCAAGCCGTCCCGCGAATTCCAGAGAAGGCTGAACCCTAACCTTCGGGACGTGGTCATGAAAGAAATCACAAAGTGGTGTGATGCAGGCTTCATTTATCCCATCTACGATTCAAAGTGGGTAAGCCCCCTGCATGTAGTTCCCAAGAAATCCGGGCTTACTGTGGTCACAAATGAAAAAGGAGAGGAAATTTCAACTCGGGTACCGACATCCTGGCGGGTGTGTGTTGACTACCGCTGTCTTAATGCAGCAACCAAAAGGATCACTTTCCCTTGCCATTTATTGACCAAGTGTTGGAGAGATTAGCAGGCAAGGAGTTCTTCTGCTTTCTGGATGGGTACCCCGGGTACAACCAAGTGGCGATCGCCCCTGAGGATCAAGAAAAGACTACCTTCACTTGCCCGTTCGGTACCTACGCCTTCAAGAGGATGCCCTTTGGATTATGCAATGCACCCGCAACCTTCCAAAGATGCATGCTAGCTGTATTCGCCGAGATGGTAGGCAGTTTTCTCGAGGTGTTCATGGATGATTTCTCTGTCTATGGTGATAGTTTTGATTCTTGCCTCGAGCACCTAGACAGAGTGCTTCAGAAATGTCGGGAAGTCAATTTAGTTCTCTCATGGGAAAAGAGCCACTTTATGGTCACAGAGGGTATTGTGTTGGGCCATGTCGTTTCCAAACGTGGCATGGAAGTCGACCCAGCCAAGGTGGATGTCATTTCAAACCTTCAGCCACCTCAGTCAGTAAAGAATGTGAGGTCATTCCTGGGATATGTGGGATTTTACAGATGATTTATCAAGGACTTCAGCCGCATTGCCCGACCTCTGACAGAACTCTTGTGCAAGGAGACAGAGTTCATTGTTGATCAGTCGGTTCTCCTTGCTTTCAATCAATTGAAGGAGCTTATCACTCAGGCTCCAATCTTACAGCCTCTCGACTGGACTCTTCCATTTGAGATATTGACCGATGCGTCAGATTTTGCAGTCGGAGCTGTTCTTGGACAGAGGAAAGATAAGGTGCCCTATGCCATTCACTATGCCAGCAGAACATTAGATGAAGCTCAAAGAAGTTATACAGTGACAGAGAAAGAACTGTTGGCTGTGGTTTTCGCCTTAGAGAAGTTCAGATCCTATCTGTTAGGGTCAAAAGTCACAATTTTCACAGACCACTCTGTTATCCGGTACCTATAGCAGAAGAAGGATGCCAAGCCCAGACTGATTCGTTGGATCCTTCTCCTCCAGGAGTTCGATCTGGAAATTAAGGACAAACCTGGAGTTCAGAATGTGGTAGCAGATCACCTCTCCAGAATTGAGCAGCATGAGTCTCCTCTGAGTAATGCACCTATCACAGAAACCTTCCCTGACGAAGCTATCTTAGCCGTGGATGCTCTCCCTTGGTATGCTGACATTGTCAATTACCTCGCCTCGGGGGTAATACCTTCGGATTGGATGAAGAATCAGAAGAACAAATTCATGTCGACCATCCGCTTCTACCAGTGGGAAGATCCTCTTCTATTCAGAGAAGGGGCAGATTGTATTTGGCGCAGGTGCATTCCTCAGACGGAGCAATCTAGTGTCCTCGAGCATTGTCATTCGCTCGAATCTGGTGGGCACCATTCTAGAGATCGTACGGCAGCGAAAGTATTGCAGTGTGGCTTCTGGTGGCCCACATTATTTAAGGATGCAGCAGACTTTGTTAAAAGATGTATTGACTGTCAGCGACTGAAAGGTACACTCACTGCCAAAGATTCAATGCCTCTGAAAATTATTCAGATAGCAGATGTTTTCGATGCATGGGGCATTGACTTCATGGGACCTTTCCCTAACAGTCAAGGTTTTGAGCACATCCTTCTTGCCGTAGATTACGTGAGCCGTTGGGTTGAAGCTATCCCCGCCCGAGCCGCCGACAGCAAAACAGTTTGCCAGTTTCTGAAGAAGAACATCATTTCGCGGTTTGGAATACCAAAGATTCTCATCTCAGACGGGGGTAGCCATTTCATCAACAAAGAGGTCAAGAAGTTAACGAAGGAGTACGACATCGATCACCGTGTCGCGTCTCCTTATCATCCGCAGACCAATGGCATGGCGGAGTTATCCAATAGAGAAATCAAGACCATATTGCAGAAACTTGTTAGGCCAAACAGAAAAGACTGGTCTCAACTCTTGGACTCAGCTCTTTGGGCTTATCGTACGGCCTACAAGTCTCCCTTGGGCATGTTGCCCTACCGTCTTGTATATGGAAAACCATGCCATCTGCCCGTGGAATTAATTCACAAATCTCTTTGGGCAATTAATAATTGTAACTTGGACTCATGAAAAGGTGGTCAGAAGAGAAAAGATGATCTGAACAGGCTCTTGGAATTCCGAGACTGCGCATACGATAACACCTTGATGTACAAAGAGAAGGTGAAACGCTGGCATGACCGGCACATCAGACGAAAGACCTTCGACGTTGGGCAGAAAGTGTGGTTGTTTGATGCAAAGTTGCGGATATTCCCAGGTAAATTAAAAAGTAAGTGGACAGGGCCATTCCAAATATGTGAAGTGCGTGACAACGGAAGCATTACGATATCAGAATTGTCCCCTGACGCACAGCCCTTCGTCGTCAACGGCCAACTATTGAAGCCTTACCTGGAACCCGATGCATTCTTGGCCATTGTTGACTCAATTCAACTAGTGCACCACGATGACACCTCCACAGCACCTGCAGCACCAAAAGATTCAGACGATGTACTCCAACCATTATTTCTTTGATTTTCTTCTTTTCTTCTTTTCTTCTTTTCCTTTTCTATTTTCTTTTTCTATCTAAAAGGTGCCGCCTTTGCAGACAGTTTTCTATACTTAGGACGTACTTTGTCCTAAGTATAGGGGGATGTGCACCTAGAGTTTTTTATTTCGGTTTGATCTTCTCCATTGTCTCATCTTCTTGTCTATACTTAGGAGTATCTTACCCTAAGTATAGGGGGAGACAATCTGAGCACGATCAATATATTCCCACCCTTGACCCTCCCTGCTTTTTGTACAGTCTGCTATACTTAGGATTATTTGATCCTAAGTATAGGGGGGGCGGTCAACTTCTCATTCATTCATTTCTTTCATATTTATTCCTTAGATCTGTCTATACTCAGTACGAGTTATGTCTTTGCTTTTTCCTTTCGATCTATGAGGACATAGCTCAAGCTAAGTATAGGGGGGTTGTATATACCATGTATATACTAAAAGCCATAACTCATACTGAAAAATAAAAAATCACTACAACACAAAATAAATTAGCTTTACGATAATGAAAGATGATTGTGAGTTCCTCAGACTCATTGTAATTATACTGACTAGTAAGTCAGAAAAGTGTTTTGTACGAAACGTTTTCCTTTGAAAAATCTTGTAAAATTTGTTTGAAAATAGCGTGAACAAGTATTCAACGATTGAAAAATTAGTTTGTGTGTAAAACCTATTTTCTTTGAGTGAAAGCAAAAACTTTGTGAAAATTAGTGTGCAAATGATTGTGAAAAGTTGATTGTCAAAAGTGTTTTGAAAAATCTATCTATGTTGTGTAAAACATTTGTAAAAGGATTTTCAAATGCGTGTACATGTTGCAAAATTATTTTGGACTAGAGTTTTCAAAAACCCTTGTGAAATGATTCTCGAGTAAGTTTGAGGAATCCGCACAAAAATCTCTCATTTGTAAATAAGGAATAAGTCAAATAAAGTTTATAAGAACTGAAACCATATTATACGTCAAATACAATTTCTTCTTTTGTATCTACTGATTAATAAATCAGATACCTATACATTATGATTTGAAAAATAGTGTGACCAGTTTTGAAAAATTTGATGTGAAATGATTTCAAATGTGTGAAACTGTGTTGATTGCAAAACTTTTCTTTGTGTGAAAGAAAGGATTTCAAAAACCTATGTGCAAATGTTTTGAAAAATTGCTTGTCAAAACTTATTTGTGAAAAGTGTATATATATACATATAGTGTGAAAAATCTTTGCAAAAATAGTTTTCAAATGTGTGTAAAGGATTGCAAAAAATTATCGTGTACTATAGTTTGTAAAATTATTTTCAAAAAGCTAATACTAACACCATTGCAGATATTAGTAAATCAGAAACAAGACACATACAATTCTTTCTGTACATACCCAAATAAACTATTTCATTCACACCTGTAAAGTTGCTAAAAATTCCTAAATAAAGCAGCAAGCCCGTGTAAATAAGTGTACATACTATTTGAATATTTTCAGTTCGTACTTCCTGTGCAGAAATTCTTTTTGTAAAAACATTCTTTGATCCTTTCAAATTTTTGTGAAAAATTGCATCATTCATTGTGCATAGCATAAGCATACCATTGATATTCTTTTTGAGTGAAGCTTAATGATTGAATTAGTCTAAGAAAGTCTCAAATTGGAGCTCGGTTAGACCTTACCGCACCTAATTGCACTGGAACCTTATGGGAACTAGGTTTAAGGTACTTCAGGTCTATACAGACTTAATTCTTTGAGAAATCAGGGCTGGGTTCAAGTCACCTCAGTGGACTAACTAGAACTTTTCGAGACACACGTATGACTCTTGCCGACCGTGATCTAACTTGGACACCTGCACCTTTCACCTGGCTGAACTCAGTTGGAGTGGTGAGGGGGTTGGATTTGCCAGTCTGAGACGCACACGGGTGGAAACATTCGTCCTCGTCTAGGGAGGGAAGTGCACCCCAACCGGATCCAATAGCAATGAGGTCTAAAGACAGGAGATTGTGGGTTGCGATAAAGCTTCAAAAGAGGGATAGTCTACTAGCTCAAGAGGAAAAACTCCTTATGTAAATGCTGCTGTGAATAGTATGTTGAAAAAAAAATGGTCAGGCCTGTACAAAAATAAAATGCCTGCAAAGTATGTACAAAGTCAATAAGCAAGCTTGAGCTCCAAAGACAAATATGTAAGCCTGCAGCTGGATGACTTGACTACACTGGTCTTGCATCCCAGGATAGGTAGCTACACTGGCTACCGTCCATTCTTCTCTTCACCCCCTCCCCTTGAGCTGGTTGCCACTTGAACTTAGAAGGGAATACCCTGCTCCTCGAGGAAAGAGCTGTTGGATTGGGGAATCATTGGGTTGTCATTCTGGAGAAGTCAGTTCCTTTATCATTTCAGTTGGGGAGAGCCACTATCACGTACACTGTACAAGTCAGCTTCATAGTTATGAGTTTGCGTATGATGTAGACTAGTTCTGACCCGGCTATTGAGGTGGGTTGAACCGAGTTCTGTGACTATCGAAGGTTGTTGTATTTTAGAGCTGGTTCCTGACTAGGTTCCACACACCTTCACACCAAGGTCTGACAGGAGCTCCAAATTCAGATTTTGTAAGGACATGCATTGCACTGAAAGCATCCCTATTCACTCTATATTTCTTTCATCTTCCTTTTTCTTTTCTTTATTCTTTTTGCACTTATCGCATAAGTGTTTGCTAGGGACTAGCAAAAGGCAAGTATAGGGGGTGATGAATCTCCATTTCATCACCTTTATTCTATCATTTTGGCCTCAAAAACCCCAGCAAATGCATGTAAATAGCATTAATTTGTATATAATAGCATTCATTGTTTCTTGTATTTATTGTACATTAAATAAGGTTTTTAATGCCAAAATTATAGAATAAAGAGAAGGAAAGAAAAAGGAATAAAATATTGCAAATATTTTATGACCCTAACCCTGAGACCAAGTCCAGAATGGAATTGGTCGACATGGAATAAAGTAGGGGGAGATAAGGGCCAATTATCCAATAAATACTCCATTCATTTATGCATTTTTGGCACCTATTTTGTACATATTTATTTATTCATCAAATAAAGAAACTTTGTTCATGAAAGTTGTAGATAATAATATAAGTAAAAATACAAAATTGAGTTTGTGTAAAAATAATACTCAATGTACATTTTATACACAGAATAAAAAGCCAAAATCTCAACTTCACAGACCCATATCTTGCAAATAAAAACTCCAAATCAACCAAACTCACCTTTAATTGTATATAGCATTTCATAAACTATTTTATAAAATTGATTTCATAATTTTTGGAGTCCATCTATGAAAGTTAGGTTTTTGACCCTTCTTGTACATAATACCTGATTAAAATATTCATTTTATTCAATATTCATTATTTTTATAAATCCATATTTTTAGAATCTTGTAAATAATGTATATAATACATGTACATAATAAAAGTAAAAGAAAACCAAAAAGAATTTGTAAAATAAAAATAAGTCTATAAAATACATAGACAAAATACCTATGCTACCTAATGTACATAAATAAAAAGAGAAAAGCATTCTTTAATTATTTCATTCTTTTATATTTTTATAATAATGTATATATTATATATATTATTAAAAATACCAAGCTAAAATAAAAACAAATAAAATCCATTAAATAAATACAATGTATATAATATATAGGTAAAGTACCTATAAGTATACTTACATATACATAGACCTATTTATTTAAAAATACAAATAAACTTATAAAAATCAAACAAAAATATCTTTATACTCACAAAAATAAATTATAAATTTATAAAATAAGCCAAGAAAATAATAAAAGAAAATAAATAAATTAAAAATAAAATACCCAAAATACATGTAAATACATACATATACATATTATCCAAATAAAACTATAACAAAACACCTCGAAAAATTCAATAAAAATCATAAATAAATACTAGATGAAATAATACACATTTTTTATTTTATAAAAAAAAATTAATAAAATCATTTAGGGCGTCAAATAAATCAATCTTCCTTCAGATTTGCTATTTTGTCTCGTAGCGGCTTTCGTGGCCCAATGAGGCGCCGGCCAACGTTGACTCCCAGGTCAACTATCCCATCCCTCGCCTGGCGTCTCTGAACTGTCTATTCCCCCGATTTCATGCCTTTTTCCCGGGCACACCATCCATCAATCGACAACGCTTCCTTCGCAAGAATTGTTCCCTAATCTTCCATGATGCCCGCCGAAATCAAAGATCAACGAGATGTTCATTGGATCAGCCAATAATCGACGGGTAATAAGGCCCCTTGCCAATGTTTATAAATAAAAAGCTCCGCCTCCTTCCTCGAATTTGGCCATTTTCATTCCACCCAAACGCCTTGATCTTGCTCCTGGACCATTCCTCATGACAGGGGGAGTCGCCCAGCGCCTCGACTTGGCCGGAGGACGGAGAATTTTGACGCGGCGGAGCTCCGGCATCCGCCCTGCTCCCTGGAGGCCCCCAGGTATAAGAGCTGCTCTTTTATGCATTTTTAGTTCGCTTTTAATGTTAGTTTCCCATTCCAGTCATTAGATTAGGTCTTAGTTAACTCCTGTAGTTTAAAAACCAAAATTCGAAGTTCGCCGGAGCTCCGCTCCGGCGACTTCTTCACCGTAAACCCCACTGTTTCCGCCCGCCATTCGCATCCCATCTCGTTCCTCGTCGCCTTCTCCATCGTTCTATCATCTCGGACCAACCCAGGACCCTTGGTCTTGGCGAATCGGGGCTCCTCCTCCGCCGTTCGCCGGAGCCCCTCCGCCCACCTCATTTCTGCGTTGCAGCTTCAAAACCCCGGGTCGAGGAGCAAGCTCTCTCGCCCGCGGTTCTTCCTGTGCAGGAACTTCGAAGAATCGAGCCCAAATGGGCTCGCATTGAACTAGGAAGAGGTTCCTGGGGGCCCCTTTCTTCTCCAACTTCGCTCCATCGACTCGGACCCCCAGGAGCCATGAGACCACCGTCAGACGACGCGGAAGCCTCCCAGCTACGATCAGAGAGCTTCAGATGCGCGGGAGGTGCCCGGAGGAGCCCGAGCTACCCGATCGAAGCTCGCCGGGGGCGAGCTTCTTCCCAGTTCTTCCAGGTGCCTTCCGCACCGTTGGATCGAGAGGGGCGGCCCAGATTGAACGCCAACCGTTCGATGAAGATGTACTTCCATCGTCAGATCAGCCAGGAGGTTCTAATCCTGGCCCTTCATCGCCGAACCGATGTCCGCCGTCCGATAGCTGCCACGTGGATAAGTGGCGCCCCCAGCGCCGCAGGATGAAAAGCATTGTTTAGGGGTAAATTTCATTCCAAGCCCCTTACTTTTTGTATTTATTATTTAATGCCTAAAATAGAAGTTTCAGTTGTAAATAAAATGTATATTTTGCTGAAGGACCCCCGATGTTTCAAGATTTGCACTTTAGTCCTTCCGTGCCTCACGTGCAGCAACCACGTGAGGCGCGTGAAAATTTGCATTTAAACCCCGCCGGGTTCATGTATTTATTAAATGGTCCTCAAAATAAAAGTTAAAGTGTATTTTTGTTGTAATATTTGCATGTATGCCCCTGCCAACTATTTTATTTGCAAAAATACCCCTGCCAGGCCATTTAATTTTTGAAGGCTTTGTCTATTTATTTTGTGCTGCATATTAAATCGAAAAATCTCGCAAAAATAGACTTAAGCTCCTGTATGGTTATGCTTGAATGCCATATTTTTAGTTTTGCTTTTTGTTGCATTTTTGCATTTATTAAAAATCAAAAACATGTCTTTTATTCCCTGTCTAAATCATAAAATCCCAAAAAATATGGAAATGCCTCGAAAAATTCCAAAAAAATTACTTATGGTGTATTTTAACCTATATTAGTGGCAGCCCAAAAATCCCTAAAAATCTCAAAAAGAAAACCTTAAAAATTTAAAAATACCCAAAAACTTCAAAAAAATATAAAAAATCAAAGAAAAATCAGAAAAATATAAACTCAGGCCCTATTTATGCTATATTTTATTATCGTTATTAGAAAATTAGTGTGGAAAATTTTTGAGGCTGTTAGCTATTTTTAGTCTCTATTTTTGTGACAGCCAGTACCTAGTCCACTGTTTGCTATTATTTAGCTATTTAAAAATACTAAAAATGTTTGCAAAAATACCCAAAAATCATAAAAACGGTAAAAAACCATAAAAATTCCAAAAAGACCCTTTTCCTGAATTTTTGACTATTTTTGAGTATTTTTGTGAATATTATAACACCCCCTTTATGTATATATATATCTATATATACAAAAAAAGAGAAAAATATATATATATATATATTATATATATGTAATTAGTTATATGTATTCTCATTAATCTTAACATAAATATATATATATGTATTTATTTTATTATATTTATATATACCTATATATATATTACATGTATAATAAGCTAAACACATACCCTCTATGGGTATATATAATTAATATATTTATATTATATACATATATATCTATAATACTTAATTATTATATTTTAATAAAAAAAAATATAAAAAATAATAAAAAAACCCACACAAGGATGACTGTGATTGACATGTAGGCTATTGCATTTTGTGTTGCTCTCTGTGGTTCGACCTCTACATACTTGTCATTATACATTTTATGGTAGAGTAAATAAAGATTAATTCACATTTGTTTTGAGCTTGATTGTTGTATTCTTTGGATTGTGGGTTAATTGCTGGTTGACTGGATGATTTGTGAGCGGTCGCCTCAGCGACACATTTTTATTATTCATGGAGACCCTCGCGAACAACCGGTCATCAGTAGGTAGTTTTCTTGAGGTGTTTATGGACAACTTCTCCGTCAATGGTGACAGCTTCGATTCTTGTCTTTAGCTCCTGGACAGAGTACTTCAGAAATGTTGTGAAGTCAACCTGGTACTATCATGGGAAAAGGGCCACTTCATGATCACAGAGGGGATTTTTTTGGTCACATCATTTCCAAACGTGGTATGGAAGTCGACCCGACAAAGGTGGATGTCATTGCCAACCTAGAGCCACCTCAGACAGACAAGAATGTGAGGTCATTTCTGGGACATGTTGGATTCTATAGAAGATTCCTCCATGATTTCAGTCGCATCACCCGACCTCTTATAGAATTACTATGTGAGGAGACTGAGTTCAATGCTGATCAGTTGGTCCTCGTTCAATCAACTAAAGGAGCTAATCACTCAAGCTCCAGTCCTACAACCATCTGATTGGTCTCTTCCTTTTGAGATCATGACGGATGCGTCAGATTTCACATTGGGTCTGTTCTAGGATAGAGGAAAGACAAAAGCACCCTATGCCATTCATTATGCCAACAAAACATTAGATTAAGCTCAGAGAATTACACTGCGATAGAGAAAGAATTGCTGGATGTGGTATTCACCCTTGAGAAGTTCATATCCTATCTTCTTGGATCAAAAGTCATGATCTACATTAACTACTCTTCTAGATGATACTTACAGCAGAAGAAGGGTGCCAAGCGTAGACTGATCAGATGGATCCTTCTCCTCTAGGAGTTCGATTTGGAAATCAATGACATGCCTGGAGTTCTGAATGTGGTAGCAGACCACCTCGCCAGAATTGAGCAGCAAGAGACTCCACTAAGCAGTGCATCTATTACAGACACCTTCCTTGACGTGTCGATTATGGCTGTGGATTCACTCCCTTAGTATATGGATATTGTCAACTACCTCATCGCAGGCGTAGTTCCACGTGAATGGACGAAGATTCTGAAGGATAAATTCTTATCAACGATCCATTTCTATCAATGGGAAGATCCTCTCTTATTCAGGGAAGGAGCGGATTGTATTTGGCACATGTGCATTCTCTAGGCGGAGCAACACAGTGTCCTCAAGCATTGTCACTCACTCAAACCTTGTGGACACCACTCTGGAGACAGAATGACAACAAAAGTATCGCAGTGTCGCCTCTAGTGGCCTACATTATTTAAGGATGTAGCATCATTTGTCAAACGCTGCACTAACTATCAGAGATTGAAAGGTACCCTTACAGCTAAAGATTCCATGCCCCTGAAGATCATTCAGATTGTTGATGTATTTGATGCTTGGGGGATTGATTTCATGGGACCCTTTCCCAACAGTCTGGGATATGAGCACATCTTGCTTGCCATTGATTATGTGATTCGTTGGGTTGAAGCTATCCCCGCTCGAGCCGCATATAGCCCTACAATATGTCGCTTTCTGAAAGAAAATATCATCTCACAGTTTGGAATTCCGAAGATACTGATATCAGATGGGGGTAGTCACTTCATAAACAGAGAGGTCAAGAAACAACGAAGGAGTATGGCATCGAGCACGAGTCGCATCTCCTTAACATCCTCAGACCAATGGTATGTCAGAATTATCTAATAGAGAAATCAAGACAACTCTTCAGAAGCTTGTCAAGCAGGACAAGAAAAATTGGTCCCAACTCTTGGACTCGGTCCTTTGGGCATATCGAACTGCTTACAAGTATCCATTGGGCATGTCGCGCCTATCACCTTGTGTATGGAAAGCCATGCCACCTGCCAGTAGAACTAATTCATAAATCATTGTGGGCAGTTAACATTTGTAATTTGGACTCACAACAAGGTGGTCGGAAAAGGAAAGATGATCTGAACAAGCTCCTAGAATTTCGAGATTATGCATATGATAACACATTGATGTACAAGGAGAAGGTTAAACGTTAGCATGATCGGCGTATCAGACGAATGACCTTCGAGACTGGACAGAAAGTGTGGCTATTCGATGCAAAGTTGAATATCTTCTCGGGTAAATTAAAAAGCAAATGGAGGGCCATTCAAAGTTCAAGAAGTGCATTATAATGGAAGTATTGTGATATCAGAATTGTCTCCTGATACATAACCATTTGTCATCAACGATCAACTATTGAAGATCTATCTTGAGTATGACACTTTCTTAGCTGTTGTCGACTCTATCCAAGTCATGTGCTATGAGGATACATCCACAACAGTAGCATCATCAAAAGATTCAGATAATGCCACTCAAAAACCTTTCATTTAAGCTTTTATATTTTCTTCTTTTCTTCTTTTCTTATTTTTCTTTTCATCTTTCATTACCCATAAAAAAAGGGATGTGTGTGTATCACCCTATGACATACTTTGTCCTAGGTATATGGGGTGTGCACCCCGATTTATTTCATTCTTTAATCCTCTCCCATGTCTCCTCTTCTTGTCTATAATTAGGGTTATCTTACCCAAGTATAGGGAGAGATAGTCTGAGTACAATCTGTTCATTCCCACCCTTGACCCTCCCTACTTTGTGTACAGTCATCTATATTTAGGATTATTTGATCATAAGTATAGGAGGGACGGTCAACTTCTCATTCGTTTATTCATTCCCTCATTCGTTATTCTTTAGACTTTTCTATACTCAGTACGAGTTATGTCTTCTCTTTTTCTCTCTGATCTATGAGGACATAGCTTAAGCTAAGTATAGGGGGGTCGTATATACTACATATATATGTTAACCATAACTCGTACGTTCGTATTTTTTATAATAATTATGGCTAAGATAATTTATAAAACACAACATATAACATTAAATTCATTAAAATCACATAATAAAAAGATGCTTATATTTCCTCAAATTCTTTTTGTACATACTGATTAATAAATCAGAAAAAAACTTTTGCAAAATGTTTGAAAAATAGTTTGAAAATCTTTTTGAAAAATCTTTTGAAAACTGTTCGGAAATTTTTTTTGTAAAATGTGTTCAACCTTTGTAAAAATGTTTTGTTTGTAAAATTTCTTTTCTTTATGTTAAATAAAAATATTTGAAAAACTATCTGCTAATGATTTGAAAAATGGTTGCAAAAATATTTTGAAAAATCTATATATACTGTTTGAAAACCCTTTAAAAATGATTTTCAAATGTGTGAATGTTTGTAAAAAAATATTTTGGAGTATAGTTTTTCAAAATTGTTTGTAAAATCATTTTCAAATAAATTTGAGGAATATATACATCACACTAAAATTCTTAAAACCCCAATGCTTGTTAATATAAGATGCATCCCCATGTAAAAATGTGTACCTAGTTTTTCTCCAAAATCTTTTGTTTTCAAAAATCACAAAAACATTTGCAAAACTAAAAATCCAAAAACATTTGCAGAATCTTCTTGAAAAATGAATTTGCATAATCTTTTTCAAAAACCCATAAAAAATCAAAATTTTGAAAACTGCATCACAAAAATATTTTCTGCATTATACATAGCATTTGCATAGCATTCGCATTTTTAGGATTGAATTTAATAATTGAACCAGTCTACGTAAAATCCAAAGATTGGAGCTTGGTTGGACCTCAAATCTACCTAATTACAGGAACTTTATAGAGCTGGAATTGAGGTACTTCAGGTCTAGTTGACTTAATTCTTTGAGAATTGTGAGACTTGGTTCAATGGATTCTTGACTACCTAAGTAGAATATTTCGGAGCACGCGTACGGTTCTTGTTAATAATGGCCTAACTTGGACACCTGCACCTTTCACTTGGCTCAACTCAATTGGAGTGGTTGATGAATCTATGATTCATCATACTAAAAGATGAAAATAGAGCTTCGTCCCTAAGTAATTAGCTACATTTCAGCATTTAATCCGCATTTTTACCCTTCTTACACTTAAAATTAAAATTTACATTTTAGCACTCATATTTATATTCATAATCATCCTAACAAATGCATCTAACTTCATGTTTTTAAATTAATTCTGCTAACTCCAATTGACATCAAACCACCTCCATTGTGTATATATTACTAACAAGATTAATGGAAAAATACAAAAAATTACTAACTTAAATAGTTGGCCCGTTAGACAAAACTCAAATTTCAGAATAGGCAGACTAAAATGCAAATATCTTCCTCATACAATGTCCGATTTAGGTATATTCACTTTTAAATAAGCATATTCAAAAACCTTCAAAACAAGACCAATTTCATAAAAATCAGAGCTCATATGTGAAAGTTGAGTTTTTGGCCTCTTTTGCGCCTTTTGTGTTTTAGCAGTTTTTAACTTAATATTTTACGTACATAATGAACCCTTTTCTTTTATTTCTTTTTCATACATATTCTTTGATGAGATTTTTATTAAAATGCACAAAAATCCAAATTCAAAATGAGACAGAAGTCAAAGAATCTGATCAAGTCTGAGTGTCCTTTGTGAGTCTGTACAAATATTATCCATTTTCTTCTTTATTTTATTCTCTTATTTTATTATTTATTAAAAATAAAGAAATTATATTAATGAATAAATATTTATATTTGATTTTATCGTTATTTTTCTCGACTTTTCTCTTAATTAAAAATCACAAAAAAATATAAAACCCAAAAAATCAAGGTATTATATGTACACAGAGTACCCCAAAAATATCATTTTGCGCAGGTGACCTCTTTTTCTCTTGATACCTTCATGAAAGTTGTAGATCTCATCGAGACGAGCAACTTTTGTGAAGAAAATTTTTTGATCCAAGGTTTTTTGCTATTTCTTTCCTATTTATCTCTGGATTTATTTTTGCAAATTTTCTTGGAATGACACGTGGCAGCTCCCGGAGCCGCCATGTGTTGCTTATTTTTTACCTTATTTTTATTTCATTTAAAAAAGAAAAAAACTTTTTTATGTGCTGTGCATGTGCCCAACACGTGTCGTCAACCCTCTTCTTCCCCAGTCAAGCACCGGCAACCCCCCCCCCCACCCCGCCAACTCTGCAACTTCCTCGTGCACGACCGGTGAGGCTTGCCCATTCCTCGCTACCTTCCCTTATCTCTTCTACCGGCCTCCTTCTCCCTCGCACAACTATCGGCTGCCCCTCTCCTATATAAGTCCCCTCCAGCCACCTGAAGTAACCCATCCACCGTTAACATCAGGAAGAGAGGGAGTTTGGAGTTGGGTCGATGATAGCGAACCCAACTCCGACGATGACCCAATCTAGGCATGATCCATATAGCTTCGAGGTTCGCCAGACCCTTGAAGCGAGAACAGGGAAGAGGACCACCGTCCTCCTCGATCCTAGGCAAAATAACTCCCCATTCCATCGCCATTCTCTTCTTCCTCTATTTTTAAACAAATACCCCGTTTTTGCTCATTTCCTCTGTCTCCGTCATTCTCTTCCCTGGTCACAGTCACTTCTTTGCCCACCGCCATGCCCAGTTGTCCAGCCGACCCCTTCGCTCCTCTCCCCGCTTTGATTCGAGCGCAGCATCTAGCACCCTCGTACGCAAGCCGCACACCTCGGTCTCCGCCTGGGTAGCACACCAACCATCACCATCTCTCTAGGCCTCTACATCAGATTTCTATCACCTGGAGAAGCAAGCTTCGTCCTTCAGGACAACAGCTGTCGGAGCGTGGCCCGAGCTTCATCGACCAACTACTGGGAGCGTAACCATCCATAGAAAGGGGCTCTGCCTCCTTCTCTAGTCAAGCTGCCTTGCTCCTCTCGATGCCTGGAGAAGATTCGGATACAACACCTCTGCCAACGGTTGCCCCCTCCGTCTTCACAGCAGCCGCTTTCCAAGACCGGAGCCCCGCTTGCATCGAGTCTCGTCATATCGCAGCCACAACCGCCCCTCAACTGCCACAAACCACCGGACAAGGAACCCAAGGCCCCTATGCATGTGCAGAGCACGTGGTTGGGGAACTTCTGCAATGAAGCCCCCGGAGGATTGCCTTATTCCAAATGCTCCCGCCACTTCAAGGGTCATGTGCGTTGCACGTGACCGCTTGAGGAAATTTAGAAAAGCACCCCTAGAGGTCCACATAATTCCAAAAGAGTCCCCTCTAGTCAAGGCACATGCGAGGCATGTTGCAACTGGTCATTTTGCACAAGACCCCTCCTGGGGTTTAGGTAATTACATTTCAATCCATTCTCTGCATTTATTTCTTTATTCTTTTTATGGTATTATTGCAGTTAGACCATTGTGTTCTCTCTGTAATTTGAACAATATTCTTGCATAGTTTTATCATCCCAGTATATGCACTTTGTTCTACAATTAATTCTTTACATTATGGTATGCTCATGATATTTTTATTCTTTGTGGTTATATTATGAGAATTTGCATATTTTGCCTAACCTGCGCTTAGAAATACATAGATAATTAACCATAGCTCCAAAAATTGTTAAAAATTCAAGGATCGTAGAATTAATTGTTTGTTACATTGTTCCCAAAAAGAATTGCATCATGGATAGTTTGCTCTATAAAAATCATTTTGTGCATTTTAGTAATTAATTTTTAATAGGTATTAAATTCAAATTTTTTAGGGTTTAAGATTTTTATGAGATAGATCACCTAGTGATATATCTTGGATAGGTCCATTTCCTGAAAATAAGTAGATTTAATATTTATTATAATTAATTATTTAAAATCACACTTATTGCATTCATAAATTCATTATTTATGTATCTTGCATCCAAAATTCAAAAAAAAGTTATAGTAGCTTAATTTCATCATATTTTACATCCTGTCCAAGTTTGAGGATTTTTGGAATTCATTGGTTGAAATTTATAATTTAACCCCTAAACTTTGCCAAAATTACATTTGCCTCATCTATTGCATTTAAAAATACTAAAAAAATATCCCTTTGAAAATCTAACTTCGAGATTAACTAAAAAAGAACCTAAGGATACAGTGGCCTCCCTGAGTTCGACCTTGAAACTTACCAAGTAAAAAAATATAAATTGATCGCTCGCTTTAATTGACGCATTAATTAAGAAGTGGTTTTTGATTAACCCTTAATTGCCTGACTACAACGAACAAACATCTTTTAATCATTAATTTGATTAAATTAAAAGGGTGAATTCTAGGGTTCTTCAAATGGTGTCATTATCGAGGAGGCACGGCTTAGGTTGTTTTTAGAAAATCAAGTTTTTAGGTTTTCCATCCCCGGTAGTCTAACCCCCGATTTTTCTTGTCTTTTTTTATTATTTTATTTTTTTCTCCGACATATTTTTTATTATATTTTGTATATTTTATTTTTGAACCTCCTTAATATTTGATCTTTTATTTTTCGTGTGAGGTACACAGTGGACTTGGAGCAGCTCTCTTGGAAGCCGACACAACTCGAAGCGACCGAACGCCTGAAGAAATTTAGTTTTTGAGAGAGAGTATTTTTAATCTAATTTGCAATTAATTACTAATTTACATCGGGTTCCGATCGAGTTCTCACGTGTGTAAAGAGTCTGGACTCTTGTGGTGTGTCAGAGCTGTTTCAGGGTGGGTCCGGGTTGAGTGGTTCGTAGTTCTATGACTGCACATACGTCTATTAGAGCTACTAGGATTTTTTGTTGTGCTCGTAGAATTTAAGACCACACTATACTTAATTATACACACTAGATCGATCTTCATTTAGCCAAATTAAATTATTATATCACTCGCTAATATAAATTCATGTTCTAGGTGTGATTTCCCGTGCATGCATTAGATTTATTTTTCTAGGGAAATTTCAATTATGTTTAGCATATTGCATGAATATTGTGAGGAAGCACTGTAAGTATCTCTGACTCAGCATTCATCATCGTGTTTCCTATTGCATGGCTTTTTCGATTCTCCCTCGATTTTCATTCACATAGGAATAAAGGAAATCGAAATCCATGTGTAGACGTGCATTGATCCCCACTCAAATTCAAAGTGATAACAAAATTAATACAAGGGGACTGTTAACATTATTAATTAACTAAAACCGGATAAAATTGAATATTGTTATTTTCGAGAGAGCAAACCCGCCATTGTTTGATTTTACTACAAGTGAGAGAGGGACGAACACTAGAATAGAGTCAAGCCAGGATTTTCATATTGACTACTGATTCTACGAAAATGATTAGGCACTTCTCAGTGAGGATCTATGGGTAGCCGGTAAACAGTTCAGATTTCCTTGGCATAGTCGGAGGTTTAGAGGATACCGTGTAAGGCTCTATCCTCAAGTAATGTCAAACCGTACTCATATAGTCTGTACTTACTCCCATATTGGCTGAAAATGGGTGCAACTAGTCGTAAGAGTCGGGACAGACTGTAGGGAAATACAGGCACCTAACAGCTCATTAACTCTTTCCAATTTTGCAATTATCACCAACAAAAATAGACAAGATAATTTGGTCGAAACTTTACGACCTTCACTGAGCTGAGTTGGTGAATTCCGGGTTTGCATTTGTGTATTGAATTGTGTGACAGTGCACGTACGCACACATATCGTGGTTTCACAAATCTTTTTCCATTCCATTCGAAGATGTCGAAATTTCGGCATTCATACCCAGACTCCATGGGTCACGCTGATATGACAAATTCCCAATCTTCTTTTCCACTTTCTTTTCAGAGAAACCCTCTCTTTGTGGTAGTTTCTCCCCAGCCATTATTTTCATCCACCAACCCACCCTTAGTTGATACTTCAATATACGAACCACTCACAGAACCGAACATGTTCTATGAAGACATAATGGAGAGAGAGGACTCGAGTATGAATATTGGTGTAACTGACTTTGATAGAGGAAGATGATTCTCGATTATTCGTTCTATATTTGAACATCTATATTGTAACTAAGTACGGGGGGACCGATGTCTACCCTGTAAATATTCGACGATCAGACTTGTTCGTCTGGATATTCAGTGGTGAGGGGATTGGATCTGCCGATATGAGACGCACACAAGTGAAAACATTTGTCCTCGTCTAGGAAGGGAAGTGCACACCAATCCATCTAGTAGAAGAGACGTCTAAAGATAGGAGAGTGTGGGTTGCAATAATGCTTGAAAAGAGGGATAGTCTACTAGCTCAAGAGGAAAAAACTCCTTATATAAATGTTGTTGTATATAGTATTTCAAAAAAATAAAAAACTCCATAAAGTGGACATGCCTGATTGAAAATAAAATGTCTGTCGGAATGTACTTATTTGTATAGTCAATAAGCAAGCTTGTGCTTTAAAGTCATGAGATGTGAGCCTGTAGCTGGATGACTTGGCTTCACTGATCAAGCATCCACGAATAGGTAGCTATGTTGGATGTCGTCCATTCTTCTCTTCACCACCTCCTCTTGTTGGTTGCCACTTGAACTTGGAAGGGAATACCCTGTTCCTCGAGGAAGGAGTTGTTGCATTGGGGAATCAATGGGTTGTCATGCTCGAGAAGTCAGTCTCTTTTTCATTTCAGTTGGGGAGAGCCACTATCACTTACACTGTACAAGTAAGATTTATAGTTGTAAGGGTTTACGTATGAGTTGAAATATTCTGATCTGACTATTGAGGAGACTTGAGCAGGGATTTAGGATTCTCGAAGGTTGTTGTATTTCAAATCCAATTCTCACTAAGGTTCTGCCCGCACTAAAATTCCAAAGGTTTGGCTTAAGCTCCAAACTTTGATTTTGTAAAGAGAAGTTCGAGAATTAAATTTATTCCACCTTCTTTCTTTTTGTTTCTTTTTGTTTTTCTTTTATTCACTCATTGCATAAGTATTTGCTAGGGACAAGCAAAGGCAAGTATAGGGGGTGATGAATCTCCATTTCATCACCTTTATTCTATCATTTTGGCCTTAAAACCCCAAGCTACTGCATGTAAATAACATTAATTTGTACAAAATAGCATCATTATATACTGTATTTATTTTGTATAAATACTATTTTAATGTCAAAATTATATAATAAAGAAAAGAAAAGAAAAGAAAAAGAATAAAAGACCAAAGGTATTTTGTGACCCTAAATCCTGAGATCTAGGCATCTTGATGACTAGGTCAACAAGGAATAAAGTAGGGGAGGAGATAAGGGCCATTAATACAATAAAAAATCCATTTATTAACTCATTATTTATTATTTTTTAGGACCTACTTTATTCTCTATTATTTATTCATCAAATAAAGAAGATAATAACGGAAAAAATACAAAATTGAGTTTGCACTAAAATAATACACAATGTTTACTTTCTACGTAAAATAGAAAGCCAAAATCCCAACTTCATAGGCCCATATCTTCCTAATAAAAAATTAAAATGTACCAAACTCACCTCTAATTATATATAACTTTTAATAAGCTACTTAATGGAGGTGGTTTCATATTTTCTTTGGAGTTAAGGTGTGAAAGTTAGGTTTTAGACCCTCATTGTATAGTATACTCGAATAAAATATTCATTTTATTCATTCTTTATTATTTTTACAATTTTATATTTTTTATAATTTTGTAAATATTATTTAGAATATATGTACATCTTAAAAATAGAATAAAATCACCAATAAAATATTAAAAATAAAATAAGCCTATAAAAATATAGGTAAAATCACCTATCGTACTGCCTGTAAATATTTATTATTTAATCTTGTAAATAAAGTGTAACGTGTAAATAAAATAGGTGAAATTGCATGTAGACCCATGTGGATATGTCATATTGCTTTTAGGTCCATGCTAGCTCACCGCACGTGGCGCTCCACGTGAGGTGGCCATTTTGCAAGTATACGCTTGGAACATTTTGTATTTATTTTTAGTCATAAAAATTTCATGTACGTTGTATATTTTTGGAAATTTTTCATAGAAACCCTTGGAATGTATTTTATTTACATATATGCCCCTTCCAGCTACCGTATTTTTATGTGCTTTGTGGATTTATTTAAAATATCTGCTCCAAATATCAGGAAAAAAGATGTAAGTTCCTGATTGCTTATAGTTTCATGCCATAATTTTTATTTGCAATTTTCGACCTTTTTATTATTTATTAAGAGCGCAAACAGTCCCTGTTTGCGTATAAAATATGAAAAAAATACTAACATGTTTCTAAAAAGCCCCCCAAAAAATTATGTGTTTCTTATTTAGGTATTTTTAGCCTTCAGACCAAAAATTACTTAATAGAAAAACAAAACTCTTAAAAATTGAAAACGCAAAAAAGCTTGATAAAAAATTTTAAAATTCCTAATAATTCTAAAAGTAGTGTTTTCTATTCTTTAATTTTGTTTAAACGATTATCTATACAATAAACTTGATTTGGAAATTTTGGACTTCATTTGTTATTTTTAGTTTCTATTTCAATCTCAGATATTTATCAAATCCCTGTTTTAGGGTATTTTTTACTTTAAAAATATATAGAAATTAGTAAAATTCCCTAAAAACCACAAAAATGATAAAAAAATTATTTCAAACATAAAATATCTATTTCAACAATTTTGGGTATTTTTAGTTATATTTATGCCTATACTATCCTTTATTTTATATATATTCTATTATATTCTATATTACTTATTATATCAAGATACAAAATATAAAATCCAAATATATATATATATATATAATTAAAAACAAAATAAAAATATAAAAAATATTAGTAATTTAAAACCCATAAAAAATATACATGTGTAGATACATAATAAATGACATGGTTACATATAATACACTTTATTTAAAAATAACCATAGGCTACCCATGTTGCTCTCTGTGGTTCGACCTCTTCATACTTTCTTGCTATACATCTAGTTGTAAAGAATAATATATTTTAACTCACTTTTTGATAACCATTGCTTGATTTGTTTTCATGGGTTGATTGTTGATTAACTAGGGTCTATTGAGTGGTCAACACATCAACTACGTTTCACCTTGTAAAAACGTACGACCCTCTTCAGATCTCCTTGTTATCAGGCATGGTTTTGAACAATTATTTGGATGTGGTAATCAGTAGTATAGTCACCGATATCAAAAACATCAGTGTAGATATCTAGGATAATGGGTGATATGGAATCAACAAAAAATCCTCTAAGAACTAGGTAGAAGGTTCGAACAAAGAAACCATGCATCCTATTCTAGTGGAAGATATCGGAATATGAGGGGAAATGGTCTCGAGAGGTCGGCCAATGGATGGGGTGACACAAGGAGCCTTGGGGGCCTGAAAAGTGGAGGAGATTGTCTTAGGAAGTTGAGGTCTGAGGTGAAGGTCTGACCCTGTTCAGATCTTTTGGGAGCTATAGGAGAGGACTGGTTGAGTTCGCAAAGAGAGTGAAGTAAATCAAAGAAAATCATATATGAAAATCTTAGTTGATTGATCACTTGGAGTAGCCGATAACCCCCTGGAACTCTTGATCGATCAAGAGGACAACAAAAGTTGGGCTTTCTTTGCTTAGGAAGAGAACTGGAGAGTGGGGTATGTGCGGTGTCATTCTTGGAGAAGAGGAGACTAAATATGGTTGGTTGGAGATTGAATTGAGTGACTTCAATAAACAAATAGGATTTGATGGGAGTTGATAAAAATACGTCACAAGTGGATTATGCGTGGGATTGCATATAAGGAACATCGTGGTGTCTGTTAATGTATTTAAATTTACAATTTCAAAAAGCGACATTGCTGTACTAAAATTTCGAAAATTCAGAAAGCAGTATCAAGTGGAAACTATTGATGGACCAACATGTGATTTTTGATAAACTCCAAGGAAAAACTTTAGCAATGAACTGACACAGACCTATTTCTCTTCTAATCCTCTCAAACTGAGGAGTTGTTAGAGGTTTAATGAAGATATCTATCAATTGCCTATTCATAGAACGACATCCATACACATTTCCCCTTTTCAAATATTTTCACAAAGAAACTGGTGTTTAACATTAATATTTTTAGTCCTAAAGTGATTGATAGGCTTTTAGATCAAGTTTATCAAACTAGTGGTGCCACATAGAATATGATTCTGGTCAAAAGTCAAACAAAAATAAAAGAGATCGTTCTTCATCCAAAGTAATTGGGAATGTGCTAAAGAAGTCATAATATACTACAGTCCAGTGGTGAAAGAGCCAAACATTTTGCTTTTAAAAAAAACAAGATACTGGGACATTTCCCATGAACATATTTTCCTTCTTTTAAGATAGCTTGGAAAGTCATTTAACTTGGTGAAGTTTTCCAAGCTTATTAGTCAGTTTTATGTGAATGTCACGTAATCTTTTGTGCAAGAGTAAATTCTTCTTGTGAAACAAGCAAGCAAACTAGCGATGAATAATCATCGAACCTAAGTATGTAGATACTTTTGTGCTCATGTCCTTTAAGAAAAACTTGAAATGTGTGCACTTTTACTATTCAAAATAGTTTCTAGGAGAAGCTTTTTTAAAACCATTATGACGGATCAAATATATACTACATATGTTATGTGCCAAACTTTTATCTAAACTAACTTTTTCAAAAGAAGGATGGAAGTTGCTAATGATACCTTCACCCATGAACATACAAGTGGGGTTATTGCCAAAGGTAATCGTCCCATCTTCCTTAGGGTCTATCTTGATGAAAAGTTCCGCTTATCCAATTATATGCTTGGAGCATACATTGTCCATGATCCATTTGCCTCATATATATCACTTGATTACCCGATTGTCAATTACCATAGGTTTAAATAGAACTTCTTAATTGTCTAAGCCTTCAGATTACTATTGCTCGAGTCGGAAGAATCCCATGTGTCTTACAAGGCTTTGTTCGTCGTATACTTGCATTGATGCTTGGAATTTCTTTTCTTCCTTTCATCATCACTTTTTCTTATATTGTGAGTCTCACAATGCTTGATGTGACTCTTCTTGTATAATGGATTATCCTTCTTAAATGACCCTTCTTATTGAACTTGTAGCATATGAAGGATATGGAAATATCCTTAAGCGCATCATAGAAGCATGATGATAACATCGTATGCGATTGGGAGAGACTAGTCGCACTAGTTGCTCAGGGCAGTGGAATTTAGAATTTTAAAAATGATGAAACCACATGATCCAAGAACACTTCTCAGATCGTTTCATCTAAACCACATGTAGGTATTAAGGTTACATCTTGAAACGTAGTTGCGATCGAGTCTCTGAACGAAGAGACCTCCTGTCTCAAGTCCAATCTAACAGAGGAGACGCTTGCAAGCGCGCTGATGAAACACATGCTCCTCGCAATCCATGTTGATGATCTAAGCAGCGAATCTTTTGATCTCGTCTCACGAGATCTGACGTTTTCTTCATGAGAAAGATGCATCGAAGGAGTCAGAGATCCATGAACGATCGAAGCGGTGGTACAATAGCGTGGCAACAACGACAATCCACTCTAGGGTTTAGGGTAGACGACCACTCTAAGGAGAGAGAGAGAGAGAGAGGCTTGGCATGTAGGGAGAGAGAGAGAAGGGAGAGAGCATATCATTGTTATGTGTTCTTGAAAATCTAGTGTTGCCTCTTCTTTTATAGTATTTCGGGAGCCACGGATTCCAATCCATGTGAAACACATAATCAATAATGATTTGTGTTTCTACTCAATGGTCATGATTTGTTGTAAAATCACAATAGCAATTAATTTAGATTAAATTAAATATATTGAATAATCAGCATAGTTTAATTTGAACTAAATTAATTAGCATAGAAGTATTAGGAGGGAGGCCACCCACCCTCCTAAATGTGGGGGACGACCACCCTTATGACCAAGTCAAAGGGTGGTTGTGCACCATCCATTAAATGGATGGTGTTGGCTCCTCTAATCCTTCATATATATTTATAATTTTATGTAAATTAATTCACAAAAATAATTCCAAATTAATTTTGTGAATATTGCAATCATGCCATTAAATAATTTTGAATCATATTCACAACTCAAAATAAATGTAAATTATATCTCCAATTAATTTCCAATATGAATCCAATCCACATCAACAATTAATGTGTAGATACTATTATAAATCACATTTATAATATATATACAAATAATATGGATAGTGTTATCCACATTAGTCATATCCTTGATAATTAAATCATATTTATCATCTTGGATCTCTTATTCTCATGTGCCCAAATAGCATGAATCACATTCATATTATTCGCATCTTTGATAATTAAATCACATTTAGTTATCTTAGATAACTCTCCTTATATGACCAAATAATATGAATCAAATTCATATTATTCACAATAATTAAATAACATTTAACTATCAATTTTCCTCAATGCTTAAACACATTATCAACAATGAAAGTATCCTTGAACTCTTTCAAGAATATTGCGCTCTCTCCGCGGATACTTGGATATAAGTATAGGGAAATTGTATGTTCCATGTATAGTGACTTGGATATTGAGATCATATCTCAAATACAAACCTTGGGGACCTCCCATAAATGTTTGATTAAATCAAAGTTGTAAATCTAATCTTCTCATTGTATCTGAATCACATTCATATCATTGTCAACATTTGTGCCAAGATTAGATTACTTCTCTAGTGAGAGGAGTCAATAAAATCCAGACATGTTTCATCACTCCCTCGGAATGGAAGAGTCATGGTTATACAATCGTTTATGATCACATCACCCTCAGGTATTCTAATACATGTACATCGTGCATACTAGAAGACCTTGAATAAACTCAAAGTTTTAAATCAATTAGATTCAGGGTTTTATCATTAATTTTCTCATTCAACCATTGGGAGTCGGTATATCATATACTTTCCAAAAACATATATCATACCTAGATATTGATCATATACTTTCCAAAATCATATATGAAACCTACAAACTCAGTCAAGCTTCTAAAGCGAGATGACCGTGCATGAAATTTGATTTCCAATATCTCATGAGTGAGCTCATGTCTTCTAGTTCAGTATTGAACCAATATGATCCCTTTGAGAGATCATATTAGTCATATGCCCTTGTATGCACACCAGTGCGTCGGTGTATAGACCTTGGTTAGATCATCAACCTTTCAATCTTCCAAATGTACATACTCAGACATATAGTAATACATCTATCTTAGGTCAGAGGATGTGTGCCTATATCGTGACGGCATATGACATAAGTCTTGGTTATCTCGATCTTATTAAGTCAACTCTTTGACCTAACTTATCTAACACCTCCAAATCTCTATTCCTATGCAGACGACCTGTATCAAGAGGTCAGTTAGATATTGGCCTATTAGAGAAAGGATCGTCATCTCCTACCCAGTCTGGAGATCCTCTCTCAATCATTTGATGGTGCTTGATGAATCCTCAATCTAACTCTTTAGATATCATCCAAGCACCAGCCTATATGATTTATCAATTGAATCAACAACGGTATGATCATCAAGAGGCCATGGTACATAACTGTAATTGTATTGAGGGACCTATTTGCAATAACATTTATTACATAATGGCTCGTCGTGGGCTCGCATGTCCAACAATCTCCCACTAGCCCAAAGATCCACTAATGAGCTAATGTTTAAACCGACACCCATGTGCTAGTCATAAGCTATTTAGAAAAATAGCTTGGTAAGCTTACTAGTCACTCTATTCCCGAGAGACTATGCCAATTCTTTTTATAGTACTTGCATATCTCCTAGTAACAATGCTCACATCCAATGCGATGTTGCATCTTATGCAACCAATACTCGATATTGTTAAAGTAGTTATAGTTTCTTTGACACTATAACTCAATAAACATTATAACCAATGTTTAATTTCGATTATCCTTATCAGAATACCCTTATTCTCGGAGATCTCTATCTCCTAAAACCAAGACCCAGTCTAAGTCCTAAGGCATTTAAAGTTAAGACCTTTTGCTCATTATCTATAAAGTCTTAAGTTCTTGAAGGTGAGACATTGAAATCACTATCTCAAAAGTCTTGTCATCTTTGAAGGTGTTTTTATTATTGTAAATAAATGTTTTAATCTCCATTGTATGATTAGTAATAGTTTACTACTCCCACTGCATAACAGGCATCTGACTTTTGTACACATCGAGCATACACACGGCTTCTCGTAACTGATGCACAAGAGAAAACATTTCTAGCATTCACTTCCTCAATTCTTTGAGGTGATATCCCTTCAGATAGGTCAGTTTATTAAGGGAAGGAAGCCTTCCTTCGGGCTTTCCAAGAATGGAACATGTCCAAGGTGTATCACTTAATGTGATAGTCCCATACCCTCTTTTCTTTGCTTATGAACATCTTCAGAACTAAGATTTAAGAGGTATCATTGAGATCGTATCTCAAGGTATGGAATAGCTCGACTATCAAACACTTATTATCATCCTTATATCATTCCAAATGATTAGAATATTATCTACATTTATTATGATGAACACAATGGCACTCCCACTAAGCTTCACATGGTTCATCAAGATTTTGTATGAAATCATAATATTTATAATTTCATCAAATCTAATGCTCCAATTACAAGAAGCTTATTTGAGTCCATAGATGGAATTTCTTAGCTTGCACACCTTGCATTCGTCATCCATGAAGCCATGGGACACTTTATATGAATGTCCTCGAAGAGGTAATCATAGAGGAATGCAATCTTGACTTCCATCATTTATATGTCACAGTCAAGTTGTGTAGCTATAGTTAGCAATATTCTGATGGGTTTAAGCATGGCTACTGAAGAGCAAATCTCATCGCAAGTGATGTCTTCTCTTTGTGGGTATCTTGTGGATACGAGCCGTGCTTTGAAGGTATATACCTTCTCATCAGGTTCCCTCTTTCTCTTGAAGATATATTTACACCTATCGGGTCTTACCCTTATAGGTGAATCCTCAAGGGTTCATATACAACACTTGTATATGAAGTTTACTTTAGACTTTATTTCTAACATCCAACTTTCCATGGCATGATTCTTAGAGACTTCATCATATGAAGTCAAATCATTGTCAGACTTAACTGACATATGAAATCCATCCTTAAACTTATTTGAAAAGGTATGATTGTTTCATCTTTAATTTGTCCTTTTATTTTTTATTTCAGTAGCCTCATCATCTTCTCAAGATTAGTTGAGTTCCTTTACTTCATTTTCATCTTGGTTCTTAAGAGAGTCATCCTCTAAGAATCATATCCTTAGAGATGAAATCTTTTAAGAATGTTAAGATCATAAAGTAGGTATCCAATACCATTCTTTATTTTCCTAATGAAGTAACACTCTCCGGTGCTAGATTATAGCTTACTTGCATCCATGACATGGTCATGGAACAAGCAACCCTAAATCCTCAAGTGTCCAACACTAAGCTAGGTTCTAAACCATAGCTTATGAGGTTTTTTAGGTTTAGATTTTCATGGAATCTTATTAAATATATATACTTGATGAAACTCCATCTCATCACCTTTATTCTTTCATTTTAACCATCAAGCACTAGCCAAATACATGCATATATCATTAATTTGTCAACATAAACGCTCACCAATTTGTACAAAATATTATTTGAATTACTGTACATTTATTGTATTTATTTCCAAAATAAAAGAATAAAGGAAAGTAAAGAAAAAGAGCAAAGTGTCAAGGACAGCGAAGTGATCCTATCCCCTGAAACTTAGTCATCATGATGACTTAGTCGACAAGGAATAAAGTAGGGAGAGATAAGGCGGCTAAGTGTACAGAAAATACAGAGCAGACACTCTATTAAAATATGCCAATAATTGCTTTTTGGAACCTATTTTATTCTTTACTATTTACACCTCAAATAATAAAACTTTATAAATGTAAGTTGTGTATAATAATATTTAGAAAATACAAAAGTTATTTTACACAAAAATAATATACAACGTGCATTTTATACACAAAATAAAATTCCAAAAGCCAAACTTAACATGCCCATATCTCCCAAATAAAAACTCAAAATATATCAAAATCACTTTAATTATATATAATTTTGAATAAGATATTTAATGAAGGTGGTTTCATATTTTTTGGAGTTAAGGAGTGAAAGTTGGATTTGGACCCTTATTGCATAGCATACTCGATTAAAATAATCATTTTATCTATTCTTTACTATTTCTGAAATTTTATATTTTTATAATCTTGTAAATATTATTTAGAATATATTTACATACTAAAACATGAATAAAACAATAAAGAAAAACAAAAATAAAATATGTATATAGAATACATAGATGAATTACCTATATTCATACCTATCAATTAATACATCTATTTAATTAAGTGTATATAGTATATCAGAAAAATTTAGCAAAAATATATTTAAGTACCTAAAAATAAGTTATAAATATATATAATAAGAAAAGAAAATAATAAAATCAAAAAAATAAAAATAAATATCTAAAATGTAGGTAAATATACTTATATATAGATGTACTCTAAAATTTAACTAAATAAACACCTCTAAAAAAATAAAAATGTCCATAAAATACTATATAAAAATAGAAATATTTTTATTTTATAACCTAAAAATAATAAGTTAGAATTATATTTATTATCCATTTTCCAAGGCATTTTTGCCTTGGAATTTCCTGGTTGGTCCACGTGGACCAACTATGCGCGTTTCTTTGTTGACCTTGGTCAACTGTCCAGTCTCCCTTCTGATGCCCGTCAGAAGTCACGAGGATGCCTCTTCGTCAATTTTTCCAAACTTCCTCTAACACTCATGACCCTCGAGACTACCACCATCGTGCGCCCACTTCGTCCCTCCTTCACTCCCATCCTAGAATCACCACCAACCCTCACTAGACTTCACGCCAGATCCCCTCGAAACTCACAAAAAAATCGCCTATAAATAAACTCCCTTCACCTCTTTTGACGTTTTGATACCTCTTCTTCGAGATTTAGCCCCCCAGATCACTCCTAATGGCTTCCTCATGGTGACAACGTGGTTTGGCCCTTGATTTGCAGTGAGGAGAGCATGGGAGGAGGTGTATCCATCCACCGTCGGAGCTCCGCCTGCAAGTCCTACTCCTGGATGCCTTAGGCCGGTTGAGCCTCATTTTCTTGCATTCCTAGGTAGTCCTCTATTCTAGTTCCAGTTTGGCATCATTATTTTGTAGTTTAATTGAGTGATTAGCGTGTAAATCAAAAACCCCCAATTCCTGGAGCTCGTGCTCCAGGTCTGATTCACCATCATCCGACTGTTAATCCCCCTCGATTTCCACGCCATTTCCTTCCCCTCTGTGTTCTCCATCGAAACCACCCTTTGTCCAACCCAGATCCATCGCGGATATGGGAATCGAGCTCCCTCTGCCGCTACCTCGCCGGAGCTCCACCTCCATTCCCCCATCATTTTATGTAAACCCTTGGTCGATAAGATAGCCCTCACACCCAGGGATCTTTTGGTGGCTTTATGTAGGCCGTTTGGTGCTCTTGGGACCTCATCTACCACCTGGAGCTGCTCCATGCGGTTCACCTTCGCCGGAGCAATCCGTGCTCGCTCGCCACCATCGGACCTTGCAGGAACACGCGGAGGACGCCCATCTATCTGTTGAGCCCATCAGAGAAGGCATATGCCACCGAAGGAGCGAGGATCAAAGAATCAAAAGTCATCGGCATCGTGTTCTTGAGAGTTCTTCCAAGCACCTTCACCGTCGTTCGATCAAGAACAATGGTCCGGATCTAATCTGGACCGTTGATCTCAAATAGAGGGGTACGCGATCAAAGCCGCTCGAGTGGACATGTGGCAACTTCTGAGCGCTTGGATCTGGGCACTTAAGTGGTAAAATTTCATAGATCCCCTCCGCCTTTTTGTATTTACTTAAAGGTCTTGTAAATATTTTATGAAGTTTTAAAACTTTTGGATAAATTGCATATAACTCCCTTTACTTTTCCCATATTGCAATTTAGTCCCTTCTAGAGTCACGTGCTGGTGCAATTTATGTTGTAAAATTTGCACTGAACCCCTTGTGGGTTTTTGTAATTATTGTTTCGTACATAAAGTTTTAAAATTAGTGTTAACTTTTGGGTAAAATTGCATGGTAGCCCTAGCATGTTATGTTATTTGCAATTATACCCCAGTAAGGTCAACTAATTTTGTGTGTTATTTAATATTTATCGTGCTCTAAAAATCATTAAAAAATAGGGATAGGTACCTGAATGCATGTTTGATCACGTAATAATTTTATTTTTACATTTTATCCCCATTCATATTTTCTAAAAATCAATAGTGCACGGTCAACGCATGTTTGCCTTAAAAATGCCAAAAAAATGGTAAAATCGTCATGAAAAATTCCCCAAAAAATATTTGTCTTATTTATTTAAGTATCATTAACCTTCAACCCAAAAATCACTAAAAATTATAAAAGAAAACACCTAAAATTTAAAAACCCTAAAAACCTTTATAAAAACGTATAAAATTCCCAAAACGCCCAAGAAAATCTATTTTCTATTTTATATTTTTTTTCTACATTATTATATATCTATAAAAAATTAATTTGGAGAAATTTTTGCAATTTTTTATTTTATATCTCCATTTTAATTTTGGGTCTTTAATTAATCCATATTTTAGGATATTTTTTACTTTAAAAATATATAAAAATAAGGAAAAAATCCTAAAAAACACAAAAATAGTATAAAATATTGGAAAACCTGAAAATATTTTATTTTCTTTATTCGGATTATTTTTATTAATATTAATATTTACCCTATCCTATATTGCATATATCCTATATATGCATTATATAGTATATATTTAAAAAAAGAAAAAGGAAATGCACAAATAGAATAAAAGAAAAAGAAAATATAAAAACATAAAATTTATAATCAAAAAATATATTAAAAAATAAAAAATAAAATAGAAATTCTATTATTAAAAACCCACTTTATTTGGTAATTATTGTGCATAGTTATATATACACATATACTTATATTATTTATTTTTAAATAATATATAGTGTTACATTGTGTGTTCCCTGTGTTTGACAATCTACTCCACTTGTCACCATACACATTTTATAGTAGGATTTATAATAAATTTTGATCCACCTTGTCTTTATTGCTTCATCTTTGAATTGTAGGTGAAATTGACCGGGATTTCATGAGCAGTTGCTCCAGCGACACGTTTGACTACTTTTACACCCTCGCGAGATCCAAGTCGTGTTTCAAATGGCATCGTTGTGGGGGAGAAACAGATTGTAGCACATTTTTCTTGTATATATATAGATGTCCTTTTTTATTTACATTTTTAACACTTACTCTTTGATAATTATTTGATTGTTCTAATTCAATTTTCTTGTTGATCTTTCTTGCGAGGGACCACTTGACGAGGACTACGTCTTAGGAGGTGGGTGCACCAAAGTGAGTGGAGGTTGGCATTCTTCTTTTGAGATGACCAGGAGAGAGTAGAAAGAAGAGCAGGCTAGGAGGAGAAGAGAAGCATTGAACATAGCATTGTTATTTTTAGTGAGAGAGAGATTTTTAACTTTTTCAAATAATTTGTAATTAATTTGGACATTACTCTCCATACTACACAAGGTCCAGTGCCCGGGTGTATGCTCAACTGGGGGACTTGTACCAGATCTTTCGTGTTTTATCGCCTTTTTTTATTTTGTTTCCCGTGATTTAAGTTTTCTGTCTTTGTTTCCATTTATTTTCTATGAGTGAGCCCTTAGATAGTAGGTTGTTTGACTCGGTAGCTAGGTCCAAAGCCCTAATAACACATGCACCTATAGTGATAAACGCTTGGACTTAATCAAAAATTAATTCTCGATTATTTGGACTTGAGATCGAGCACTGAGAGGAGTGTTATACATCGCTTGCAGGATCTGTTGTGGCGGACACCGATGCACTCCAGAGATCGGACTTTTGGATCTTATTTTTTAGTAGTTGGCATTTGGTTCTTCCCTATAATAGTAGCTGCTATTTAGGATGTTTTCTCGCTTTTACATATCGCCATATAGTGTAAATATTTCAATTCTACCTTGCAACCCGTATGGACAGAGCTGGGAAGCACTGTGAGTAACTCTACTTTTACATGCATCATTAGTCACTAAGGTGAGATTTCCATCTTAGTGATGACTTGCACGGCTTTTCCATCCTCTCCCCCCCTGTATTTATATCACTTAGAATGTAAAGGAAAAATACAAAAAAAATCGTTAGGCGGCTTGCTCTAAAAAATACTCAAAAAATTGAAAACCCAAAAACTAAAAAAGAGACTGCTAAATAAATTTGATATTAATTAAAATTCATAATGAACCATTCATTGTTTGGGGTTCATAAAGCCCACAATATTTTCAGATACAACTCCAAATTGAGTTAGGCGCGACCCGCTAAAGATAAGAGCCCAAATCCTGATATGTGACACCTTGGTTATCACCTAGTTTGGCAAAGTATTGGCACCTCTATCGAACGTGACCGAGTAGGGCCTAGTCAAGCACGGTGTTACCGCCTTGTGTGGAGCATCCGACTTGGTCTGAAGTACTAAGTGTAGGCCACGCCCTCACGGGGGTGTCTGTCTCATCGGTTTGCATCCGAGTAGGTCCTTGCACACTCATGGGTGATTACATTACGAGCGAGGATCGAAGTGGTGCTTTCGCCTATTAGCATCCTTTCTATTTCTTTGGATGAGTTACTGCCCAGGCACGAGATCAAGGACCTTTAAGCACAAATCACAGGTTACAAAGGAGGTGGACCAAGTACAGGGCTCTTGCCTGGCAGTACACACACTCCTATAGGCTTAGCGTACTTAAGGATTCGTGATAAGATTGCCTAAAAATAACACTAAAATTGATAAATAAAAACTAGCTGAACTTTCACGGCTTCACATGTGTTGAGTGGGTGAACATATCCATTTTTGTGTTTGTTTGAATTAGATTAAGGTCCAAAGATCAGTCCTGTACAGCGTGTGCCTTTGTCTCACTTTCTTTGATTCCCTATTTGACAACCTGCTCATTTGGAGCCTTCTACTGTTTTACACTCCCTTTATTTCTTGTTTGACCTCCGTATCATTCTTCCAAACTTGATCTCCTCTTGATCTTTGAGATGGTGACCACATGGATGGCTTAGTCAGACCCCACCGACACCAACCTCGTTTTCATGTGCTCGTCACCTCCAATAATTCAGGGCGATTCCCGATAATACAGTTCAGATTCTGTGAATTGACCTCTAGACTCCCTGTCTTCTCCAATAAACCGTGATCACCCTCATCCCGAAACCTGCTCATTTTGGATGGCAATTTATTTCACTCCACACACAGTCATCTTTAATGAAATTCTGTGTTGACCTTAACATAAATCGATTTGCTACTTATGGTGCCTCCACACAAAGTGATCAGGGCATTACTCCATTTGCAGATCAAGCGCCCAATCTGGAGCCAGAAGTCATGATAGAATCAGACTCAGGGTCAGAAAAGGAGATGACTCCTAGAGGAAAGAGGAAGGGACCACAACCACCACCTCAGTCAGATCAGAGTCAGCAACCGGATCAGAATGTTGTGAACGCTCAAATCCTCGCTTCTTATCAAGCAATCCAGCAGTAGCTCACAGATCAGGCCTTGGCACAGGTTGCTTTCCAGGACATGCTCAATGACTTAAGGAGAGGGTGAGACAATCAAGGAGGATTCGAAGAAAATCATGAAGGTAGGGGTGGTGGAGATCCAGATGAGCCTAGAGCAGAGCAGCCTAAGTTGAATCTAAAAGAAACATATAATCCTAAGGTGGGGCAAGTCACTGAATGGATCCAGATTCCAGAAATCCATGCCCATTTCGAATTGAAGCCTCAACTGCTGGCACTCATGCCCATCTTCAGGGGAAAAGAAAATGAAGAACCCTACATTCATCTACAAAAGTTCGGGCGCATCTACGACACAAAACACTACTCGGGTATACCTCTTGGGATAGTGAAGATGACGGCATTTCCCTTCAGTCTTCAGGATAAGGACCTTCATTGGATCAACCACTTGGAAAATGTCGTCAACAACTGGGAAGAACTAAAGTCAGCCTTCTTGCACAAATAGTATCCTCTTAGGTGACTCAATCAGATGTGTGCCCACATAGAAAAATTCACCTAGCCACACACAAATTCATTCATGATGCCTGGGAGAGGTTCATTGAGCTACAAGAAAAGTGTCCCCATCATGAGATCCCTAGGACTAGCCTGGTCCAACATTTCTTTAGGGGACTTACTGTAGAAAGTTAGAAGCTTTTGGATGCAACATGTGGCAGATCCCATTTCAACAAAGATGAGGTCGTCATCTGGCATATATTTGAAGAAATGGTCGAGAGAGAGGCTGTTTTATCGTCATCTCATGCCTATCAATGCCAGCAACAATCTGTTCAAAAGCTTGTGCACGTGGTAGCATCCCATGAGCCGGACAGGGATGAGAGCTCCAATTTGATCACTATTAGGAGCCACCTGTCCAAAGTAGACATCATTGAGAAGCGATCATAGGTGATGGAAAAACTTGCTATGATCGAACAAAGAATGAAGAACCTGGATAAATTAGATCAAATCACCAAGCAACTGAAGCTGTTGGTCAGTACAATCAGCTCCTGCAACTCTGTGTCTGCATCGACCTCTACCCAGCTGAGACGAAGGAACATGCACAACCACAGCCTTCTCAGCCGAGTCAGCCACAACCAGTAGTTCAGCACGTCTATTATGTGCAAGCCCCCGAGCCAACAACTCCTCAGTAGTCGCAGCAGCAGTTGGTCGTCTAATCCGGTGCCCCGGTACATTCTAGAGCAATTCTCTCCTCCACCACCTCTTATTCAAGAGGTTAACGGTGTATGGTCAAACGAAGCGCAACCCACCCATCCAGGAGGACCTCAGCAGGATCAGGTTGCTGATTCCTGCCAGTTCCCTCAACAACAATGAGGGAGGTTTGTCTAGAACAACCAGCAGCAACACTAGCATCACCAACAGTCTACGTAATTCCATGGTAATTGGAGACAAAATCAGTACCAACAACTGTAGTACCGACAATACTAGCAAAACCAGTAATATGTAGTTGTACCCTATCAACAACACCCTCCTCAGCAGTATCAACAGCATCATCCTTATCCTAAATACCATTCCCAATATCCCAATTAGCACTCTCATAACCATTAACAGTAACAGCATAGCCAGCACACCGAGGTATCTGAGGCTGCATCTCCTGTGAACCCAGCCTTGGATTGCTTGGCCCAGCTTGTCAAGGGCCATATAGATCTCAGCCAGAAGTTAGATGATTTCACTGCCACTAAGACCTCCATTCCCGCACAAGTGGAGGCAAACCCCAACAATTTTAAAAAGAAAGAGCAAGTATCATGTGAAAGTCTCGTTGGTCTTAAAGTGTCAGATGTGCATAATTTGTTTTTATCTAATAATGTCACTCTCAAGAGCGCTAGGACCTTGCATCCATCAGCCACGTGCAAGGGGAAGAATAAAGCAACCATGGGGGAGTCATTGTCTTATTCTGCATCAGTCGTACCAGCAGCCAGATCGGGTGAAGAAGAAGAGGGAGAAGCACCACTAAATTCAAAAAATCAGCAAAAGCAAAAATACCGAAAAGAAAGCACCAACAGCAGCAGCCGAAGTGCCAGCCAGCCCGCCTTGGAGGAAACTACACCCGCAGTTGATCCAAAGCTAGCCCATGGAGCTTCATTTGTAGATTTTGGATGCCCGTCTTTCTTGGATGACCCTACTCATTTTATTCGTCCACATATACAGTCTGATGTGGGCATTTCCACTGCTGCTTTTGATTCTGTAGATATCATGTTTCCTGATGCTATGAGAAAATCTAGAAAAAATTAAAAAATTGAAAACTGCCTTGTCTAATCCTGATGTCGTGGATATAATTCAAAATCTTGTTCTTGAAATGCCTTTGCTCAAAGCCATCAAGTACATGTCGAATATCAAGGAAGGTCTGAAGGAAGCATGTCCCTCCAGGAGACAGCTGTGAAAAGTTCGTGAAAGAAATGTGAAGCACATTCTCACCCCCGGCTACAGTAAATGCAATCAACAATCTCCCAACAAAGAAGAAGGACATGGGAGCTCCTCCAGTCAGATGTCAGATGTCAGAAGTTTAACCAAGAGTTCGATCGAACTCTGCTCGATAGTGGGTCATCAATCAATTTAATGCCCACCTCGCTGCTCAAGGAATTTGGGTTGGGATCACTGATGAATCTCGTATTCATCATGTTAAAATTGGTCGGTTAGGCTTTGTTCTCCAAAATTCACATGCATTTAATTATTAATAGAGCATCATTAGCATTTATACATGTGTAAATAATATTTGCATTTCATCGCGCATATTGCATTAAAAATTCCAATTGTAAATTGGCCCAAAAAGCCACTAACTTATTTTCAAATAAATTTGAGGAATATATACATCACTCTTAAATCCTTCATCAAATGTATATAAATACCTAAAAATTGATCACTTACCCCTTGTAAATTCTTAAAGAACCCTAATTCTTGTAAATATAAGATGCACCCCCGTGTAAATATGTGTATCTAGTTTTTATCCAAAAACTTTTGTTTTCAAAAATCACAAAAACATTTCAAAACTAAAAATACCAAAAACATTTGCAAAATCTTTTTGAAAAAAAAGGAAAAATGGATATGCAACATCTATTTCAAAAATCCATAAAAAGTTCAACATTGAAAATTTCATCACAAAAATATTTTTTCATTACGCATAGCATGAGCATTTTTTGGAATTATTTAGTCAATTGAACAAGTCCAAGTAAAGTCTAAAGATTGGAGCTTTAGGAAGACCTTAATACACATAATTTCATAGTAACCTTTTGAGGATTGAAATTAGAGATACTTAAGGTCAGCTTGACTCAATTCTTTAGATTCCAGAAGACTATGTTCATGAGCCAATTCAGTGTTCCTAAATGGAACACTTCATATCATCCATACGACTCTTGAGACAATGACTTGACTGGAAACCTCGCACTTAACGCTTAGCTCAACCCAGACATTCTATTGAAAAATCTAGGTCTCTAATTCAGGATGATGCAAGGTCGATTCGTCAAGGGTGGCACAGGAATCATTCTTGGGGATTGCCAACACCAGTACTCTAACCCACTTCTTCTGATAACAATTATATATAAAGACTGGAGATGGATTGAAATAATGCTTCGGACGAGGTATGGTCTACCGGTGCAACTTTTTCTAAGATCCCAAAACAATGGGTGGAACAAAAGATGCTATATCCACTGGGGCACAAACAAGAATGCAGAAGCTATGCAATGTCAAAGAAGCCTTCAACCAAAAATTCCACAAATATGAGATTCAGAAATAGTCTGCTTCTTGGTGAAGATTCGGTTACACTGACCGACTTCACAAGGGAATGAAGACTACATTGGTCCATTCCCACTTCTCTTCACAATCTTCTATCTTCTTGCCTCCTTCGGTTGTAAAGACCGCAAGCACCTGACCTTAGAAGGAAATATCTGACTCCGCGAGGACGAGTTATCAGAAGAGCAGACAACTGGTAGTTCAATGGTTTTGACTAGGAAGAGGTAAACAATTTCAGATACATGGTTCTATCATTTCAAAGTAGTAGGAGTATACGAATGAGAGTATGGTTTTGACCTGGTTGTGAATTGTACTAGATAATAGGAGTATGGAACCTAAAGGTTGTTGTGTCACGAATCCTAACCTCAAAGGAGTTCCGAACACATCTTTAATTTGAAGGTTTTCTCGGAGCTCTAAACTTTGACATTATTAAGACAAGTTTAAAAGTCAAAAATTATTCCAAGTTCTTTCTTTTTCGTTTCTTTATTTTCTTCTCCGCACTTATAGGCATAAGTGTTTGCTAGGGACTAGCAAAGGTAAGTATAGGGGGGTGATGAATCTCCATTTCATCACCTTTATTCTTTTATTTTGACCTTCAAACCCTAGCCAAATGCATGCATATATAATTAATTCGTCAAAATAAATGCTCAGTAATTTATACAAAATATTGTATGAATTACTGTACATTTATTGTATTTATTGCCAAAATAAAATAATAAAGGAAATAAAAGAAAAAGAGTGAAGTGTCAAGGACACTGAAGTGACCCTAGCCCCCAAGACTTAGTCATCATGATGACTTAGTCGACAAGGAATAAAGTAGGGAAAGATAGGGCGGCTATGTTTACAGAAAATATAAAGCAGTCACTCTATTAAAATAGGCCAATAATTATTTTTGCAACCTATTTTATTCTTTATTATTTACACCTAAAATAATAAAACTTTGTAAATGAAAGTTGTATATAATAATATATAGAAAAATAGAAAAGTTATTTCACACAAAAATAATATACAGTGTGCATTTTATACACAAAATAAAATTCCAAAAGCCAAACTTTACAAACACATATCTCCCAAATAAACACTCAAAATATATAAAAATCACATCTAATTGTATATAATTATTAATAAGCAATTTAATGAAGGTGTGAGTTAAGGAGTGAAAGTTAGGTTTTGGACCCCTATAGTATAGCATACCCGATTAAAATAATCATTTTATTTATTCTTTATTATTTCTAAATTTTTTTATTTTTATAATCTTTTAAATATTTTTTAGAATATATGTACATATTAAAACAGGAATAAAATAATAAAGAAAATACTAAAATAAAATATGTATACAGAATAAATTGATGAATTACCTATATTCATACATATACAATTAATACATCTATTTAATTAAGTGTATATAATGTATCAGAAAAATATAGCCAAATTATTAAAGTACCTAAAAAAGTTATAAATATATAAAATAAGAAAATAAAATAATAAAATCAAAAATACAAAATAAAAATAAAATACCTAAAACATAGGTAAATAAACCTATATATGTACCCTAAAAATTAACTTGTAAATAAACATCTCTAAAAAATAAATAAAAATATACATAAAATACTACAAAAACTAGAAAAAAATTTTATTTTATAATCTAAAAATAATAAAATTGAATTCTATTTACTATCCATTTTCTAAGGCATTTTTTCCTTGGAATTTCCTAGTTGGTCCACGTGGACCAACCAGGCGCGTTTCTTCGTTGACCTTGGTCAACTTTCTAGTCTCCCTTCTGATGCCTGTCAGAAGTCACGAGGTCACCTCTTCATCGATTTTTCCGCACTTCCTCCAGCACTCATGACCCTTGAGACTACAACCATTGTGTGCCCACTTCGTCCCTTCTTCATGCCCATTCTAGAATCTCCACCAACCCTCGTTAGATCTCACGCAAGATCCCCTCGAAACTCACAAAAATATCTCCTATAAATAAACCCCCTTAACCTCTTTTGATGTTTTGATCCATTTTCTTCGAGATTTAGCCCCTCAGATCAGTTCTAATGGCTTCCCCATGGTGACAGCATGGTTTGGCCCTTGATTTGCAATGAGGGGAGCAAGGGAGGAGGTGTATCCGTCCACTACCGAAGCTCCGCTGGCAGGTCCTGCTCCTGACCGGTTGAGCCTCATTTTGTTGCATTCCTAGGTAGTCCTCTATTCTAATTCAAGTTTAGCATCTTTATTTTGTAGTTTAATTGAGTGATTAGCGCATAAATTGAAACCCCCAATTCTTGGAGCTCGTGCTCCAGGTCTGATTCACCATCATCCGATCGTTAATCCCCCTCGATTTCCATGCCATTTCATTCCCCTCTGTGTTCTCCATCGAAACCCCCCTTTGTCCAACTCAGATCCATCGTGGATATGGGAATCAAGCTCCCTTCGTCGTTGCCTCGCCGGAGCTCCCCCTCCATTCCGTTCCCCCCATCGTTTTATGTAAATCCCAGGTCGAGAAGATAGCCTTCTCACTCAGGGATCTTTTGGTGGCCTTTTGCAGGTCGTTTTGCGCTCCTGGGACCTCATCTACCACCTAGAGCTGCTCCAGGTGGTTCACCTTCGCCGGAGCAATCTGTGCTCGCTCGTCTCCATCGGACCTTACAGGAGCACGCGGAGGACTCCCATCTATCTGCTAGCCCGTCGGAGAAGGCATAGGCCATCGGAGAAGCGAGGATCGAAGGATCAAAGTCGTCGGCGTCGTATTCTTGAGTGTTCTTCCAAGCCCCTTCACCGCCATTCGATCAAGAACAGCGGTCTATATCTAATATGGATCGTTGATCTCAAACGAACGGGTACACGATCAAAGCCGCTCGAGTGGATACGTGACAACTTCTGGGTTCTTGGATCTGGGCACTTAAGTGGTAAAATTTCATGGATCCCCTCTACCTTTTTGTATTTACTTAAAGGTCCTGTAAATATTTTATGAAATTTAAAAAGTTTTGGATAAATTGCATGTAACTCCTTGAACTTTTCACATATTGTAATTTAGTCCCCACTAGAGTCATGTGCAAGCATACGTTCATGTTGTAAAATCTGCACCAAACCCTTGCGGGGTTTTGTAATTATTATTTCGTACATAAAGTTTTAAAATTAGTGTTAACTTTTGGGTAAAATTGTATGGTAGGCATGTTATGTTATTTGCAATTATACCCCTGCCAAGCCAATTAATTTTATGTGTTATTTTCTATTTATTAAAAATAGTCGTTGTGCTATAAAAATCACCAAAAATAGGGATAGGTACATGGATGCATGTTTAATCACACGATAATTTTATTTTTGAATTTTATGCCCCATTCTTACTTTCTAAAAATCGAATAGTGTATGGTGGCCCCTTGTTTTCCTTAAAAAGCCAAAAAATTGTAAATCACCTTGAAAAATTCCCAAAAAAAATATGTCTTACTTATTTAAGTATTATTAACCTTCAACCCAAAAATCACTAAAAATTACAAAAGAAAACTCCTCAAAATTGAAAAAACCCTTAAAACCTTTATAAAAACGTATAAGATTCCTAAAAAGCCTAAAAAAACCATTTTCTATTTTATATTTATCTCTAGATTATTATCTATCTATAAAAATTAATTTGGAGAAATTTTGCTAGTGTTTTATATTTTATATCTCCATTTTAATTCCATGTATTTAATTAATCCATGTTTTAGGGTATTTCTGACTTTATAAGTATATAAAAATTAGCAAAAACCTAAAAAATCACAAAAATAGTAAAAATTATTTGAAAACCCAAAAATACTTTATTTTCATTATTCTGATATACAGCTTTATATATTTAAAAAAAGAAAATATAAAAAGAAAAAAGAAAAGGAAATATAAAAACAAAAATAAGAAATCAAAATAATATATATAATCAAAATTAAAATAGAAATTCTATTATTAAAAACCCACTTTATTTTATAAATATTGTGCATAGTTATATATGCACATATACTTATATTATTTATTTAATTTTAATAATATATAGTGTTACACCGTCTGTTCCATGTGTTCGACTCCCTACTCCACTTGTCACTATACACATTTTATAGTAGGGTTTATAATAAATTTTGATCCACCTTGTCTTTATTGCTTCATCTTTGAATTGTGGGTTGATTGTTGAAATTGACCGGGATTTCATGAGCGATCGCTCCGGCGACACGTTTGACTACTTTTAGACCCTCGCGGGATCCAGGTCGCATTTCAATACTGTACTCTCTACTACATATATACACCTGGAAACTAAGAGGTAATTATGCTAATATTCATCATTGATCAAATCATATCACACATGATCTGATTGCTTCTCCCCACAACTCTATTGAGTTTAGGTGTATCAGGAGGAGTGAGATAAGAATGATATTCCTATCTCTATTGATTTTATTGTTATTCAGCATAACAAAGAAGAGAATCACGCTCTGTAGGATATGAACCTACGACATCGGGTTTTGGAGACCCCCGTTCTACCGAACTGAACTAAGAGTGCTTTATTTTTTATGTTTTATGAAAGAAAACACAACTGTAAATAGAAAGAACACGTTAGCTACAGCACTACACGGATCGATATGCACAGCGCCTAGTATCCATCGTTTACGGCTAGGACTACTGGGGTATCTAATCCCATTCGCTCCCCTAGCTTTCGTCTCTCAGTGTCAGTGCTGACCCAGCAGAGTGCTTTTGTCGTTGGTGTTCTTTCCGATCTCTACGCATTTCACTGCTCCACCGGAAATTAGGTGTTCTTTGAATTCATCTAAAAGGTATCGGCTACCTTGATTTAGATCAAATTATTTCATCTTCCTTCAAACATTGGTTATAAACCAAAATTGTGGAATCTTTGAATATTTCAAAGGTTTCTAAGGTGAATGGAATAAATCTCATAAAAATCATCAATTGATATGACATATCATTAATGTTTATTATGATATAGATGATCCACATACATCAATATGTATGAGATTTTGAATACCTTGGCATCTTACACCATTCCGAGAGAAGGGTGTATTGGATATTTTACTTTGAATACAATATCCACAAGTATGTAAGATTTGAAATTTCAGATGGTCTAAAGTTTCATCTCTTACTAGTCTATTGATCTCATCAACAGACATATGTCCAAGGCTTGATGCTAGATCGTTGTCAAATGATCTTCATCCTCTTATTGATCTTTTAAGGTTTATTTTTTCAATATTTAAAAATGTTAATGAACCATTCATTAATTTTCTAATCAAGTAGATCCTCTATATGTTAGATTACTATTTGAAATATATCTATAATAACTCTTTGTGATAGGTCTATTCTAGAATACAAGTTTATTTCCAACATTTAGAAATAAACAATGAGTGTATTCTAATATCTAGGTCACAGAGACATTCTCTAAGTCTAAGGTCTCTCCTACTAAAAATATGAAGTCTATCTCTCCAATAGATATTGTTTCAACAATCACATTAACCTTAAGATCTAGCTTTCCAGTCTTCTAAAACATATGAAACCAATTGCAAGTATTATTAGAAGAATGAGACACAATTTTTGACTTTGATCTTATATAATAAGTAAGTCAATTTAAATGATTACATGTAGATATATAATATCCCAATGCACTATCTGGGTCCTTCTCTAAGGATTAGATAGTCTAGAAAGACATACTATTAATACATCGGCTTATTGCATTATTGGCATTCATCCAACTCTTTGGATGTTATATGGAAGTCATAGAAGTACAGTCAATTATTTGACTTTCCTTCTTACTTGGGTCAAACCCTTGCTTCCGTTGCGCTCCCTTCATCTACAAACAACCATTTCTTAAGACGAAGGATCTCTTATATTGAACTCAAAAGAATTCAATATAAGAGTATTTTAACATTTATACATGCTTCATTCAATTCATATAAATATGAATATTATGAAGCTTCATGAATGACTTGAGTATAGACAGTAGAATGATGACACTCATCGTATCTACATCCATTTTAACTCTTAAAGACTTTTGGTTCAAGCAGGTACTCAAACATTTTGAGTACATCATCTCTTATCGAGCCACCATTCTGCATAATGCAGTGAACCATGTCATTCATGATTAATTGTCGAGAGCACGTATATATGCCAAAGCACCTTCTTAGGTTTTATAAGGATTTTCTAATAATTACGATAATTATTGGTATCATACTTCCAAAGCACATTCGATAAGAGATCACGACTATAGAGACATACAAACCTTAGGTTGTTGTCCTATTGTTTATTTAATTGTCATTCCTCATTATTATGAGAAATCTTACACATTGCAACCACATACATTACGTTTCCAATTACAAGTACATTATCCTGATCATGAATCCAATTCATAATAATGTACAGATTATTAATGAGTATAGTTTAGAGTGAGTTTAATGTAAGATATCTTAAATAAGAAATTTACACACATATATATATTACTTTGATTTAAGAATTCTTATATCAAAGTTGTCATGCCTTGTCCACTCTAAAAGTCCATTCCCTTGTTCACTTTCAAAGTAAGAGATATACTTACCATTGTATATCAAGCAAGATCTGGGATATCCTTTCTTATCTTTGTTACATCCCAATAATATGAGAAACTGTAACTCAGGTAAAAAGAAGTGGGAACTCATTTCGCTTTGCAAGTCCAACTTGCGTCTCTCAATTAGGTCTTTAACACTCGGGCCCACCACCCCTAAGGCGATGTTGATCAGTCGTTAATTGAATCAACCGCTAATAGGATTAGAACTCACTTAGTGCAATTCAATATCGCCCCAATAATATGGGGAACCGATATTGGGGTCACTATGCATATGGCCTTACTCTTTCGAGAAGTAAAGAGCCTGATCCATATTCCCTTATATGCAGGAGCCGTCACTTCAGACATGTGTTTCCTACATACAATCCATGACAACGGAACCCTTCACCTTGACGAAAGATCATGGATGTCACTTATGTGATACTCTATATCACATTCAAATTTTAATTAATCATTATGAATCACATTCGCATTATTAGTTCTTCCAAAGAAAATACAACTCTATTCATAATAGAGTATTCTAATTGGATATAATTATTTAATCATATTAAATCATTTATCAATCAAATTCGATCAACCAACAAACAATCTTCATTGTTACTTGAAGGATGTTATAATCTTAAAATTTTGTATTATTCAATTTTTAATAATTAGAAAAATACATCGGGATCATTTTAAGCATTATCCTATACTTACTCGTTGTCATGTACAGTACACACAGGATGTGGGACAGACCACTCACGGAGCAACCTGCTACCTCAACGATCCCCGACTAGACACCATATCCACCCCATGTCAGGATAATGTGATTTGATCATATTGTATTTGAGATGATATTTGGTCTCTCAACCAAAGTTATACCATATGATATTATCAAAACCATTTTGATTAGTATTATAAGGATATTTTCAAAATAAATCCCCAATCCTATTCAAGTAACAATGTTTTGCATGTAGAAATTATCCTACAATTACTATAGGATAAATTAGGGTTTTCATTAAATATTCATTCAATGGTCTATGATGATTAACCAATTATTTTCAAAATTATTAGGCATCATATTTAATCAAGGTAAATTCATAATTTCCATGATTTCCATTGAATTATAAATATTCCCTAATCATGGTCGACCCATCTCCACAAAATATGGGATATCAAGGGTGAACGGAGTTGGGATTGTACGAAATAAATTAGAGTGGATTGTTGGTTTGATTATCTACTTATTCCAAGTATTATTTCATGTTTTATTATGGAAAAATAATAAGCAAAAATAATTTTCTTACAGCTCCGTGAATTCATGCAAAACAACTTTCATAATGGGAACTCTTCGAGTCATTTTCATGCACTTTTGATACCAATTATAGGTTACCTTTTTTGGGGGACATATTTAGACATTCTAAATGTATTTTAATACCCAAAAAATCCAAATAGTACACAAACAGTAGGTTTTTATTTTACTAAAAACTGATTCCAATTTTGCATCCAATGCAAAAATAATGAATCTTGTGCATCCAAGTACTAAATCTTGTTCACCAAGGATTTTGAATCATATCCAAGACCTCTAACTTGGCTCTAATACCACTTTAAATATATGAAAATATCCTTAAATACATCACGAAAGCGTGATGATCGCATCGTATGCGATCGGGAGCGACTAGTCATACTAGTTGCTCGGGGCAGCAGAATTTAAAAATTTAAAAATGATGAAACCAAATTATCCGAGAACACTTCTTGGATCATTTCATCTAAACCATGTGCAGGTATTAAGGTCAACTCTTGAAGTGAGTTTATGATCGAGTCTCTAAACGAAGAGACCTCCTGTCTCAAGTCTGATCCAAGTAAGGAGATGTTTGCGAGCGCGTTGATGAAACACGTACTCCTCGTAATCCATGTTGATGATCCAAGCATCTAATCTTCTGATCTCATATCACGAGATCCGATGTCTTCTTCACAAGGAAGATGCACCAAAGGAGATAATGATCCATGAACAGTCGAAGTGGCAGCACAACGGTGTGGCGACAATGGTGACCCTCTCTAGGGTTTAGGGTGGATGACCAATCTAAGGAGAGAGAGAGAGAGGCTTGGCATGTAGGGAGAGAGGGGAGAGAGCATATCATTGTTATGTGTTCTTGAATATCTAGGGTTGCCTCTTATTTTATAGTATTTTAGGAGTCCATGGATTCCAATCCACGTGAAACACAAAATCAATGGTTGAGATTGATCTGTATTTCTATTCAATAGTCATGATTTTGTTGTAAATATACAACAATAACTAATTTAGTTTAAATTAAATATATTGAATAATCAACATAATTTAATTTGAACTAAATTAGTTAGCATAGAATTATTAGGAGGAAAGCCACCCACCCTCCTAGGAGGCACCGTTGTGACCAAGTCAAAGGATGGTCGTACACCATCCATTAAATGGATGGTGTTGGCTCCTTCAATCCTTCATACATATTTACAACAAATTTTGTTCTAAATTAATTCACAAAAATAATTCTAAATTAATTTTGTGAATATTACAATCATACCACTAAATAATTATGAATCATATTCACAACCCAAAACAAAATGTAAATTGTATTTCCAATTAATTTCCAATGTGAATCCAATCCACATCAACAATTAATTTGTAGATACTATTTACAATAAGCTATCTCTCTCTCTAATATATTATAAATCACATTATAATATATATATAATATGGATAGTACTATCCACATTATTCATATCCTTGATAATTAAATCATATTTCATCATCTTGGATCTCTTATTATCATGTGCCCAAATAACATGAATCACATTCACATTATTCACATCTTTGATAATTAGATAACTCCCCTTATATGATCAAATAATATGAATAAAATTCATATTATTCATGATAATTAAATCACATTTAGCTATCAATTTTAATCAATGTTTAGACGCATTATCAACAATGAAATTATCCTTGAACTCTTACAAGAATATTGCTCTTTCTCCACGGATACTATGAGATAAGGATAGGGCGATTGTACGTTCCACGTATAGTGACTTGGATATTATTATCATATCTCAAATCCATATCTCAGAGATCTTTCACAGATGTTTGATTAAATCAAAGTCGTAAATCTAATCTTCTCATTGTATCTGAATCACATTTAGATCATTATCCAATATTTGGATCAAGGTTAGATTACTTCTTTAGTAAAAGGAGTTACTAAACTCCGGACCTAATTCATCACTCCTTCGGAATGGAAGCATCATGGTTATACAATCATTTATGATCACATCCCCCATGTATTCCTAATACATGTACATCCTGCATACTGGAAGACCTCGATAAAGCTAAAGTTTTAGATCAATTTAGATTGTCTTCTTCAAGGTTTTATCATTAGGTTTCTCGTTCGACCATTGTGAGTCGGTGTCGATCATATACTTTCCAAAAGCATATATCATACCTAGGTATTGATCATATACTTTCCAAAAGAATATGTAAAACCTAAAAAATAGTCGAGCTTCCAAAGCGAGACGACCGTGCACGGAGTTTGATTCCCAATATCTCATGACTGAGCTCATGTCTTCCAGTTCAACAATGAACCTGAACCTGTATGATCCCTTTGAGAGATCGTATTACTCATATGCCCCAATATGCACACCAGTGCGTCGTCATATAGACCTTGATAAGATCACCAACCTATTGATCTGCCAAATGTTCATACTCAAACATATAGTAACACATTTATCTCTGATTAGAGGATGCATGCCTATATCGTGACAACATACGACATAAGTCTTGGTTATCTTGATCTCACTAAGTCAACTCTTTGACCTAACTTATCTAACACCTTTGAATCTCTATTCCTATGTTGAGGACCTGCATCAAGAGGTCAGTTAGATATCAGCCCAATAGAGAAAGGATTGTCATCTCCTACTCTGGTTGGAGATCCTCTCTTAACAAACATTTAATGGTGCTTGATGATTCATCAATCTAACTCTTTAGATATCACCAAGCACCAGCCTTTATGATTCAACAATTGAATCAACAGTTGTATGATCATCAAGATGACCATGGTACATAACCCTAATTGTACTAAGGGATCTATTATGCAAATTAGTTATTCTTCATTTCAGATCAAGGAATGGTATTCGCAATAACATTTATTGCATAATGGCTCGCCATGGGCTTGCATGTCCAGCAACATATGATCTCATTCTCTTTCTTTCATGCATCTATCTTTAGGAGTTTCCAAAATCCCTATGTCACCATAGCTATATAATCCTCTGAGATCTCTTCAAAAATGACTTCTTCTGCCTCTAGTTCTAAGATCTCTTTTTTCTTTCTTTCTATCTCTTCCTCTTCCTCTTGTTGTTCCTCAACTTCATAAGAAAGAACCTCACCTATTAGATCATATATTGGGAGAGTATTTAAGTCATTGTCTTCCTTGATAACCATTATTATGGTTCTCTAGCCGGCTATGAATGATTTGAATACCTTCTTGACCTATATGGGTTCTTTTATTTCTATTTTAGACTAAATAGATTGTTAGATACTTTTAAATTCGGTGTACATGTTTCTAATGAGATTTCCATCTTCCGTCTTTAACATCTCATGTATCTGTTGAAGGAGGTTGATCCAGGTTTCCTTGATCGTGCTAGTTTCTTTGTAGGTTATGCTCAACTTGTTATGGATCTCGTAACTCATCTTGCAGGTTGAGACATGGTTGAATTCTTCCTCGATGATGACATGGAAGATGGCATTTATAGCCTTAATGTTGTAAGTAGCTTTTTTCTTATCTAGCTCAGTCAACATCATCTCTTCTCTGATGACAGACATGAGCGTACTTACTTTCGATAATGTTTGCCATTTAGAAGTCCAGTGGTTTCAAACATGCCTGCATTCCAACTTTCCAACATTTGTAACTTGTATCATCAAATGAAGGAAGACTTGTCATAGACTGGCCCTAGAAGATAATTGTTGTTGTTCACCATTGTATATGTGCAGATGAGATTAACTTTGATCTTCACTATACCTGCGTTAATACCTAATAGGAGTGCTTTTAGGATAAGAACACTACTACAGGAGAGGTGAATATTAGAATCCACTAAATCATATCATTTAAAATAATTTATGGAGTGTAATAAAGTTAAAGAAAATAATCAAACTAGATATTCGATCTACATGCATGGTGATGTTAATGTGGAAACCCAATTGGGTGAAAATCGACATCCGATTCCAAGACAAGGGTTTTCTGATCAAACGTGTTGATCAAGTGCTTCACTATAGGAGTTACTTACATAGATAACTCAACTATTCCAAAATTCTCTTGATTAAACACCAATATGCTATATAATCATTGGCTCAAACATCAAGTCCTTGATAGATCAAACACCAAATCAGACATTAACATTTTGTCGAGGATTGGTCGAAATTCAAATATCCTCATTCTTTCTTGGATCAAACAACAAGGCACATGCACCACTTACATCAAAAACAAAGACTCTATGTAAAAAATGTTGTTTAGAAAAGACTTTAAAATACCAACAACATAGATATATTTCTAAATAAATAATAAAATGTGTAACAACAATACCTCAGAATATAAGCACAAGTGACTATAATAACTAAATCAGAAATCTTTCACCAATAACGTTGTCGCTTATAGAAGATCCATCTCTAACTAGTTGGATATAAGCTTGGCAGCTTAAAGGGGAGTGATGTTGGGTTAGAGAGATAAAATGAATCATAATAATCGAAATTGCTCTAGGAACAATAATTCTCTCAATGTATGAATAATGAAGAATATAGAGAAATAGAAGAGAGATAAGCTCTTCGATAACTTTACCATGAGATGTCTTCGAATTTATATCTTTCTACTGAGGTTTAGGGTCCTATTTGTAGTGCCATAGACATACCTTCAAAAAATATGATAGTTGGAACAAATGTGGTAAGAAATTAACAAGATACCACTCAATTGATCGCTTAGGTTATGCTGGTGGATCAATCAAAAGTATCAGTGGATTTGATTTGAATCGTTCATGGTTGAAAGTTGGTCAATCAGGATGTGATCAATCAATTGGAAATTAATAGTCAATCAAAAAGTGATCGATCAAGTCTATAAAATGAACGATTAGGAAATGATCGATCGGGTGTTGCAGGTTGGTTGATCAAAGGCTGAATTATCATGACCTAAAAGTGATTGATCAAGAGGTTGTTCTGAAATGGAAGTCATGTTAATACTATCGCATAATTTTAATATTCAAGCATACATATTACGGTGTTGATATCTACAATAATCATAAGAAAATTCTTGAAATAGGGCTTTGATCTTTTGATGTCATTTTGTTCTTGAAACAACCTTTAATTATGGAAGTTAAATATAGATATTATGCAAGAAACTTGTGATAATTGTGTGTCATTATCAAAACATGATTAAAACAAGAAACTGCACAAGTCCTTAAAGGTTACAAAGAACTAACATAAGACAATTCGTAAACTGAATATTTGCAATACAAAAAAAGGTTACGTTGAGAGCTAACAAGGTTGTTTCTTGAAAAATGCAATTCAAACAAACTATTAACATCAATAGAAAAAATACATATAAGATAACAAGAATAAGCATCCTAGAAAAAGGGGGAAATTATTCATGTGTAAGGCCTCTAAAGGGTTCACGAACCCATGAGGTTGTCCATAATGTTAGCAAACAAGCTAGAGGGACTTAACTTAATCTATAAAGAGAGATGGAAGTTTAAGCCTTATAAAGAAGTTTCTAAGGAAAATTTCAAATTGACTAATAAAAGATCTTGTAACAATCAATTATTCTCATAACGCCTCCATTTTTTGAAGGTACCAGTCTGAAATAATTTCTGTTGCGGAAATATTGTAATCAAGATAGACCTTCTAGGTAAAAAAAGGTATTTAAGTTGTTAGGTAAAAAGGAAACTCCATACTAGCAAAATCCGAGAGGCTTAAGCCTTAGGCAAATTTTTTAGTAGATCTAATAACAATTATTAGTCTAAAGTTCTTAAATTCTAATAAGAAATCCCTTTTTAGGGGACACACTGATTGAGGCAAAATGAAGCTCCGTAGCAACATGTATAAATTCAAGATACATCAGGATATCAAAGATCAACATTACATCACTTTTGTCAAAGTCCCAAAAATATTGGTAAAAATTCAGACAGAAACCATCAAGATTTGAAGCTTTATCCTTAAGCAAGTATTCCTCAATTAAGGAAGTGGGGAGAGAGTTGTGGGAGAGGGAAGAAAGGACGAATAGATTGTCCTATTTCTATTAATTTTTACAAAAAAATAAGATTTTTATCAGTTGTGCCCCTCTGAGATATTGCAATGTCAATTATGCCCCTTTATTTTTGAGAATATCAGTTGTACCCCTGACTTCTTTCTCCGTTATCACATGTGCCCTTCCGTCATATTGACCACAAAGAATTAAAATAACCATAGTTTATTCAAACTATGGTGTGGTTAAGATGGGCATTTTGGTCAAAATTAAATCTCCCCCTCCTTTTCCCTAAGCGAATCATCCGGAGTTGGATTTCCGTCTAGGAGGAGTATTATCTAAGAATCTAAGTACAACAGTACCATGCTCCTTCATCTTCTCCATCGTCGTCTGGAGGAGCAAGAGCACATCTAGCATGTCGGGTCAGGGAGGAGGGGCTGGAGGAGGCGAGCCGGGGAGGAGGGGGTGGAGGAAAAGGTGGATGGGGAGAAGCTGGGGTGGAGGGGGAGACTTGGGGGCAAAGGGAGGGCAGAGGGGTGGTGTGGGGTAGTGGGAGGATCAGGAGGTGGGGATGGGGGGGGAGCCCAGGATAGCTTGGGGAGGAGCTGGGGTAGAGGGGGAGGCACGGGGGCAGAAGGGTTGGCGAGGGAGGGGGGAGTAGCACGGAGCTAGGGTGAGGGGGAGGTGCTGGGTGGGGGTGAAAGGGGGTTTGTTGCTGGGGATGATGGAGTGGGAGGTGCAAGGGAGGATCATGGGGCGGAGCTCGAGGCTGGAGGGGATCGGGCTAGGGAGGAGGTGCGGGGGAGGAGATCGAGGCGGAGCTCAGGGATGGAGGGGTGGGTTGGGGAGGAGGGGCGGAGGAGGAGGAGGGGCGGAGGAGGAGGTGGGGGCGGAGCTCAGGGCTAGAGGGGTCGGGCTAAGGAGGAGGAGGCGGGCTGGGGAGGAGGGGCAGAGGAGGACGAGCTCGGGGTGGACTGGGGGAGGAGCAAGGGCGAAGGGGGAGGGCGCATGGGTGGAGAGGGATGTGCAGGGGAAGGGGGAGATGGGGGCGGAGGGAGTAGCCGGGCCCGAGGGGAGGAGCCAGTGGAGGAGGAGCGGCAGGCTGGGGAGGAGGAGAAGGGGAGGAAGAGGAAGAAGATAGAGGAAGAAGAGGATAGGATGCCTTCCATTCCTCTTTTTTACATTTAATTCCAATTGTGTCCTCAAAATTAATGTCCGTTTGTGTTGAGGATGGACGGTCACTAACCCAAGGGGTACAAGTGATAAAATGGTAAGAAGTTAGGGGCACAACTGATATTCCTAAAAAGTGAGGGGCATAACTGAAATTGCAATATCTCAGAGGGGCGCAATTGATGAAAACCCAAAAAATAAGTACGGTCTGCTCCTATTTTCATATTGATTATATAAAAATTGAGATGAAGTTTTCAGCTTTTTCTTAAAAAGATTGAATATGAAGAAACCTAGTGGATTTTTTTCACGTAAGTCACAGAATCCTTACTTAACTCAGCTTAGCAAAGAGTGGTTCATATTGCGTGAACCAGTGGGGTAAGACATGAGCAAAGACTTCACCTTGATGTTTAAGTTATTCTCTATAATATTTTGAGTAGTCAAGAAGCTCTCATCCAATTCTTTCATGTAAGTATAAAAAATGTAAGAACGTTGTGTTTCAGGTGTTGGTAAGGTTTTTGAAGATTTTCAAGTTTAATAATGGGGGTGTTGTTATGGGGATCCTTGCAATGGAACCAATAGGACGACACAATATTTTCAGACGAAAGGCCTTATATGTCAGTTTCGATCACCATTTCGGTGACTGACTAAAACGGAATTTCGATCGAATTTCGACCGAAATTTCGGTCATTTCGATCATTTTTGTACTAGGGCCCCCATATTTCGGTCATTTCTGATATTTCGATCTAATTTCGATTTCGACAGGATATCGATATTCGACAAGAATTCAACCGAATTTCGCTAAAATTTGAGTTATACTCCAAAAATTGGTAGTTGAAATGAGAAGGGATCTGGAGTAAGAAGCATGTAATAAGATGATGCGTTTATACTTCAAATAATTTTGTGGAAGTATTTGTAGGGTCAAAGTCATTACTAGTGAGACCCTGAGGTGAGAAAAAAATACTTATCGAGTTACATGAAGGAGAGGACCTGTAATTGCTCCATGCAAAAGATAGATTAAAGAGAATAGCATCTACTAGATCTAAATCATCAATGGAAGAGTTGAACTCGGTATAATATATATTATCAGTGGAACTAGAAGGGATAAGATTAGCTTTTTTGGATAACAACTCCATACATATGAAATTTTATTTCATATTAACTCAATGTTAGACCAATGAGAAGTCACTTTCTTCTCCATTCTCCGTTGTTATATGCGGTTTGAATGCCTTGTTGGAGATCCATATATGAGTATTCTAGTATATATATTGGATCCAGATAACATGAGTTATATGAGAGTGTCAACTTACTATTTATTTTTTATTTTATTATTGATAGGAATTCTCTTGTTGAGATCGTATGAATCAATTAAAACTTCAAATTCATACTATAACTCTGATTATTTAACAAACTTACAAATTAAGATCAAATAATTCATTTATGATCAGAACAAGTGCTTGATGAAGTCAAAACATCCACTTCGGATTTTAAAGAAAGGGTTGGAAAATATATTTGTTCTAAATCGAAAGAAGAAATGGGGTGGAGTACCAATGTTCATCATACACCTGAATATATATGGTAATGTTCACCTATTATCATTTGGATATTAAGGATTAAGATCAAATCAATGCCCATTTTTTATATTGAAGTAAAATATGTCGTTGATCTCACCTTAGTCGCTCAATCTATCCTCCTGAGGATAGATTTGGTTTCAAACACTGATTCGAACAAGAGAAATATATCATGCTAATGTGTCATGGATGATCCACATCGCCAGGTCAAACTCATATCTCTTTCCTTCTGAGGAGAAAAAGGGATGAGATCATCGATCGTCTACTGCACTAAATGCTTCTTCTCTTTCCCTTTCCTAGGCATCCAACCAGCAAAAGAAAGTAAAAATACCCAAGGCTTATACAAAGTTGAACTTTGATGAATACCTAATTTATTTCAATCCGTTCAATCATATCTTTCCCTTTATCCCTATTCATTAATAACAAAACAAATTATTCTAATATATAACATATAAATGTTAATGGTTTTGTTTCTATGGCCTTCTAACCATGATTTTTTATTTCGACTATTTCATAATTTCACATACAAATAATAAAAATTCTACCAATACCAAGTTAAACATAAAAAATGATAAAAAAATAAATAGTAGATTCCATTATTTCTATGATTACTTCTTGAGATCCTCTCTATATACCGGAGCCCTCTTTCTCATTTAATTAATGCATTAGAAATGCATGAGCAAAGTACAGAGGATAAGCGGCGGGATCTAACCTAGTGAAGTTCCTTTATATAGTTTAGATTTGAGGTTTAGAAACATAAAGCCAGGGAACTCAACCAAGTCTTTCAGAGAACATGGGTAGGTGGTGAAAGATATAAGTGAGCAATGTCGAAATCCATGTAATATATTTGAAACAACTTGACCTCCTTGCTTCTCTTCTGTTGTGGTACAACTCTCTTCCCACTGAGCCCTATTTCTCCTTGATCATAGAGAGAAAATCTAGGACTGATGCTAAAGTTTAATCACATAAGAAGGGATTCGCTAAGTTGATATCACTAACTAATACTAACGTAAATAAATATAATAATAATTACTAATATAATAAATAAGAAATGTCTTTTTTGTATACTAGCCTCAATTCCGTTGATACCACGAGACTTACGAAATTGATCAAATCATTTAGATATTAGATATCCCTTCTTCAACACAACATAGAATTATGACTTCTAGTTATTGATTAATTAATCAATATTACAATAAGAATGCTACCATTTCTTATATTATATAAAATCTAATAATTAGTAATTGGTTTGAATCCAAAGATTTATCTTTATCTATTTTGATGTACCGTGATCTCCTCTGATTGGTTGTCAAACTACCACAAGTATCATGTTGTCAGCATAGCTCTCGTATCATAACCAACTATATTGAGAGAGAGATCCTTCCATTTTATTGTCCAAAACGTCTAGGTAAATGTTCATGAGAACAAGAGACACAATGCTCCTTTGAGGTATATCTGTCAGCACTCAAAAATTAATACATCGCTCAAACCAATAAAGGAACATCTAGTTTAGAAATCAAAAAGAAGAATTTATTTAAGGAAAATATTAGAGATGTTTTGCTATCAAATAGAATTAATTTGTTCCTGTCCGAAATCTCCGTCAATAGATAGTGATATAAACTCCCTCGCATGCTCGCTCACCTTCTTTCATCAAATCTCCTCCTAGTAATATGGATGAAAATAGATACGGATATTTCCAAATATCCTCTTATCATGTTTGAACATTTCCAGAAATTGATGTATGTTTTTAAATATTAGTCGAATATAATCGAATATGGATATCAGTTATAAAAACTTTCTGAATATGGATATGATTACAACAAAAGATCTGGATTCGAATTTCTGAATATAAAATATTAGTATTTTAATATATTATTAATATTTATTATGCCTAGTTAACAACCATCAACCTAAACTTAATTTCCTTCCTATCCAAATTCATGTATACCGTCGACCTCTAATGACCACTATGCCTTTTTGCTTCGACGACTTCAAAAGTATTATAATAAAATAGGTTTCATGTAGGCTGCAATTATCCATATCCATTTTATACAGATATTAACATCCGTATACGTAACCGTTTTAAAATGGATACGGATGTGGATATCATTATGATATCCGCAAACATATGTATCTATATTCGTATATCAGTTTTCGTATGTAAATATAGTCATAAATTTATTTTTAACCCTACATAACATAATTATATAACTTCTTTTACCATATTTGTGTAATGTTTATGATACATATGCATTTATTAAATTTATATCATGTGTTTTTCATCCAATTCGTATATATTTAAGTCGATTCTATAGAGTATTTCTAACATTACTCGTATGCGATCAGTATCAGTCTTACATCTGTATCTATTTTTTAAAGACATGGTAAGATAGTTTTGATATCCGTCAATATCCATATTCGCATCCATATTCGTATTCAAAAATGAATAAGGATACGATAATATCTATATCTGTATCCATTCGTTTGCATCTCTAGCTGCAATCCCTCAGTTTTATATATGTAAAGAAACTCCCTTGCGATTATAATTTTGATTGGCTAAATATTTTTATAACAGTGTCTCATCTTAATCCGATCAATGTTCATATTTCTCTTTATTCGTTCCAAATTCATATCGGACGAATATCCGATCCGGTTATTCAAACATTTAAGGATATGGCTTTCAATATTCATATTTGAATTATATATACATATATTAATATTCGATATAGATGCGACTATGGATATGGAATAGTCATATTTGTTACATATTTGATCCGTTTCCATCTAGAAAAGCATATGTCTCACTTTCACCAGGTCATTGAGACCTAGACCCTCAAGCTCCTTCAAATGCAGACTTTGGTTGATGGCGTTATGATATTTATGTTAGTTATTTCTATCATCTTGTTTATGTAATTTACCCATAGAGCTTTTCTCCTATATAAGAGAGATCTAGGGTTAGATGGAATACAACTTTTTCTTTTGATTCTCAACATGGTATCAGAGCGACGGTCCTAAACCGGAGCCTATGCCCTAATTCCTCGTCCCCACCAAAAGCCTCTCGCGCCACCACGCGTCGCCGCTGTACACTCCGCCCTCGCGCTCCATGCGCTCTGCCATCTCGTGCGTCTCCGCCTCCATGCTCTCACGTGCCCGCACGCCCTCGTGCCCCCGCGCGCTCTCGTGCGCATGCGCCCTCATGCGCCCTCGCGCGCATGCATGCTTGTGCGGTTGCGCTTTCCGCGGTCTGTGCCTCTTGTGCGGCTGCGCCTCCTGCGCCCTAGCACCTCCTACGCGGTAAGCCCTAGCGCTTTCTGCGCCCTAACGCCTCACGCATACCCGTGAGCATTACAGCCTAGTTCTTTAAAGGAACCTTCAAGGCATGAAAGGGGTTGTGGTTGTCTGAGTCTATGCCAACGACCGCCTTCATATATGTCCGCGTAGACATTCTTGTCTAAGCTTGTAACCCCAGTTGATAGAGATTGTTGTCATCATGTCGGGCAACAAGGCAGATATTCCATCCCTGGGTGCCTTCAAAGGTCCAGCACCCATTGTGAAGATGGATGGAACAAACTATGAACTGTGGCCCATGCAGTTCATGAGTTTGATGCAGTGCAATGGCAAGAAGCATATCCTCACACAAGAGGAACCTGTTGATAAGACTGGGGTTAACACCTCATGGGAGGAAGACAATGCCTATGCACGTGTGTGGTTATCTGGTACGGTATCCATGGAGATAGCCAATAATATTCTGAGTCAGCCCACGGCGAAGGCTATGTGGGATATCCTTGCTGCTACATACTCTCCTGCAAAGAACGAGTCAAAGATTCTACAGCTTCAGCATGACATCTTCACTTCGAAGTAGAATGGTCGTCCTCTCTATACCCTGTATACCTCTCTAAGGGGTATGTTTGAGAAGTTACATGGTTATATTCCCTTGACAGCTACGCCAGAATAACTCAAGGCATATAGGGACTCAGTTATGATAGGAGTATTTCTAGCAGCACTTGATCATGAGTATGATGCAGTCAGAGCACAAATTCTTACAGATAGTACCATATCTCCTATGGAGGAGGCATATCGCATGTTGAGTAGACTCTCCATATCTTCTGGTGGATCACAATTGTCTCGGACGTCCTCAGCCATGGCAGCATCCCGTGGTAGGGGAGGATCTCCACAGTTTCGAGGTCGAGGTGGCCGTGGTAGGAGAGGGGGTAGTCGACCCCCTCGGCAGTCGTGTACTTACCATCGCTGAATAGGTCACACTAAGGAAACATGCTATTCCAAGCATGGGTTTCCTACTACTATAGCTCGTGTTGCAGAGCAGACTCAGCAGGAAGGGGGTCCTTCCCATGTTTCTGATCAGAGGTTTGATGATCTGGTGGCGCAACTTAGAGAGATTATGCCTAGACAGGAGTCAGCAGGTTCTTCAAGATCTTCGGAGGTAGTTGCATCAACATCAGCATCCACGTCAGGTACAGCATATGCTCATACTAGCTGTTACAGGGCAGATTTATCAGAGTGGATCATGGATTCAGGAGCATCTCACCATCTAGGTGGTGACAGAAGTCAGTTGAATGTTTTTCGTCCGTCTCAGATAGGACGATCAGTTGTGATAACTGATGGGACATACTCTCCCATTACTGGTCAGCGGGAGGTGCAGTTGACTCATGTGATACGGCTTCAGAATGTCCTTTTTGTTCCTGAATTTTCAATAAATTTACTTTCAATTAGTCAAATCACTAAAGATTTACATTGTCGTGCCATATTTGATCCATCTGCTCTTATATTTCAGGACATCCTCACGGGCAGAGGGATTGGAACTGACCGTGAGCAAGGAGGTCTCTATAGACTGGTGCAATCTCTGTATGCTGGTGTCTCTTCTCTTCATGCTGGATATGTTTCTCCCTACACATGGCATTCCGGTTTGGTCATCTTCCTCTGCAAGAAAAGGTTCATGTTCTTCCACAGATTTCTCCTCGTTCCACGTTTCAATGTAAGGCCTGCCATCTTGGGAAACATCATCGATTTTCTTTCCAGAGTCGTTAGGGTCCAAGTAGTCATGGTCTGTTTGAGTTGCTTCATTTTGATATTTGGGGTCCTAGTCGTGTCCTTGATCTTCAAGGACACAGATTTTATCTTGTTGTTGTTGATGAGTTCTGTAGATTGTCTTGGGTTTTCCTTCTTAAGAATAAGTCTGATGCTGGTCCTATTATTCAGTCTTTTATTAATCAAATAAAGAATCTTTTTTCTGCTAGAGTCGAGTACATATAGTCTGATAATGCTCTAGAATTTTGCAGTACTCAACTCTCTCAATTCCCTAAGTCCCATGGGATTGTGCATCAGACATGTTGTGCATATACCTCCCAATAGAATAGAGTGGCTGAAAGGAAACATCGCCATCTTTTGGATGTTATTAGAACCCTCTTGATTCAGAGTCGTGTTCCTCATTCCTATTGGGGAGATGCGGTTCTAACTGCTTGTTATCTAGTAAATCGTATGCTTTCGTCGGTGTTAGGGAAGAAGATCCCGTTCTTGACTGCATTTCCCGAGACAGATCTTTTCTCCCTTACGCCACGTGTCTTTGGTTCGGTTGCATTTGTTCATCGATTCTCTCCTAGTCTTGACAAGCTCTCACTTAGAGCCGTCAAATGTGTGTTTGTGGGGTATTCCAAAACCCAAAAAGGATTATGTTGTTTTGATCATGTTCGACGACGGTACTATGTAAGTGATGATGTCACTTCTTTGAGTCCATTATGTATTTTTCTCCTACAGGTGAAAGACTTACTCCTTTAGAGGATGGAGAAGATATCTATATGCCTCCTCCTCCGTCAGTACCATGCTCTACTCCATCACTACCATCACCACCACCACCATAACCACCACTACCACCACCACCATCGTCTTCTACTTTTTTCCTCAGGTCTACCAGCGACAGCCCCCTGCTCATGTGCCTCCTCAATCATCCAACACATCCGAGGTATGTACTGAGCATTTAAGTTCTTCTAATGGCACGGGTGATTTGCATGAACAGACTGAGGCACAGGGCGCCGATGGTATCTCTACTCCTGCTGATGATCTAGATATCCATATTGCACTTCAGCAGCAGAAACGTGTACGGACAATGCACCCTAAATATGGGTTGGATTTCGGTTCTCTGGTTTCCTTGGAATATCTGTCCAAGGACTTTCAGCACTTTATTGTAGGATTTTCGGCTGTAGAGATTCCACGGTCCTATCAGGAGGCACTACAGAGCATTCAGTGGCGTTTAACTATGGAGGAGGAGATGGCGGCATTACAGTCGCGAGGTACGTGGAGTGTCGTACATCCTCCACCAGGTGCATCTGTTGTTGGCAGCAAGTGGGTTTTTACTTTAAAGCATTGGGCTAATGGTATAGTTGACCGATACAAGGCCAGGTTGGTTGCTCGTGGGTTCACCCAGACATATGGCGTGGACTATCATGACACGTTTTCCCCAGTGGCGCGTCATTCTACCCTACGGATTCTTATTACTGTTGATGTGGTACGTGATTGGCCCCTTTTTTAGTTGGATGTCAAGAATGCTTCTTGTATGGTGATTTGTAGGAAGAGGTTTATATGCAGCAGCCACCTGGGTTTGCTATTGAGGGGGAATCTAGTATAGTGTGTCGTCTTCATAAGGTCATATATGACCTTAAGCAGAGTCCACGGGCTTGGTTTTAGAAGCTCTCGGAATTGATTGAACAGAAGGGGTTTGTCAGATCTGCCGCAGATCATACTCTCTTTGTAAAGAGAGACCAGCGAGATATTGTGGTCATCTTGGTTTATGTTGATGACATTGTTATCATTGGCAGTGATGAACAGGACATTCAAGCAGCTAAGGATTTCCTTGGACAACAGTTTACTACCAAGGACCTGGGTACGCTTCGTTACTTCCTTGGATTGAAATTTGCACGAAATCAGCAAGGCATGGTTATAACACAAAGGAAGTATGTTACTGATCTATTATCTGAGACAGGTATGGCAGGATGTAGACCAGCTACTACCCCTATGGATCCTAATGTGAAGCTTTATGATGATGGGTCTGAGGAGGTGGACAAGAGACAATACAGAGAGCTAGTGGGGAATTTATTCTATGTTACTATTACCAGGCCTGATATATCATTTGTTGTGAGTAGGGTAAGTCAGTTCATGGAGCATCCCAGGCAGGCTCACATGAATGCAGTTCTTATGATCCCGAGATATCTGAAGTCATCTCCAGGTGCTGGTCTTCTGTTTAGAAGAGATACATCTCTTTCAGTTACAAGGTGTGCAGATGCAAACTATGCTGGGTGTCCTAATGACAGAAAGTCTACTTCAGGCTTCATTGTATTTATTGGCAGCTCACTAGTATCTTGGAAGAGTAAGAAACAAACTGTCGTTGCTCGATCTAGTGCAGAATCAGAATATAGGGCAATGGCCCAAGGTAGTACTGAGATGATGTGGGTTAAATCTGTCTTGACTGATTTAACTATTGAAGTACCTCTTCCTATGCATCTTAAATGTGATAATCAGGCAGCCTTGTTTATAGCTAATAATCCAGCCTTTCATGAAAGGACAAAGCACATTGAAGTGGATTGTCACTATACTCGTGATCTGATCCAAAAGGGGCTTATTTCCACATCTTATGTATCATCAGGAGACCAGATTGCAGACATGTCTACAAAGGCTCTTGCTAGAGGTCCTTTTCATCATTGTTGTTTCAAGATGAGCATGATAGATATATATATGCTCCAGCTTGAGGGGGGGTGATAGATATTTATGTTAGTTATTTCTCTCGTCCTGTTTATGTAATTTACTCATAGAGCTTCTCTCCTATATAAGAGAGCTCTAGGTTTAGATGGAATACAACTTTTTCTTTTGATTCTCAACAGATGGACCCTCTTGCTTTCTCTTTCCCATCTCTATGCATTGATCCTCAACCACGTGGGCTGATGAGCAATCTTATGTTACCTTCGTCTCAAGACGCTATGTATGCGTCTTTCTATCTTTTCTTTTTGAAGCCTCATACTCAGTACTCCCAGTCCACCACCTGCTCCTAGGGTAAGATCTTTTCACCTATGGCTCACGCTGGTTTTTATCCTCATCTCCTGCCTCATGATTGATTCCTGAGCAAAACATAGATTAGAAATTATAACAATAGCATTCCCTGCGGGGTTGGCAGAGCTCACCACTTAAACTGTGTAACTATCAGGTGCATCTCCTCAGAGTTCGAGTCAACTCACACATCACTGGAGGTGGGCTTCAAGGACCTGTCTCCTTCCAAAAGTCGAGATCCCGCAACAATTCTCTTGATTCAGAGATTCCACTTGGGCAGTATACATCTAGCCCAGCCTTACAACGATGCCTTAATGTGGCGATGCCACATGGGATGCATACATATTTAGTCTAAAGAACAATTATGAACACTGTTGTCTCATAAATATGACTACCATCCTCACCTATATACGTGCATGTCTTGATCTACATAATATATACATTTTTATCACCAACAATGCACTCTTTTTTAAGCAGAAAGCGTATAGAAGTAGAGGTACTGCCGCTTTGTTTAAGAACTATAGCATACGAGGATAGGAGACATAGGTTTTCTTCACTTTCGATGGAAGAAACTTTCTTACATTGATGAAAGAAGAAAAAATGTAACCAGATCAAGTATTCAGGCGGAACACTACCTGTGAGATCTTGTAGGCGGACTTTTTCTACTTTTTTTGAGACCCCACCTATGCTCGTGTCTGGATTTAACTGTAAAAACAAGGAAACATTTTTCACTGCCGATAATCTTGAAGTATATAAAGGCTGATTGCAACTTGATTAGAAATATTGTACTGTGATACAGATTTGAGTATCTCACCATCTCTGAAAAATAACCGCGGATATTCTGCATAAAAAAATTCCTTGACATGGATCGAAGTGTATAGGATACATGCAGAATACGATAACATATTGGCTTTGAGAAAGTAAATTTATAAGATCTTCCTTTACTATCTAATAAGGTTGGACTCCTTTATAATTGTTCAAATGGGATCTAATTTAGCAAGCAACTATCAAGAATAACTGTCTTCATCACATACTAGCATTGCAGATTCTCTATCGCATGTAATGTTCAATAACAAATAGAAATCAAGTATTCTGCAAAGCATTCCATTCATCAAATACAGAAATTCCGTCATATATGGGACAACTTGACAGATTATCTCCAAAATTTAAAGAATATAAATATAACTGACTAGGAAAAAAGGTTTCAACAGCACTTAGTAACAAAACCAAAACAAAAACAAAAGGCAGCCTTTATCTCTCGTAAACTTGAACTGAATTCCCCACTGATTTATTCGCCTCAGCTCCTCAAATCAACCATGAGGGTGTAAAACATGTCGGTGGGCTCAGTGAACTGCTTCCCGGCTGTAGTACTGGTCCAGAGTTTTTGCAGGGATACGATGAAGAAGCTCTCTTGGGAATATGCGCAGGAGTGTCCAAGCAAGATCAAGGGACTGGAAGATGTTGCGGGTGTCATAAGCACCTTGAGTGACGAACTTTCTCTCGAACTTGTCCAGGAATTCCAGATAGAGCTGCAAAGGGATTCAGACACTCAATTCCAAGAAGAAACCATAATGGGATATAACTTAAAAGATAGTGGATTATAAAGGGAAATGTGCATGCTAGCAGGAAATTGAAAAGAAATTGAAAGGAAGAGACCAAATCCTCAGAGGAGAGAGCTTCTTCACCAACGACAGCCTTCATTGCTTGGACATCCTTCCCAATAGCATAATTTGCATATAACTAAGTGTAAAGAAATTCAATGTCAGAGACAGTTTTATAGGTGCTGACAATAAAGGCAAAGCCGCCATGTCAACAAAAGAAAATACCTGGTTGGATACATCAGCATGGTCTCTACGAGTCATGCCCTCGCCAATAGCACTCTATAATTCAAAATAATGATCAAGCAAACAAAGATCATGATATGATTTATTACATGCTTCTGTCGGAATCTTGAGGAAACATCATATATAAAATACATCTTATTTCTCACCTTCATCAAACGGGAAAGGGAAGGAAGAACGTTAATTGGAGGATATATCTGTCATACATCAATGGGAAAGGTCAGATCCTGATCACAAAAATGTGTTTTTTTACAAAGTAATTGTTGACGAACATTAAAACATGACTCCAGGCTGCTCTCCACAAGAATCTATGTCTGGAAAGGAACACACAATAAATCATGGGATAAAGGGACTTGAACGGTGATGAGAGAGACGGTATATAACAACATGACAACAGCAAGCTAGTAATGCTGAAATTTGGGACCATGTTTTTATGGAAAAAGGGTGTGATATGGAAACAGGAAGATAACGAAGAAGGTGGAATATATCGTAATGAGAGGAAACAGATAGGGAAGCAACAGAAACAAACGAATATGAATCCTTCAGAGTTTTTGAGGGTTTCCCTAGCATAGAATCAAATTTAAGTTGAAGTATTCAATGCAATCGACTGAACTTGAAAGGTGAGCGAAATCATGGTTGCCCAGTCCATGTTCATTATTGTTTTTTTTTAACTGACTCTAAGGGAAATCATGGTTGCCCAGTCCATATCCATCGACAAGCCAACAAAAATCATGTTCATTATTATTATTATTATTAACTGACTCTAAGGGATTTTTTGTGTGCAATTATTAACAACAATATAATAATATTTGTTTTTCTTCGGGTTTGAAAAGAAATATGTATTCATGCACACACTTCAGAACTGGAAACGAAACAAATGCAATCATGATATTTTAACGTCAATTAAAATATAACCTGTCGATTGTGCAGCTGCCTATCGATATATATTTGTCCCTCAGTAATATATCCCGTGAGATCTGGAGTAGGGTGAGTAATATCTGTTGACATGTATATATTAAGTTAACAAAACACAATCTACGTACAAAATTAGCAGAATAAATAAAATTAACAAGTACAAATGTATCACCATCATTAGGCATGGTTAAAATAGGGATTTGCGTAATAGATCCCTTTCTTCCCTCTATACGTCCGGCACGCTCGTAAATTGTAGCCAAGTCTGTGTACATATATCCAGGATAACCACGTCTACCTGGGACCTCCTCACGAGCAGCAGATACCTGCATGAAAATAAAACTGTTACCACTGTGCCGATCTCTCTCTGAAGCTTATGCTATACTTGTAAGAAGCTAGAAATATAATAAGCAACAATGAATGGTATTAAACACACATTATAGTTTATACGATAAAAAGTTATTAGATTTATGGGCTTGTGTCAGTTGAGAGTATACTTATCGGGGGATAACTTTTTATAGAAGGATATCTTGTGTTTGCTTTAATGAGGAAAGGATCACTAGGTGAAGCAATACAATATTTGTCCTTAATAGAACCATGCCCTTCAGACTAAGAAGTCATTACACAGTATTGTAATCGTTTCAATAGGCCAAGGACGACTACTAAGAATTACTAATAGGCGTGTACACAACAATCTATTAGGAGCACAATCTCACTCAAGCGGCCCATAGGGACCACAACTTTTTCATGTCGTTACATTCTTCAGCTTGCACCTATGAACAGAGAACCATCTATCTCAAGATAACCCAGAGCACCGCCGGTTTCCAGTGCTTAATCAGTGGCTTGCCTATACATACAATCACCAAGATGCCTATCTTTATATAAAGTTTGCCCAGAAAATCCCAAAAGTTGTGAAATCAACCAATGGTAATGTCAATCAAGTTGAATGAAGAGATAACTTAAAAAGCATATGACCAACGTCCTCGTGATCAATCGTGGAGACAAGTGGTTTGGATCCTCCTGCCCATTGGGAAATGTTCCGGAAGGCCATCATCAGGTTATTCTGATGTTGGAGGTCATCGGGCCGAAGAACAGGGGGCTCTGAGGTGGAGGGTCCGGGGAGAAAGGGGGCTGAGTGGACAAAGGGGTTCAGGGGCTCGAGGATTGATGCAAATAGAAATCGGCGATGGCGGAAAATATTTTTGATTGGTGGAGATATTTGGTGGGGAAGAAAATGGAGGGGTTGAGAGGAGAAAGCTCGTCGGAGAACGAGAGATTTGAGGAGGAGGAAGCGCGGAGATCGCGTGGGGGAGAAGAAAGACGAGAGAGAGAGAGAGAGGAAGAGATAAAATCTCAAGTTTTCATATCTTCTGAACTCCCCTAACACAATAGCCTATCATCCCCTTATATAAGAGGGATGAGGTTACAAAAATAGAAACTCAAATTCAAATTCAAACTAATTATCCTAATTTGACTCTAACCGACTAACTAACTAATTTTGAAATTCAAATTGAAACTGACTACTTTGAGATCGCAGGCGATCTCTTTTATTTAAATAAAATTACGACAACTCAAAATAAACGTAATTAAAATTAACGAATAAAAGTAGGAAAATGCGGCCCTATTTATCCGTTTCACGCTGCATCAGTTCTCCTCCGCTTGAAAAATTCGTCTCCCGACGAATTATTGGATATGCAGGCTTGGAGGTTGATAAATTTAAATCAGCGTTTTCGATCATCCCATGGAAGAACTGGTGTGGAGCAAATGGTGGAGTCCATGCGTGCGTGGCGCGAGTGTTGGCGACGTTGGCTTCGTGACAGAAGAGCAGGTGTGGCGCACATGCGGGCGCCCATCCGGGTTTCGTCCCTTTGACATGATGCTTGAAGAACTGATGGGGCATCTTCATGACGAACAACTCGGCCTTTGGAGAGTCCATAGCAAAGCAATAGCACAAAGAGAGTAGAGGAGGAGATGTGGCCAATGAATTAAGCCATGGGGCCTTTAAATAGGTGAAATCCACGATCCTAATCCTAATTGGATAAGGAGGCCTTCCAGATTTCTCTCTTTCAGCACTTCTTTTAAAATATTTCTGCTCCAGGGGGTTGGAATGCAAATTTCGTACCCCTTCACTTAAATAAAATCCATAGCACAATCTATCACACAAATAGCCCTTTTGATAAAAACTTTTGGGAGGGGTTTCCCCTGCAATTGTTCCAAATTAACCTCCTATCCCTAACTTTACGGGATCCGACTTCTCTTGAAATGAAGCCCCACGAAATGAAGCCCGATGCCAGGGTCTCGTTTCTCTTCAAGAGGAGGCGGCGGCTTGGGCATGGGTGCCACCGACTTCGGTGGTGTCGAGATGTACGGTACGAGCGGAGCTGCTGATGGCTTGGTTGGCCTTTGGCGGCGGCGCGAGGCTGCGGTAAGTCGCAGAGGGTGGGGGTGTCGGGAGGGGGCATCATCGGGAAGGGTGGCGGAGAGGGACGTCGGCGGAGGGGTGCTGTAGGAAAGGTGGCGATGGCGTTAGGGAGACGCGGAGCGGAGTCGGGGAAGACGTCGGAGAGGGGTGAGAGCGGGGTTGGAGGCGCGGGGAAGGTGAGGAGAGATGGTAATGGTGGATTTGGGGCTAGGGAGAGTACCGTTGGTACGAAGATGGTGTAGGAGATCAAAAAAGGGGTTGCGGCTAGGGGTATGGGGGCAGCGTGAAAGGGTGTTGGGCGGATGGAGATGGGGAGGGTGGAGTTGAGGGGGAGAACTGGAGGTGCGGGGGCGACAGCAGGGTTGGCCGGAAGGAGTGTTGGGGCTGGGAGGTTTGCTGGGGTGGCGGGGGCGGTGGAAGGGGGCGTTGGGGTGTGAAGGAGGGCGCGAGGGCTGGGGGTTGTACCGACAGGAATGCAGGGGCGGAGGGATCCATTGAGGGAGCCGCAGATGGTGTCGGGGTCAATTTTGGAGGGGTTTTCAAGTCTGAAATTACCTGAACAGCAATCGGATCGACTTTTTTTTCTTACGGAACGGGCTGGACAGCGAACAAATCATTGGCGATGGCCTCTTTTTCCTCTGAAATGGGCTGGACAGCGGGCGTTTCGTCGTCTACGCTTTCTTTTTCTTGTTTTTCTTCATCAAAATCGGCTTCGGTGGTTGGAGACTTTGATTTGGCGACGTTTTCCTCTAGTTGGCGCATTATTGTTTCAATATTCCGTGGCTCTCGCATCTGGAACGCCAAAACTTGCATATCGGCACAAACTTGGAGCATATCCGATAATGCTTCTTTAACCTCGGCACGCCATGCACGGTCGTTGGGGCGAGATCCGTTGGACTTTCTGCGTAAATGACGAGAGGGATTGCCAGATCGTGAGGACGACCTAGATGCCATGCTCTGATTCCAATTGATGCAAATAGAAATCGGCGACGACGGAAAATATTTTTGATCGGTGGAGATATTTAGTGGGGAAGAAAATGGAGGGGTTGAGAGGAGAAAGCTCGTCGGAGAACGAGAGATTTGAGGAGGAAGAAGCGCGGAGATCGCGTGGGGGAGAAGAGAGACGAGAGAGAGAGAGAGAGAGAGAGAGAGATAAAATCTCAAGTTTTCATATCTTCTGATCCCCTAACACAATAGCCTATCATCCCCTTATATAGGAGGGATGAGGTTACAAAAATAGAAACTCAATTCAAATTCAAACTAATTATCCTAATTTGTCTCTAACTGACTAACTAACTAATTTTGAAATTCAAATTGAAACTGACTACTTTGAGATCACAGGCGATCTCTTTTATTTAAATAAAATTACGACTCAAAATAAACGTAATTAAAATTAACAAATAAAAGTAGGAAAATGCGGCCCTATTTATCCGTTTCACGTTGCATCAAGGATGGTGGAGGGTCAGGGGTAGAGGGTACATGGGATGGAGGGATGAAATTTTACGGGTACAGCAATTTTTTTAAAGCCAAAAAAGGGGAAACAGCCTACCGATGCCCGCTCCAAAGATACATTATAAAAATGATAACTATTGGGAAAATAAGAGAACTTGTTTATTCCATCAGCCCTAGGCTCTCTTATATAGGAGAGTAGCCTATGGGTAAATTACATAAAGAGTCCAACAGAAAATAAAAATATATGAAAGAGTACGGAAGTGAATAATCTATCTCTACACTCCCCCTCAATATGGAGCATAGATATCAATCATGCTTAGCTTGGATGAACACTTCTGGAAAGGCCCTCGAAGTAACGCCTTGGTAAAAATGTCTGCAGACTGATTCTCTGAGCTAACATGGGATATAACAATAAACCACTTCTGAGTCATATCGCGGATGAAGTGACAATCGACCTCAATGTGCTTGGTTCGCTCGTGGAATGCTGGATTATTTGCAATGAATAGAGCCGCCTGATTGTCACATTCTAGAGCCATAGGAAGAGGAACCTCTATATGTAGATCTGTGAGCACAACCTTTACCCACATCATTTCAGTACTGACCTGAGTCATGGCCCTATATTCAGATTCTGCACTGGACCTTGCTACAACTGTTTGCTTCTTGCTTCTCCATGAGACTAGAGAATCTCCAACATACATAGCAAACCCAGTTGTGGACTTTCTGTCCTTGGGGCACCCTGCGTAGTCTGCATCTGCACAAGCTGATATAGTAATCTTCTTGCCTTTCTTAAACAATAGACCCGCACCTGGAGATGACTTTAAGATACCTGAGTATCATGTGTATAGCATCCATGTGTGCTTGATGTGGTTTCTCCATAAACTGGCTCACTCAGTTTACAGCAAAGGAGATATCGGGCCTGGTAATAGTAACGTAGAGAAGTTTGCCCACCAGTTCTCTGTATCTTCTCTTATCCACCTCATCAGTGTCATCATCATATACCTCATACTGGGATCCATAGGTGTAGTTGCAGGTCGACAACCTAGCATTGTTGTTTCACTCCACAGGTCAGTGACATATTTCATTTGGGTCATTACCAGCCCATGAGGATTTCTAGCAAACTCCAGCCCCAGAAAATATCTCAGAACCCCAAGGTCCTTGGTAACGAACTCACGGCCCAGCATTTCTTTTGGCCCCTGAATTCCATGTTCATCATCACCTGTAATCAGAATGTCATCTACATACCCCATAATAGCAACAATACCTCTAGGTGTGTTCTATACAAACAGAGAATGATCAGTATTTGACCGTCTGTATCCCTGTTTCTCAAACAGGTCTGAGAGCTTCTGGAACCAAGCTCTGGGGCTCTGCTTAAGGCCATAGATAGCCTTATGAAGTCTGCACACCGTAGGACTCTCCCCCTCAACAGCAAACCCAGGTGGCTGTTGCATGTAGACTTCCTCCTGTAAATCCCCGTATAGGAACGCATTCTTCACATCTAACTGATACAGCGGCCAATCACGAGTAACGGCAATAGAGAGGAGAATCCGTAGGGTGGAATGGCGAGCAATTGGTGAGAATGTATCAAGATAATCCACCCCATGCGTCTGTGTAAAGCCACGAGCTACAAGGCAAACTTTGTATCTGTCAATGCTACCATCTGCATTCTACTTAACTGTAAAGACCCACTTGCAGCTAACTGTAGACACATCATTAGGTGCAGTGACAAGACTCTAGGTGCCTCTGGACTGAAGAGCTGTCATTTCTTCTTCCATGGCCAAACGCTAGCGACTATCCATCAGAGCATCTTGATAATTCCGTGGAATATCCACTGCTGACAATGCAAGGGCAAAACTCCTGAATTCACCAGTCAGACGGTCAAATGACACATAAGATGCTATAGGATATGACACGCAGCTCTGCTTCTGATTTCGTAGAGCAATAGGTACATCTAAATCATTTGTCTCCTCAGCGGGCCTCTGCAACACATCCTGCTCAGGAAGATCATCAGATCCATCAATAGAAATATTTTCAGAACATACCTCAGGCGAGCTAGATGATGAGCAGTGACCATGAGCAGAAGCAGGCCTACGAGTATAATGGAATGGTAGTGGTGAAACAGGAACTGTGACAGGAGGCGAAGGAGATGATGATGGTTCTGGTGGTGGTGGTGGTGGTGGTGGTGGTGACATGTATATGGCCTCGGACGTGTCAGAGGGAACCAGCTGATCTCCTGTGGACGAGAAGTACATAATGGATTCAAAAAAGGTGACATCAGCACTGACGAAATACCTCCTTCCCAATGGATCATAACACTTGTACCCCTTCTGAGTTCTGGAGTACCCGACAAAGATACACTTGATAGCCCTAGGAGAGAGCTAATCAGTCCCAGAAGACAACTTATGAACAAATGCAACCGAGCCAAACACACGAGGAGTAAGAGAAAACAACTCTTTATCAGGGAAAATAAGAGAGAATGGTATCTTCTCACCTAAGACAGAGGACGGCATTCGATTAATAAGGTAACATGCCGTAAGAACAGCATCACCCCAGAAAGAATGTGAAGCATTACTCTGTATAAGAAGCGACCTGGTGACATCGAGTAAATGACGGTGTTTCCTTTCAGCAACCCCATTTTGTTGGGAAGTATAGGCACAGGATGTTTGGTGGATAATCCCTTGAGATGAGAAATAATTGGTTAGGGTATGAGTACAGAATTCCAGTGCATTATCACTTCTCACAATTTTAACAAATGCAGAAAAGACATTACGAACTTCATTGATGAAATTTATGATAATATTTCCCGCTTCAGATTTATTCTTTAACAGAAAGACCCATGACACACGAGAGAAATCATCCACAATAACTATATAAAACATGTGTCCCTGATGATCAGGAACACGACTAGGACCCCAGATATCGACATGGAATAACTCAAACTTGGAGGTACTACTCCGACACTGACGGTTGGGAAAAGTAGATCGATGATGTTTTCCCAACTGACAGGCCTCACATTGAATAGACGTGTGAGGTGAAACCTGAGGTAACACATGACGCAACTTCTGAAGTGGAAGATGTCCAAAGCGCATGTGCCACAGTAATGGGGAGATGGACCCAGCAGGTAGAGATGAGGTTCCGGCATAGGGAGTCCTACTGAGACGATAGAGGCCGCCTTGCTCATAGCCACCTCCAATCACGTTGCCCGTAAGGATGTCCTGAAAAACAAGAGAAGATGGATCAAAAATTGCTCGACATTGTAAATCTTTTGTAAGTTGGCTAATGGATAATCAATTCGTCGAAAAATCAGGTGCATGTAACACATTCTTGAGATACATGGATGGAGTCAATCTAATCTCCCCCTGACCAGTAATCGGGGAATGTGTTCCATTAGCAATAACTATTGTTCGACCTGGAGGAACCTGTCTGTATCCTGTAAGTAGACCTTGATCACCACACAGATGATGTGTGGCACAAGAGTCCACAATCCACTCTAAAGTACCTGATCCACTGCTGCTAGTGGATGCATAGGTGCTACCTGATGTGCTGGTGGATGCAGATGCGGCAATGTCGGTGTGGCTCTCAGAAGTAGATGCTGATGTAGCGGGACCAGATGGAGGAATGATGCCCCTCAGACGGGCTACAAGATCATCAAATGCGTTGATCCATAGATGACGCAGATGGGGGCTCAATCTGTTCAGCGACTCGTGCAGAAGCTGGAAAGCCATACTTAGAGTAGCATGTATCCTCAGTGTGTCCAGAACGATGGCAAAAGGTACATGACAGTCGAGTGCGGCCTCCTCTACCGCGAGGTCCACGACCTCGGAACTGATGGTGATGTCCTCAACCTCGATTTGCTGTGGCTTCTGAGGTTGTTGAATTTGTAGCAGACGATGTAACAGTGATGCGACTCAGCCTATGAAATGCTTCCTCCATAGGAGGAATAGTAGAGTTCGCCTGGATCTGGGAACGTGTTGCCACGTACTCCGTATCAAGGGTAGCGAGAAAAACGCCTACCATAATAGCATTCTGGTAGGTCTTCTGTTGCTCTGGAGTGGTTGTCAGGGGCATGAAGCTATAGAGCTTCTCAAACATTCCTTGTAGGGATGTGTATAGAGAGTGTAGAGGCCGTCCATTCTGCTTGATAGTAAATATGTCATGCTGGAGTTGCAGAATCTTTGTCTCATTCTTCGCCTGAGAATATTTAGCAGCCAGAATATCCCACATTGCTTTGGTTGTAGGTTGATGGAGAATATCATTGGCAATCTCAATTGTCAGGGTTCCAGATAGCCAAACATTGGCATATACATCATCTGCCTCCCATGAGGCATTGACCCCAGTCTTCTCAGCAGGCTCTTCATCAGTAAGAATGTGTTTCTTACCAGTTGACTTCATCATACTCATGAACTGCGTAGCCCACAGTTCATAATTTGAACCATCCGTCTTCACATCGGTGCTGGACCTTGGAAGGCGCCTATAGATGGGATATCTGCCTTGCTTTCTGACATAGTGATAACAGAAGACTGAGGTAGTAGACTGACTGATGATATAATCGTCCTACACAGACATAAACGGGTTTAGTTGCATGTGTAGACTTCAAGCAACCAAACCCATTTCTTTGGAGGCGCGTGTGCTTGACTTAGGGTTCTGCGTACACGAGAGTCAAAACCTTAGAAGGTCACACGCGAGAGGCACCCACGAAGATCACGTGCGCTCAGGGGAGAGCACGCTGGGTTACCGCGCAAAGGTGCACGGTATGCGCAGGTCAACCGCTCAAGAGGCGCGCAAGGGAACCTTGCTTTGGGTCACAGCACGGACAGCACCCACTGTACGCAGACACGGATCTCGCGAGTTTGCGAGATCAAAGGCAAAGGCGCATAGGCGGAGGCGGAGCGCGTGGAGGCGTGCAGAGGCGCACAGGAGCACGTGGAGGCGTGCGGAGGCGCACAGGAGCGCACGGGGGTCAAAGACGACGCGCGTTGAGGCACGCGGAGATGCGCAGAAGCGCGCGGAGGTCGAAGGCGGTCGTGCGCTAATGCACGCGGAGGCGCGCGGAGATGCGCAGGGGCGTGCGGAGGCGCGCGGGCTTGAGGGTAGGGCTCGGGTAAGGGTTTGGCTAGAGAACTCCGGTCTAGGACCGTCGCTCTGATACCATGTTGGGAAAATAAGAGAACTTGTTTATTCCATCAGCCCTAGGCTCTCTTATATAGGAGAGTAGCCTATGGATAAATTACATAAAGAGTCCAATAGAAAATAAAAATATATGAAAGAGTACAGAAGTGAATAATCTATCTCTACAATAACCAAACAAAGACAGTTCTCGAGGAGAGACCTAGAATGGTGGATCATATTATCAAAGTAAAACCTGTCAGAATTGAAAATAATCCCATTACGAGATAGACAAATCGCCCAAACCATAGCGATAGAGCACAACCGCTCCATCATAGGCCTGAACTAGCCGGCCACCAAAGAGCTCCCAAATATCAGTATGGGAGGGGATGTCCACCTATATGATATCTGCAGCTTGCCAGATCTCATGCACACACGCACATGAACAGAAAAAATGGTCCATATCTTTGATGTTGACGTCGAAGAAAGAGCAGGATGTGTCATTCGCAGTAATGAAAGTGGATCTTATAACCGTGGTTAGCAAGCGTTCAAGCTTGTGCAGACAAAAGAAAATCTTGATCTTCAAAGAGATCTTCCTAGTCCACAAACTCAGGTTGTGATTGCCCTATAAGCCTTCTTTACTGAAAAGTAACCATCACACCAAACCCCGTGATCATATCCCTTCTAAGGAACCGTGTACCTAGCAATCTCCTTCGACATCTGCATAAATTCACCAAACCACTGCTCGGACAAGGGGAAAGAGAAATAAGGCATCCACTGATCATCAATCCAAGCCGCCTCAATAAAAAAATCACGATCTCCGGGGTCTTCAGATAATCTTTATCTTCAAAGGGATCTTCAAGGTCCAAATCATATTACGATCTCTTTCGTTGGTACATGGGTCGAAAACCATGTGGGCCTTGATTGCCCTATAAGCCTTCTTCAATTAAAAGTAGCCATCACTCCAAACGCAAATGATCGCAACCATCCGAGGGATCCGCATGGCTAGCAATCTCTTACGACATCTGTATAAATTCAAGAATTCGTTGCTCGGACAAGGGGGAAGAGAAACAAGGCATCCGATGATCATCAATCCAAGCCCACCCTAGCAGATAAATCATGATCCTAAGTCAATGCAAAAAGGCGTGGGAATCGTGCCTGAAGAGGTCCATCTTCGAACCAATCATCTGTCCAAAATTTGAAAGACCGTCGTTGCACAAAACTAGGCGCATCCATACGAGCAATTCATGTATGACTAAGCACGTTCCCTTTGAAAAGGCAAATGAAGGGCATGGAGATGAATCCCTAGTCACAGGTTGAGCACGAATAGTGTAAATGTCCCTGAGAAGACGACAGGTCAGGTCATCCTCCACACCCAAACCGAGCCACCCATTTCAGGAGCACCTTATTATGTAACACCCCAAGCCTCCCCACCCACCCTCAGTGTTCCAGAGAAGTCACCATCTCCTAATAAACCAGATGTATGCCCTTGGCCTGGCTGCTAGAAGGGCTCCAAAGGAACATGCACATGCACGCCTCCATGCGATCATGGATCCCCATCGAAAGAATCATGGTAGTGATGAAGAAAATTGGATACTTGTCAGTACTGCCTTCAATACAAACAACCGCCCACCTCCGAACAGGCGGGAGGCCTTCCACCCTGTCAACTTCCGCTCCAATAGCTCAATTACTGCCAGCCAATCTGACTGATTCAATATGGCGTATGTCAGTAGAAGACCAAAGTAGCCTATAGGAAGTGAACCGCATGGGGTATTGATGATCTCAGAATACTCCTCAATCTCGATTTTAGAAAACCCAAAAGGTACAAAGATAGATTTAGATCTGCTTACTGCCAGGCCCAATGATGCAAATGGAATTTGTACGGCGATGAAAATTTAATTTGTTTGTGGATCTTAGGTGGAGAAGAAATTGGAGGAGTTGAGAGGAGAAAACTCGTCGGAGAACGAGGGATTTTTGGAGAAGAATCGCGGAGATCGCGTGAGGAAGGAGAGAGACGAGAGAGAGAGAGAGAGATAAAAATCTCAATTTTAATTGTAATCTGACCTGTCTTACAATAGACTACCATCCCCTTTATATAAGAGGGGTGGGGTTTATAAAGATATAAATAAAATTCAAATTAACTCTAATTGATTTGAATCAAAATTCAAATCTACCTTATCCTAATTTGACTCTAAATAATTAAATTCAATATTCAAATTGAAACCGACTAATTAATTTGAGATCACACGCGGTCTCTTTTATTTAAATAAAAATTACAACAACTCGAATAAACGTAAATAAAATTAGACTCAAATTAACGGATAAAAATAGAAAAATGAGGCCCTATTTGTTGACTTCGTGCTGGCATCAATTCTCTTCCGCTTGAAAAATTGGTCTCCCGATGAATTGCTTGATCTTCGATGTACTGGTTGGAGAACTCGATCTTGAAATTGTAGCTTCAAATTCCCCCAATCATATCCTTTTCAACGTCACGTTTTTATTTTTTCCAATTGGAGGGTGTCTCTGCAATTTTCGTACCCCTTCATTTAAAAGCTCTTCTCTTAAAATTCCCATTAATCTTTAGCCTTTTTACCAAAGGTTTTAGGTATAGGGAGGTTCCTGCAATTTTTTCAAAGCCACTCCAAATCCCTAATGCTAAGGGATTGGCTCCTTTTGGGAAATAGGACTCGTTCTTTCCTCCTTCGACGTAGGCAGCGTCGAACCCTAAGTCTAGGGTTCCGGCAGCTTCGGAGGCTCGAGATGAGCAGTGGTCGCAGCGGAAGTTAGGGGTGGAGAGAGGCGCACCCTTCGTTCATGATGGCGATGCCTCCTCGCGTGATGGTTGTGTGACTCCTCAGGGTCGAGAGGCAGGGGTGGCTTTGTAGATGTGGGTGCAGACGATGCTGGTGGAGCTGCAACGGGTAGGGAGGGGAAGGGTGGTGGCGGGAGGGGATGATGGGACTGGGGGGTTCTCTGGAGGTGCGAGGGTTGGCGGCACAGGGAGGTGGTAGGGAGGGTTGGGGAAGGCATTGTAAATAGGGAAGATGAAAGCTGGTGGTGCGGGGCTGAGGGGAGGAGGGGGGGAGGGAGGATGGCGATGTTGGTGGGGGGGAGGGGGTAGGGAAAAACGTGGCGGAGTCGCAGGGGTTGGGTGGAGGGACTGGCGGCGTCGAGGGAAGGTGGTGGCGCGTGGGCTGGGAAGGGGAGTCGTCTGTGGTGCAGGGGTGGCGGCGACGGTGGGGCAGGGGGATCGCTGGAGAGGGCACGGGGGCTGGGGCGGTGCCGCAGGTGGTGCGGGGGTGGTGGAGGGAGGTGCTGGGGTCTGACTGGTGGGGGAAGGACAGTGCGGGGGTGGTGGGAGAGGGCGCGAGGGCTGGGAGTGGCACGGGGGTGGGACTGACCTGGTGGTTGGAGGTGTCAGGTTGGCAGAGGGGGGCAGCAAGAGGACCGTGGGGGTGCTGGACTAGTTGCCAGGGGCACGGGGGTGGCGGAGGGGGTCAGCGAGAGGGTTGTAAGTGGGTCGTACGTCGATTTCGACGGCGTTTTCAGGTCTGAAAGTACCTGGACAGCGAGCAGGTCGACATTTTTTCTTCTGCAATGGTCCGTACTGCGAGCAAATCGTCATTGACGGTGTCGTTTCCTCCTGAAACAGTCCGGACAGCGAGCGGGTTGTCTTCATTGCCGTTTTTACCATCCAAAACGATCTGAACAACGCACAGATCATCGTCGACGGCAAGAGTTTGTGCATCGACAACTTGTATCATAAAGATATCAACGTTGTACCATGAATCTATCCATTGTTGAACCTTGATACTTTTTTGGAGGCGATTCTTGAATTTTTGTTGACGTGAACGTGTGTGCAAGTCACGAGATAGGTGGCTTTTATCGAGCTTCATCTTCCAATATGCGACAGGACCGTCGAATCGTGAGAACGATTCAATTTCCATGCTCTGATACCAAATTGATGCAAATGGAAATTTGCACGACGATGAAAATTTAATTTATTTGTGGATCTTAGGTGGAGAAGAAATTGGAGGGGTGGAAAAGAAATTGGAGGGGATTGAGAGGAGAAAACTCGTCGGAGAACGAGGGATTTTCGGAGAAGAATCGCGGAGATCGCGTGAGGAAGGAAAGAGGCGAGGGAAGAGAGAGAAATAAAAATCTCTATTTTAATTGTAATCTGACATGTCTTACAATAGACTACCATCCCCTTTATATGGGAGGGTTGGGTTACAAAGATAGAAATAAAATTCAAATTGACTCTAATTGATTTGAATCAAAATTCAAATCTACATTATCCTAATTTGACTCTAACTAATTAAATTCGAAATTGAAATTGAAACCGGCTAACTAATTTGAGGTCACACGCGATCTCTTTTATTTAAATAAAAAATGCAACGACTCGAATAAACGTAAATAAAATTAGACTCTAATTAACGGATAAAAATAGAAAAATGAGGCCCTATTTGTTTATTTCGTGCTGCATCACCCAATAGCTCCCAAAGACATCCAACATCATGCTCATGATCCTGACCTTCAAATTTCCCCCCTCAATGAAGAAGACGGTATCATCTCCACACTGCAGCTGGGGGACAAAAATATCTCCAAGCGTATAACCAGTCATTCTCACCCTTTGTATCACCTACCATGTCATAATAGCATGTAGCATATGTTGCAAGTACAAAGTCAAAGAGTAATAGTGCTAAGGGGCAACCCTGTCGGACACTTATTTACGGTTGGAAGAAACCACCCTCAGCCTTCCATTTATCAAGATCGAGAAGAAAGATATAGTAATGCATCTCTTCATCCAAGTAATCCATAGCTCAGAAAAGCCTCGTTTCGCAAAGGCTGATCGAAGGAAATGCCAGTCCATACAATCATATACCTTGAAAAAATCGACAATCCACAAAAACCCTTAACTGCTCTATTATTCTAGTCACCCACCATCTCCGAGGTCATCACACTGCTATCCATCATCAGATGATCCAGAAAGAAAGCAATCTGTACTGAGGCAACTTATCCGTCCAAAAACAAGCAGAGACAGATGGCCAAGACTTTTGTAACAATCAGGCCGCATTCGAGAGCATAATGGGGTGAAAATCCTCAATCCTCTCAAACTCCTCCTTGGGAAGGTCACAAAGTGCTATGTTAAGCATGCCAAAGCCGTAATTTGTCATATCAAATTCCCTCATAACCTTGTGGAGGTCGCCACGTGTAAGGTTCCAAAATTCCTTAAAGAATAATGTTGTGAAACCGTCAAATCTTGACACCCCATCCGCATTTAACTCCTAAACCGTAGTACGAATCTCATTAGCCTGAATGTATCGCATGGGGCTTTGCATGTTGGGTGGAAGAGATAGAGGATGCCCCCTTCCTTAGGGCCTGTTTGGTTGCAGGGGTTGGGCAAGGTTGGGTTGGGTTGGGTTGGGCTGGGTGAATAGTAATCTGTGAGGAGGAAGTACCCTTGTGAATAGTAACAAAGGTTGGGCCAACCCTGCCCAACCCTGCAACCAAACAGGCCCTTAGTGTTGGAGTATGGAATATAGGAGTAATTGGATCTCTCCAATATCCAATTACCACCCACTCATGTTTAGTCCCACATCTACTATTAGTGTGACTTCGGTCTGTTAATAAGCTATATAAGGAGCCCCACACCTCTGTACCCATTGAGATATTGCAATAAACGATCCTACCCTTAGAAGCATTCTCCCGTGATTTCATCCCTGCTCCCTCGCAGAGTAGGGGTTCCACGTAAAACTCAAGATGATTATGCTTGGTCTTTCTTTCTAATTATCGATTTTACTTCCACGCTTATATTTCAACATGGTATCAGAGCAGTCTGGTTTTGCGGATTGATGTTCCAAAGTTTCGGTTCTGATTATGTTCTTAAATATTATCTTGTTCATGATTATGTCCATGTTTAAGCTCTAGAGATCATGTCTTCGAAAGCAACTAGGGTTTCTCCATGAAATCCTAGATCCGATGTTATGAGTCGTCAAATGGTTTGGAGTCACCAAAACCCTAGCTGATGCATCCTCCATATCATTCATGTGGCCCCAAAACTACCACTCAATGATGCAGGTTGTGGTGTCAACCCTCCCACTGCATCTATGCATCCCACTCACATCCAGGCAGTGCACCATCCTGTGGTAGTGCGTTTCCACTCTAGGCATCAATCCAGAGGTTGCACACCTATTCTATAATCTCTCACAGGTATCGGGCAGCATAAAAAGAAGATAAGGATGGTAGGCAACATAAATGCTCCACCACGGATCAGCCCCAGGCAGTGCAAAAGCTCCTCCAATGCCTTCTCGATGAAGCCCCATGACCCCGCACTACATGCCCTTGTAGCCTATGGACCCTCCTTTCTTTCCGCACTAAATCAACCGGTGTTGCAACTCAAATGTATCGCCACCACCTTCTAGTCGATCGGAGGTGCCATCATTGTGCAACCTGACATCCTCCTTCGCAATACAGGCCAGGTGGTGGCCCCTCTTTGTCGCACCCACCTTCAGGTATGGTGACGTAACTCCCCTCCACGCACGCACAAAGACATGTCCTCTCTGGGCGACAGCAAGAGCCAACAAAGCACCATCGGGCTAAGATGCCATGCGGGGGGTTGTCCATGCGATGCTCCAGGATGCCTCCACCTTTGATGGAGGCAGCAGTGATGGGCTCCCTTTGGGGAACCCTAGTCCTGCATGACAAAGAAAAATGGACCAATGCCTCTCTTTATTTAAAAAAAAGGAAAAAGAAAAGGAGAGGACCAACTGTGGGATGTTTTGCTATTAAAAAGGGTGGGATTTGGTTCCATCCTCGGTGCAAAAAAACAAATGGGGTGAATGTTTCGGGCTCAAACTGGTTAAAAAAGAAAAAAAAAGAGATGTCCAAAGAAAGAAGAGGGAGGGGCACTTACTGATGTTGTTATGGGCCCAAATGGGTTGTGCATTTAAAAAAAGAGTTCTCATTTGAAATAGAAATAGAGACTGAGATATATTTTAAAAAAGGACGATCATACAAAAAGAAGCCGTACTAAAAAAATAGTTAAAAAAGAGAGTCGGCTACAAAAATTAGAAAGAATGATTTATGCAAAAAAATAAAGCACGCAAAAAATTGCATGTTATTCATTTTTTCTCCAAACTTGATCATCCACGCTCTTTATTCTATCAAGTATGGGAGAAAAGGGGAGTCAGAGATGGAACATATTCCTCAGGATTTCTACTTCACATCCACGACTGACAGACTGATACTCAAGACTATAATTGTTATTAGTTGTCTTCACTGAGCATCGACTACAACTCCGCGCTGGACTTCTTCTTCTACAACGACTCTTCTCCAGGCACGACCTGGTTTCGCAGCGAGTCCAGCGACTGAGCCTCTTTCTCGATGACTTAAAGTCGCAAACACGTCCTTGAGCGAGGTCTTCTACATGCAGTGGTTCTTCAAACAGGGTGTGTCTATCTATGTCTCTTTTAGATGTATCGAGTGAAAGTGTGTATACTTTTATTTTTGTTGCAAGCTGCAGCTTTCTCAACTCCAACTTGAGGAGTGTTGAAGTATGTAATAGAGGATTAATTGGATCTTTCCAAAATCCAATTAACACTCACTCATGTTTAGTCACACATGTATTATCAGTGGGACTCTGGTCTGCCTATGGGTTGCAATAGACAATCCGGCCCTTAAAGGTCTTCTCCTTGGTTTCATCCAGCTCCCTCGCGGAGTAGAGTTCCAAGTAAAACTCAAGATGTTTATGTTTGATCTATTTCTGATTATCGATTTCGCTTCTGTGTTTATATTTCAACACTTATGTAAGTGTTGGCCCAGAAGGCTGTAAGCGAAGCTACAAATGCTTATGAAGTTTTGTATAAAAATCTCTATTCTAAGGAGCGTCAAAAGGATATATTCAGGTTGGCCAAATCAAGAGAAAGAAAGACCAAAGACCTTTCTCAAGTAAGATGCATTAAGGATGAGGAAGGTCACATGCTTGTTACTCAGAAGGATATAGAGACTAGATGGAAGCAGATTTCCATAAGCTTTTCATTGGAGAAGGAAATAGAGAGGACACTTTGGGAGATCTAGTTAGTAGTGAAAGTTAAATTGCATATGCAAGCTATAGGCGAATACAAAGGAATGAAGTAAAGGAGGCTTTGGAGGTTATGAGACATGGGAAAGATGTAGGACATGATGACATTCCTATAGAAGCATGGAGAATTTTAAGCGTGGCCTCAAATTTCAACGAAATTCCACCGAAATTCTCTGAAATTTCCATTTCTTTAGGTCACTGAAATCGAAACGCTCCCTTATTTCTTTTTCCAGGATTTCAACAAAATATCAACAAAATTTCATCGAAATTACATATCGTTTCGACGAAACAAAAAATAAGGAAATCCATCCTTCGCTTTCATTGAATTTTATATATATTAATGATTTTTCACTTATTTATTCGCTAATGCGTTGAGTTGTTAGAGTGATTTGTATTGTTTAAAAACGTTCTTTGGTTAGTTTCTATGTTTTTATCTAAATCCAAACCAAATAAGTTAGACACAAGATTTAAGAGTTAAACTAAAGTTTTAACTCGCGATATTTTTATTTTTTTATTTTGATATATATGTTTTAATTAGTAGTTATAATATTTGTCACCTCATTCTCATTGAAGAGATGCTCACATGTCACCATTCTCTTCATATTCAAGAGGAGAAACCAATGGCTTCTAATTACGGTTCAAAATATGGTTCTGATTCTGAGCAACATACTACTTTGTTTACTGTTAAGACGATTGGATGGAAATTTGATGTAACATATCATATTAATATCTTATTATTAGCAAAAAAATTATCTTTCTATCTCATTTATTGAGTTAAAGAATATTAGAAATTTTTATTTTAAAAAAACGAGTTTTCAAGTAATTTCCCCAAATTCCGACCATTTCATCCATCGAAATTCCACTGAATTTCTCTTTCCAGGCTTACCGAAACGAAATCGAAATCCGACATTTAAGGCATTGGTTTTAAGTAAGCGTTGTTTGACTTGGCTAACAAATTTATTCAATATTATTTGGCGAAACGAGAAAATGCCTGAAGATGGGAAGAGAAGCACCCTGGTGCCTCTTTATAAGAACAAATGAAACATTCAAAATTATTCAAATTACACTATGAAATTTTAAGAATGTGTGATCGAAAGAATATTGAGGCAAGTTTTCAAAGTAAAAGAAAATCAATTTAGATCCCATGCCAAGTCGCTCAACTATTGAAGCCATCCATTCGAGGAGAACGATGGAGATTTATATAGCTAAAAGGAAGAACATCCATATGATTTTTATTGATTTGGAAAAAGTTTATGATTCTGTCCCACGGGAGATATTGTGGAGAGTTTTGGAGAAGAGACAGGCACACATCCAATGCTTAACCTCATAAAGGATATGTATGATAGTGCTTCATCTTGTATAACGATCCAATCTGGGAAGACTGACTTATTTTGACATCAACATTGGTCTGCGTCAAGGTTCAGCTTTAAATCCATTCCTTTTTACTTCGATTATGGACGAGTTGACAGGTCACATTCTGGATGAGATGCCTTGGTGTATGTTATTTTGTTGATGCTATTGCGTTGATTGATGAGACTAGAGACGGAGTAAATGAGAACAATGAGGTCTGAAGACATGCCATTGGAGACTAAAAGATTTCGTATGTAGGGCTAACATTGAATATGCGGAGTGTACTTTTGATGGAAGCGATGGTGAAGAAATCGAGGTGAAGATCGGTGACGATAACATCTAGAAGAGAGATTCTTTTAAATATTTAGGATCTATTTTGCAATATGATGGGGAAATCGATGAAGATGTTACTAATAGAATAAATGCATGTTGGCTAAAGTAAAGAGGAGTCTCTACTGCTCTCTGTGATAAGAAATTTCCTTTGAAAATCAAATGAAAGTGTATAAAGCATCGGTGAGACCTGCTATACTCTATGGATATGAATGTTGACCTGTAAAACCATGGACATCTGTAGAAAAATGACATTAGCAGAAATGAAATGCTAAGGCAAATGTGTGGACACACATGTAAAGATCGGATTCGGAATAATGCAATCAAAAGGAAAGTCGATGTAGCTCTAATCGACAATAAGATGCGAGAAACCGCTTAAGGTAGCTTGACCATTTGCAAAGGAGGTTGGTCGATGCACCAGTTAGGATATGCGGTTGAGGAAGGCCCAAGAAGTGTATGAATGAGACTATACGAAGGGATCTTAATTTTTGGATCTAAGTTCGAGATTGACCCAAGATAGATCTGAAATGGAGGCAAAGAATCCATGTAACCGACCATGCTTAATGTGGAAAAAGGCTTTGTTTTTGTTGTTTATATTTCAACACTTACCAGTGCTAACTCTTATTTGGAGAACGATGTGTCATGCGATGAAAATAATCCACCACAACTCTGCCCACATCTTGGTCACCCTCCACCCGTTCCCTTGCGATCGCAATGACCTAAATGAAATTACGACGGCGTCTCCAATTGGTCACAGCATGGAAGACATTCGTACAAGTATCTTCATCCTTGATCCACCGATGCATGGAGCTCTAATGCCACTCCACCTCCTGCTTTCTATCTTCATCCCGTAAATATACATTGATTGGCCTCTCTCTCATCTAGCCCGGTTTGAGAGAGCTCCCACGAGCCCCCCCCCCCCCGATTTAGGCTATTTACCATCTTCAGGGCCTCGTTGTGGCTGGTAGCATGGGTCTTGCACACCTCCTTGCAGCAATAAAGCTTCTTCCCCAGTGACTCCAACTTGCGGAAGAGTCTCACAGTGGTTGTCCCTTCCCCTTGAAAAGTAGCCTAAAATTACATGACATGATCCCCAAACCGCTCCTCAAGGAGCCACGACTTCTCAAATCCGAAGGAGCACAATAGGATGTCTTCCCTGGACGACCACAAAATGTGGGTGGGATCCGACCTGGAGTGATGAAGAGTTGATGTGCTGATCAGAGGGAAGAGAGCATGGAGTTCAACCAACAAAAGGAAATGATCAAGTTCGGATATCGAATGCAAACTACGTCTGGTAAAATGGCACCACCAAGGCATCCAAAACCTCAAGTTGGAGATCCACAATAATCTCTACAAAGTTAGGCAAGCCTTGGTCTTTCCCTCTGTTAGAAAATAGGAAGCGGAAGCGAAAATGATAAACAGAACATAAATCTAGAAAGATAAAGCATGGAAGACCAAGATTTACGTGGAACCCTACTCCCTAAGGAGCGGGATGAAGCCACGGGAGAAGCCCTCAAAGGGGCGGATATTACATTCCGTTGTCTCAATAGATACAGGAGGTTTAGGGTTCCTTTTATAGCCTCCACAAGGCCTCCAAGTCCCACCACTGATAGATGTGGGACTAAACATATGGATGTGATAAATGGATCCTGGAGTGATCCATTTACCCATCTACAGCTCATATGGAGCACAACCAAATACTCCAACGCTCCCCCTCAAGCTGGAGCATGCAATGCTCAGTTTGGACAAACAAACAAAAAGAAAATCAACTCATGCTATAGCACACTACGGACAATATCAACTCAACGCGCACAACTGCTGCTATCGAGGACGTTGCTTCTCATGCCATACCGGTGAGGAGGACGAATGGATTGGAGTGAGTCAAACTGAGGACTCGGAATCTGACCGTCGAGTCTGAAACTGCGCCTGGAGTCTCCTCGTCAGAGAATTGGGTCTCTCCCATCTGGCTCAGAGAATGGTACTCTACTCTGGAGTCCCTATGATACCACATGAAAACCCTTGCCAACATGGCATAGGGAATGGTCCTCTACTCTGGAATCGCTATGCTCACATGAAAACTCTGACCTCACAACAACAAGAATGATGACGACTACGAAACTGAAGATCGTACACTCGTGCGTCTTGAACTGCAGACTCGGAAACTGGCGTCGAGTCTGAACATATGACAACTGTAGAGTCTGAATTCTGACTTGGTCTGTAATCTAGAGTCTGGAAAAATATGGATCTGACTCAGACCTGTAACTCTACACAATACTCCCCCTTTCTCTCATACTTAGTCGGAATACATGACATCATCTATGTTGGGAGAAGACAAGACAAATGGGGGAACCAAAACCAATAAGCTGATCAGACACATATTTTCGGCTTTTCAAACTCCTTTTTTTTGACATGAATCTTGCGGCTTTTGTCATCATTTTTTTAAATAGCCGCCAAAAATTTTCCTCAAATAAGCCGTTCACATTTTTTAATCGGCTTTTCAATTTTCTTTCCTTTTTTTTGCAGTTTGCGTACGGTTTTTTTTATATGCGCCTTTTTTCAGAATTTTTTTAATAAGTCGATACATGAATCACTTTTGTCATTTCATTATTATTTTGTTAACAGCTTTTCTTCTTCTCTCCCTTCCCTTTTTTTGCAAAAATAATCTCTCTTTTTTTCGGCCCATCTATCCTTTTTCTTCGGCCCATCTCCCAGCTTACAATAACAATAGCAGCATAAAGTAAAAAAAACGCTGAAATTTGGACGACCCTTGACCCTGTGCGGTACATAGCCCATGTGAGGCGAGTTTTAGGTGGCCATTTGCAGCACTAGCCCGCGTAAGGCTAGTTTTTAGGGTTCCCGCGTAGAAAACCCCTTCGATGGAATCGCACCCCCTTTCGATGGAGTTCCCTGCTCCTGTCGCCGATGGTGAAGCTTTGCAACCTGGAGTTTCGCTGCAAGGATCTCCCCGCCTAGCGGCGATGGAGGACTGGAGAAGGGAAGAACCCCCTCCTGCGGAGCATCGTGCGAGGAGGAATCGACCCTTGTTTCTGCTTGTTAGAACTCGCGCGATGTCGCAAGAAAGGGGTACGATGCATCGGCCGTGTCGCGAGAAGTAGGCCTGCTGAAGTTGCCTTGTGTTGCTCCTGCGGCTCGCGCCGCCTGCAGGCTGCGGCTGAAGGTTCTGGGGGTTGCTGATCAGGAGGAGGAGCCGCTCGAGCAGGAAGATCGGAGGGCATCGTGAGGGAAGCCGCCTGCGGAAGAACATCGCCGCTTGGAGGGTTAGCCCTTAACGCACCTGGGATCGCGCATATGGGGAGGAGCCGTCTAGAGGCTCCGCACGAAGGGCCTGGACTGGAGATGTGGCTGGTGCGCACGACTGGGGTATGCTAAGGGGAGTCGCGCGACTGGGCATGCCGCCCAAGAGGGAGGGCTCGCGCGCCATTAGCAAGGCCCTAAATGTCGATTTCGGTCATCATTTCGGTATTGACCAAAACAGAATTTCGATGGAATTTCGGTGGAATTTCGACCGAAATTTCGATCATTTCGGTCATTTTTTGTACTAGGACCCCCATATTTCGGTCATTTCGGTCATTTCGGTCGAATTTCGATTTCGACTGGATATCGATATTCGACAGACATTTGACTGAATTTCGCTGAAAATTTGAGGCCATGGCCATTAGGAGGAGCACGCACATATTGCCAGGATGTGCCGCCAGGAGATTGCGACCTTGCTGCCTGTGCGAGAGAGAGGAGCAGTGCCAGGATCTCGATGCCAGGAGTTTCGCTGCCAAGGAGCAGATATGGAGGAGACAGCATAGATATTCCAGAAAATAGGGTTTCAATCGAAACCCTATAACTTGACAGAACTTGATCAAATCACAAACATGATCTTTATAAAGAAGATCTTCAAGAATAAACAATAATGGAATCTTGATAAATAAAAACTTGAAATCCTAGAGAATCGACCCACTCTGATATCATGTTTTAAAAATAGGAAGCGGAAGAGAAAATGATAAACAGAGCATAAATCTAGAAAGATAAAACATGGAAGACGGAGATTTACGTGAAACCCTACTCTCTAAGGAGCGGGATGAAACCACGGGAGAAGCCCTCCCTGGGACGGATATTGCATTCCGTTTTCTCAATGGATACAGGAGGTCTGGGGCCCTATATAGCCTCCACAGAGCCTCCAAGTCCCACCACTGGTAGATGTGGGACTAAACATATGGATGTGGTAAATGGATCCTGGAGTGATCCATTTACACATCTACAACTCATATGGCGCACAACCAAATACTCCAACACCCTCCACGCAAACGTGGTCGATCCATGGACAACAATGTAACATTGAATTCATCTCTGATCAGCCACCCCTAATCTGAGTAAAAGGCCCCGGTCGCTCTTAAATCAGCCTAGAGATGATGATGCAAAGTATGGTCAAGGGACCGTAGACGTAGGAGAGCTACTGTGCAAACCACTCCTCTTGTTCCTCCTCAATATGGATATCACATGGTTACCCAAAAGCTCTGACACCCATCCAAACAGGCCACCGTTCCAAGCCACGAGCATGCCTCCTGCACTGCCATTAGTTGCCACAGCTATGTAATCTGAAAGATGACTACCCCTGATCAAGGACCAAATCAGCCTCATCCATGCATGAATCTTCATCCCATGAAGAAAGACGAAGCCACCTTGCCACTCTGAAAGGAGTCTCCCGACAGGCCCCCTTTTCTCCGAGTCACCCAGACCCCTTACATTCCAAGAGATCACCTTCATTGAGGTACGCTTGTATGCCCTATGGTTTGGGCAACCCATGTGCCCTTGGTTACTTCTTTAACCAAGAACACACTAGAGGTGGGGGGATCCAATGCTAGCTTTGGTATAGGTTGCCTGCTAAGAACTGATTCAGAGAGCAAGAATCAAGGCGCTTATGGGCATTATCATTGGAAAAGAAAATGCATAGAGATGCAATTGGGGGATGAAGGAGAGATGGAGGGAGAGAGGCGAAGGAGAGCACGACTACGCTGGCAAGTGCAAGAATGGGAGCCGAAGGTAAGGAGGGCTACTGGCGTGAAGGTTCGTGATGTCTGTAAGGCTGCGAGGCTGGTCCATTGTCTCTCACAGCAAGCACGACCAACGATGATATAGGTGTGGGATCTATGGTCATCGCGCCTCTTCTTGTTCGTTGAGGCCTCCCTGATTCAGCTGTGAGCCGGGGGACATTGACGATTGTCTTGCACTGCCGTCAAAGTAGTTCAACCTTGGGCTCCATCTTTATCGCTACCGATGGTTGTTCTTTCCTCAGTGTTGCAGATGACGCGCACCTTTGTAGAGGTATTGGATTCTGAAATACCAAGTTTGCTAAAAGAGAAGCTGATTTTCTCGTCGGATGTTGGATTGCGGGTGTCTGCGAGTTAGGTTCGAATATGGAGTTGTTGTGGTGCCTTGGGGAGGACTTCTCAGGCAATGTCATTTTCTTGGAGTCTCTTCCTGGGCTTGCTGCACCAGGTGGTTGTCGAAGAGAGAGGTTGAAATGATGCTTTCCCTTGACCTGGAGCCCACCATTCGTTGGAGAAGATCTCGCTTCTCGGATGGCAAGTCGTCGACCGCTTTCTTACATGTGGTGTACATCTTTGGTGTCCGGCTTTTGTCACACTTGGTTGAAATTTTAAGCCCAACGCTGTGGGATATCGGTAAGGTGAAGTTGTTGTCAAATGAGTGTTTATCGGGGTCCGACGATCGAGTCACCATTGTTGTTATTGAAGGGAGAGAGGTGTTGCCAACAGAGTGGTCGTGTTCTCGTGTGGTGGGGTACGTGAGCTTTCACCTCCTGGTGAGGGTGCCCCCCCCCCCCGCCCTCCTTCACCTGATGTGACGTTGATTCTTGCCTCTACCTCGCTACCAGAGTCTCCGAAGAAGTTGGTTGCCTCTTTCGATGGTGGGTCTTAGCACTGCCATCGGAAAGGAAAGACCCATTGGCGAGGAGCTCTCCTTCGACGATGAAATCTCCAGAGAAGTTCTTGGACTAAGCGATAATCAACAAAAATCAAGATTATGTGGTACCTTGTTTGGAAAGTCAAGATCAATTCCGTGGAGTGGGTTCTCTAGAAGGATTTGATTGTTTCTGTTAAAGGCTAACTCAGATCGCCCTTTCCCGATTGAGGTGCATCTACATACCACGTTGGAGGCGGTTATCATCTCGAAGTTTAGGGCTTTCCTAAAGTGTGGAGCACGACTTCTTATGTTGGGTATCCGGGTCAGATCAGATCCAAATAACCCTTTATCCATTCCGGAGCTCCACCGGGTCCTAATGGGTCTTGCTCTCTTGAGAGCGATCCGGATCTTTGGGTCGCTATTCTTTCGAACCCGTTAAGGCTGGGTGTAGGCGAACTCTTATGCAGCTAGATTGAATCGACCTCCCAAAAGCTTGATAGGTCCCAGCTCCCAAGATTTGTTTCTTCCTCTTTTGAACTCCGTCTATGAGGAAGCCGACGGTGAATCCCATCTTTCAAAGGCGTGGAGCCCGTGACGATGGTGAGGGCTTCGTCTAGAGGTATTCTAATACTTGGAGTTATTCCTTGGATCAGAGTGCTTGCAAAGGTGTGTCCTCGTTGGGCAATTCGTTAGGCAGCGGGCCTTCAAATATTTCCCTTCTCCATTCTTCGATGGCTTCTTCCAGTGTTGTGCATCAGACATCCTCCACTGACTCATCTTCGACTACGAACGAGAATGGGGCAAATCCAAATGTTATCATAAGTGTAGGTCAAACAAGACCTCTGTGGCATTACATTTTGGACTAAAAATGCTCGGTGGCTCGTAGGCCTGGAGGTGTAGCTCTTTCGGGTCCTTTTGTTCCTAAATGTAGGTCTTGACTTGGAATGCCAGGGGTCTGGGTTACCCTAAGAAGCGACGGTCGATAGGAGCGTTGTCTCGGGAGTGGAGGTGTGATATCATTTTTCTACAGGAGTCAAAACCTACCTCATGTTCAGATGTAGTGTGGAAATCCATGGGAGCATGGGCGTAATCAGATTTCAACCTTTTGTTCCTAAATGAAGGTCTTGACATGGAATGCCGAGAGTCTGGGTTACCCTGAGAAGCGACGGTCGATAGGAGCGTTGTCTTGGGAGTGGAGGTGTGATATCATTTTTCTACAGGAGTCAAAACCTACCTCATGTTCAGATGTAGTGTGGAAATCCATGGGAGCATGGGTGTAATCAGATTTCAGAACTGTGGAAGTAATTGGACGTGCGGGGGCACTATCATAGCTTGGAAGAGCTCGCGTTTTGGTTTTGTTGTTGAACACAAGCGAAGACATGTCCAATCAGTCGTCTTCTGGATTCTTAGCTCCAACACCTTGGTCTTGATCTCATTTATTTACGGGCCTACCTTTGTTTCCTGTAGACCAGATCTTTGGTCTAAAACTTGTGAGGTCAGGAACCTATTTCTGGATGTTGCCTGGTTGGTGGAGGGGATTTTAACGTTCCCTTCTCTCTTCAGACCCCGCCAGCAATTGTGTGGAGGTCAAGACGTTGGCTCTTCAGAGTTCACAATGTTGATTGACGACCTGCAGTTGAAGGTTATTGATGCTAATGATACGAGATTCACTTGGCACAACTCAGGCTCTCGGTTAAGATTGGATCGATTTCTAGCCTCGGCCCAAGTTCTTGATCAGTTCCTTCTTTCCTCGACCTCCTCCACATACTCCGCTGATCCGAGACTCTATTGTTGACCATGCACCACAAAACTACAAATTTGAGAAGGCTTGGTTGCTAAAAGATAATTTTAGAGACATGGTTGCAAACCATTGGTCCTCTACGTTGGTCTTAGGCACGACCGCGGTACGCTTGGTTCAGAAACTTACCTCCCTTCGTATCAAACTCTGTAAATAGAAGGAGGTCCAAGAGACGAGAAGAGCTCGGAGAATGGCAGCTGAGGAAGAGGTTTGCAGATTGGACGGATTGGAGAACATCAGAGACCTCTCGAAATTGGAGCTCAGTGAGAGGGTCAGACTCCATAAAACAATCACACTGGAGGATAAAAAATGTGTGACAGAAGGGAAGCAGAGATCGAGGCAATCATGGCGCAACGAGGGGATGCAAATACAAATTTTTTTCACAGGGTGGCAAGTGGAAGGCGGAGGCACAACCTCATCCAGTCTGTATTGGTGAATGGAAGGTTGGGTTGAAAGGAATCGTGACATGGGTGTTGCTCTAGCAGATTGCTTCAGAGGCTTTTCTCGGGGTTCCACTGACCAGCATTGGAGATGGGTACAACTCTCCACCCTATTTTCATCTCGGCATGAACCAACGAAGGGGGCCTTTCTCCCCGTATTACGATCTCCACCTGGGAGCTCTCACCAACCCGAAGACATGTGCATACCAACTTCTCGACCTCTCCCAAACAGTGTTGCAGAAGACGGTATTCGGTATTCAGTCGGAGGGGTCACTGAATAAAGAATAATCGGTATTCGGGCGACTATTCGGAATTATTCGGTTTTGTATTTTTTAATATAAAAATTATTTATAATACATATATACTTATATTTTTATACATATATGATCATTAGTTAACATGAATCCAAGATAAAAGTACCAATCAATGTAATAGATATATAGAATTTGACATTTGTTGCGATACTGTGGTAAAATGTAACCCATAAAAACTGAAAATTGAAAATAAAAAAAATAAAAATATCAAAAGTCAAACTCCAGTCGGTCTAATAGTCGAGCCAGTCGGCCGAATAGTCGGTCAGTCGACTATTCAGCCGACTGGAGGTTTATTCAGTCGGGAACCCCCTGTACCGCATAGTCGGACCGACTATTCGGTATAGTCGGCCGACTATTGCAACATTGCTCCCAAATGAGCCAAAGCTTCTTGAAGGGACTCAAGGTTCCGGCAGCGGAGCGGCACACCAGCCACCTTCAGCTTCCAAGTTGGAACCGCGCAATTGGATCCGCATTTCAAGAATCGTAGCCTACGCCACAGAACGAGACCTCTCAAATCCAAGGGAACGCATTTCACCAAAACCCCCCAAGAACATCTCTCGCACCTCTGCATGACAACCCTCAAATACAGAGAAGGCCCATCGATAACCAAATGGAGTCGATTACGATCCCCGCTTCCTTCGCAGCCCCCATCCTATCCTGAAATCTCTTCAAATCCTCCACCTTCCCCTCCCCCATGATCGCCCCCTCCAAGGGACATTCAAACTCCACCTCCTTCGAAAACCGTTGCAACAATACAACCATCTCCTTGTCTGAAAGGAGTTCTCTCGATGTCTTCTTCATTGATTACATGCATTTTCCACCACGATCTCTACTCCGATGTTGCGGCCGACCACAACGGAAGCAAAGTTGTTCTGTTGCCGTGCAAGCCTTAGAAAGATGATCAGGGGATCCGCACCTAAAGCATCGGGCCTTCACCACATCGCAAACCGCGAGGCTCTGAATCTTCTTACGAGGCATGCTCCATGGCCCATCCCTAGCCAGATGTTCCATGGAGACATCATCCATGCATGCGACATCATCAGCCTGTTGATCAAAGATGTCCTCACGAGCAATGTTCAAGAAGGCGCTATGCAGTATTCAGTCGGAGGGGTTACTACATAGAGTATGCGGTATGCGGGAGAGTATGCGATTTGGTATTTTTTATTATAAAAAATATAAATAAATTTTTAATATTATGTTAATATCCTCAGTCGAGAGATTATGCAGGGAGTACGAGATTTTATACGAGAGAGTATACGGTTTTATGCGAGGAGTATGCGGCTTTTTGTGGTTTTATGTTTTTTATGCGGTTGGGGTTATTTTTGTTTAGGTTAAATAAAAAATTATTAGAAAAGCGGTCGAGTAGGCAGTTGCATAGGGGGTATACTCGACCAAGTATGCAGGTCAACCTCCATACATGGTCAATTCATCTTACTCGGAGCGGTAAGGCTACCGAGTACAAGTATGCGGTTTACTCAGCCGCTTTCTTGAACATTGCTCATGAGTATTGGTGGCCCTTAGCACTCCTCCACCCCCTGCTCTTCTCCACCCTACACTCTCCCCTCCACCGCGCTCTCCATATATATCCCCTCCCACTAACTTTAAACCCATGAATGAGCATCCCTCCTTGTGCTTCCCACCCCTGGCTAAAACAAATGTCACTTTCACCATGCCTTGCATGCACCAGCAAAACGAAGAGGCCAATATCTAGTAAATCCAATTTCAAATGGAAGCAATGCCATCGAAAATCATCAAAGATCCCCACACCATCCTAAACAGAAAGCTTTGACATCGTCGCCTCAAAAGAAAGCATCCCCGATCAAAAGGATCCACTATAGTTCCCATATCGAGTGACCGAATTGAGGCAGAAAGAATCCGAGAAAGCACAAGTCATATTTGGCCCAACAACGTTCACCTGACCAGAAAGGGAAAAGGTAGTTCATCTCCTCACACCGTAAATGAAGATCCCATAAAAGATCTGGCACCAACTAATACAATGACAAATATGTCTGCAAAATGTGCGAGAGCCTTGAGGGAGTATCACTTCCCCAAGTCACTTTCTTTAGAATCAAGAAAGAGGCCCTGAAAATCTCGACAGTTGAAAGTAGCACTATTGTATGACTATCTAGACTCAACTACCCAATTGTTATCGTCTGCCTTCGCTACATCGCCCATATCACCTCTCTAGGCATAATTCTTCACAAGAATCAGATCAACCTCCATGTCAGCCAGTGTCATTGAGCTCATTGTCACGCCACACGCCAAAGACATTTTTTTGGCTCCACACGCCAATGGAATCGCCTACATAAATAACGATATCTTAACCATGGAAGGCCATATCGATATTGATATCGGTACCATGTCGATACGATATATCGTCGATATATCGACGTTTATAGCCAATATCGAATCGAGTTTGTGAATAAAATAGCCATGGAAGGTTGAATATCGAGTATATCAGTGATATATCGGTCACGTATTGGTACCGATATATTGCCGATATATCGCGATATGGCCTTCCATGACCTCAACATGAAGACCTACCAATGCACAAAGCACTAAGCCAATATCTCACATAGTATAGGCAATCACTATCATTTTTTCCTAAGTTGCAAACCTGAAGAAAAATGCACCCCTCCATCCAGACACAACATTAGGGGCAAGTGGGTATGCAATGATCATCATTGTCATATGAGCACCACAACAAGTCCTGACAAGCACTAGCTCGCTAACCTCAGACCATCGCATTGAAACATCTAGTCAATTAAGCCCTTCCAGTTCATGCCACATGCCTGAAGACTCCCAAATAAAGCCCCTTTTGCATCGCGCAACCTTACAATATCCATCTCGGTCTGCCACTATGAACCACAACAAGCAACCTCCATCCATGTTGGGGCATTGTCGCCCCTTCATTCTTCCTATGTCCCCCTCCCCAGCTCGTAACCCTCTCTTCTTTCACCTCATGTCCATCACGACAACCTCTCTCCCTCGGGCCCTCTTATCTTCCCTCATGCTCCCTTTCTCCCACTAACTCATTCATGCCGAACCTTGCATGCTTGCCCTCCCTCTTATTTTTCTCCCTTCCTCTCACTCCCATAGTCGCATTGTTGAGGATCAATATCTTTTTATAGATTCCTCTAAAGTTCAAATTGCAGTCTAAACATCATGTATATGTGATTGCATGTGTATTAGGTCCCCTGACCAAAGCACGTCTTATGCACTCATATCCGGTCTAAGTGCATATTTGGACCGACTAAACCTTATATGCAATCGCACATACGGTCGCATATATGTTAGCATCATTGCCGCTGCCTGCCAATGTCATAGTTGCCTCCTCGTGAAGACTCGTGCTCGTTAAAAAGCTACAATAAGCACATAATGAAGTTGCCTCCCTGACTTCAACGCCTCAGCCCCAAGTTTTTATTTTCTTTTTTTATTCGAATAGATGTCTTTCTATGTCGACCATAAAAAGGTAGTACTATGTAAATCATGGCATGGAGACAAACAAAATTCGATCACATCAAACTAGGTCTTCAAACGTGCCATATGCTTTAAAGGCAATCCTTTGAACTGAAGACCCTCTCGATCCTTAAGAGGTTCCCCCTTCTCTACAAAAGAGCTCAAGGTTGCTGATAATTGGACATGACTAGGAACTTTATGTTTTTTAACTTTCTATTTTTTCAGAGCTAGTAAAAATAAACTCAAAATCACTGCCACGATTTTCTAGAAATTGAAACAGTCATGTGTATCCTTGGAATAGTGCAAAGCTTGTCATCTTTAATAATACATGCAAATCCATATAGAATTTGATGTGTCTTCTTTTGTATGTAACTTTCTGTTCCATATATGAGTATTTTTTGCATCTACATTTTTTTTGCAATTCTCTCTCACATTTATGTTGATGTATATCTTCTTTTTCTTTCCATATATCTATATATGCATGTATCAACTCTATTCTGTGTCTACATTTTTGTTCCCTATAAGATCCATAACTGTATTTAATGATTTCATGTATTTTGGGAGAAAAATGATTCTTATCATTAGAATAGACCAGAGGCTCTCTTATATAGGAGAAAAGCCCTTGGGTTAATTACATGATAGGTACCCAGGAAAAAAAACATAACATGTAAAATAGATAAAGCGATAAATGTATTTCACACTCCCCCTCAAGCTGGAGCATATATATCTATCATACTCAGCTTGGAACAACATCTCTGAAATGGACCTCTAGCTAGAGCCTTGGTGAAGATGTCAGTCGTCTGATCTCTTGTGGAAACATGGGAGGTGGACATAAGACCTTTCTGGATCATGTCTCTGGTGTAATGACAATCCACCTCTATATGCTTTGTCCGTTCATGAAACGCAAGGTTATTTGCAATAGGTAGTGCAACTTGATTATCACACAAGAGCCGCATAGGAAGAGGAATCTCAATGGTAAGGTCTGTCAATACCGACCTAACCCACATCATCTCTGCACTCCCTTGTGTCATGGCACTATATTCAGATTCTGCACTTGATCTAGACACCACTGTCTGCTTCTTGCTTTTCCACGAGACAAGTGAGTTCCCTACAAACACAACAAAACCCGAAGTAGACTTTCTATCCTTGGGACAGCTGTATAGTCATCATCTGCGCAAGTCGTCACCTCAAAGGATGTATCTCTGCTGAATATAAGATCCGAACTAGGTGAGTTCTTCAAATATCTCAATATCATATAGACAGCATCCATATGCACCTTTCTAGGTTACTCCATGAACTGGCTAACTTTGCTTACTGCAAACATTATACCTGATCTGGTGATAGTGGCATATAAAAGCTTCCCAACCAGTTCTCTATATCTCATGCTATCTACCTCCTCAATGTCATCATCATATAATGTCATACTCGGATCCATGAGGGTAGTAGCAGGCTTGCATCCTGTCATGCATGTCTCAGCAAGAAGATCCATCACAAACTTCCTCTGGGTCATCACCAGACCATGTTGGCTCCTAGAGAACTCCAACCAAAGGAAGTATCGAAGAGTACCAAGGTCCTTGGTCAGACCTAGGAACTCCTTGGCAGTCGGAATACCCTTGTCCATCACCTCCTGTAACAACAATGTCATCCACATAAATAAGAATGACAACAGTACCTTTCTGTGTCCTCTGAACAAAAAGTGAGTGGTCTGTAGTAGACCGCACAAACCCTTGTTGTTCTATCAATTCTGATAGCTTCCGGTACCAAGCTCTCAGATTCTGGTTCAGGCCATAAATCGCCTTATGGAGCCTGCATACCGTATGGGAATCCCCTCAATAGTAAACCCTGGTGGTTGTTGCATATAAACGTCCTCCTGCAGATCCCCGTAGAGAAAGGCATTCTTCACATCAAGCCGGTACAAAGGCCAGGCACGTGACACTGCAACGGAAAGAAGAATGCGTAGTGTCGAGTGTCTGGCCACAGGAGAGAAAGTATCATGATAATACACCACATATGTTTGTGTGAATCCGCGTGCCACAAGTCTTGCCTTGTAGCAATCCATACTGCCATCTGCCCTTTGTTTGACTGTAAATATCCACTTGCAGCTAACAACAGAGATCCCTGGAGGAGCAGAAACAATGGTCCACGTCCCTCGTGACCTCAACGCAGCCATATCTTCCATTGCAATTTGCCACCTATTGTCCTGAAGCGCCTCCTGATATGTACGTGGGATAGTAACAGCAGAGAGTCCCACTACAACTTTATGTACTCCTCTGAAAGATGGTCCAAAGAAACATGAGCAGCAAGAGGATACGTGGCACATCGGCGACGAGGCTTTCTTAGGGCAATAGGAACCTCCAGATCATCATCCATTCTGTTTGCTGGAGGCAGCTCATCCTGTGTATCATGCACAACTCCAATGCCATCAGTAGAAACAATGTTATCATGACATACCTGAGGCGTGGTGGATGATGTGGACGACGCATGGGCAGAGAGGCGAGTAGAAGACCTACGAGTATAAACATGGGGTAAGAACTTCGATTGCGTAGACGGAGGTGGAGGTGTGGAGGTGCAGCTTGGGGTTCATATGGTGGAGGAGACGGAGGTGGAGGAACAACATCTTCACCGGAAGTAGTAATGGATAGCTTGTCACTTGTAGGAGAGAAATACATAATCGACTCAAAGAAAGTGACGCCAGCACTCACGTGGCTTCTGCCTACAGGATCATAACATCTATACCCTTTTGGGTATGAGAATAACCAACAAAAACACATTTGACAGCTCTAGGTGAGAGCTTATCACGACTAGGAGTGAAATTATGGACAAAGGCCACAGATCCAAAAACTCTGGAAGTGAGAGAGAATAGTTCCTTCTTGGAAAATGCAATCAAGAAGGGAACCTTTTCTCCAAGCATGGTGGACGGCATGCGATTTACCAAGTAACAAGCTGTGAGAACAATGTCCCCCCAGAAAGAATGAGGGGTACGACTCTGGATCAATAGTGTTCTTGTGACATCAAGAAGGTGGCGATGTTTGTGTTCAGCCACACCGTTCTGTTGAGAAGTGACAAGTGTATTGCAAGACGTTTGATGAACAATTCCAAGAGACTTGAGAAAATTCATATAAGTGTAATGTGGAAAATTCCAAAGCATTATCTGTACGAATGAACTTTACATTTGCAGAGAAAATATTTTTGACTTCAATAAGGAAAGTTTTAATGATAGCACATGCTTCAGACTTATGTTTTAACAAGAACACCCAAGAGAGTCTAGAATAATCATCCACAGCAACCATATAAAAGTGATCCCCCTGATGATCAGGAACACGACTAGGACCCCAAATACCAAAATGAAATAACTCAAAGGACTGACTACTATGACGACTCGGACGACTCGGAAAAGAGAAGCGATGGTGCTTCCCAAGCTAACATGCTTCACAATCCAATGTCGTACGAGTAGATATTTGTGGTAGCACATGGCACATTTCTGGAGAGGAAGGTGGCCAAAGCAAAGATGCCACATAAAGGGAGAAACAGATCCGGAAGGAATGGTAGCAATTCCAGCACAATGAGGTGTAACAAGCTTATACAATCCTCTCTGCTCACGGCCATGACCAATCACACTGCCAGTTAGTATGTTCTGAAAAACAAAAGAAGAGGGATCAAAGATGGCATGGCAACATAAATCTTTTGTAAGTTGACTAATGGACAAAAGATTCCATCTGAAAATCCGAGCATATAAGACGTTCTGAAGATGCATAGAGGGGGCTAGGACAATCTCCCCTGACGAACAATGGGTATACGAATCCTGTTGGCAATAACCACAGATCTGTCGGGTGTGATAGATCTTTATGTACAGAACTGCGTCCGATCTCCACGCATATGATGTGATGCTCCAAAATCCATAATCCAATCGATCAAATCTGAACAGCCACTACTTGTAAACGCAGAAGGAGTACCTGAAGAACTGGAAGATGCTCTGGCAGTGGCTGCGACATCTGTTGTACCTGAAGTCGGAGTAGTAGGAGTGGCTCATCAAATCTCGAAGCTTGAAGACAATCTCATCGAAACGTGGATCTGGAGTAGGCGCATTGGAACGTCCAGTCTGCTCAGCAACACGTGCAGATGGTGGATATCCATGCTTTGGAAGCATGTCTCCTCAGAGTGACCAGGACGATGGCAATGAGAACAGGGTCCACGATGTCAGCCACCTCCTCGCCCTCGAAGACCACGGCCACGAAACTGGGACGACCCCCCTGCCACGAGTAGCTGCCATCGCAGGAGTTGTCTGGACTGTAGTAGTGGATGTGGTAGTAATCCTGCTCAAGTGCGTGTAGACATCATCCATCGGTGGTATCGTCTCTCCAGTCAGAAGTTGAGTACGAGCGGGAACGTACTCTGAGTCAAGAGAGGACAAGAAAATACCTGTCATTGTGGCATTCTGATATGCATGTTGATGCTCAGTGCCGGTGGTAATCGGCATGAAGCTGTGTAGTCGCTCAAACATGCCTCTCAGATGAGAGAAATGTGCATGAAGTGGTCGACCATTCTGTTTGGTCGAGAAAATATCGAACTACAGTTGAAGGATCTTGCTCTCATTTTTGGCTTGGTCGTATGTGGCTGCCAATATATCCTGCATCGCCTTTGCAGTCGGTTAATTATCAATGTCATTAGCAACCTCCGTAGTAAGCGTCCCAGAGAGCCAAATACGAGCATATGCACCGTCTGCTTCCATGTTGCATTGGCCCCAGTCTTATCCACCGGCTCTGAATCAGTAAGGATGTGCTCCTTGTTGTGGCATTGCATTAGGGTACGAAACTGCATAGACCATAACTCGTAGTTGGTCCCGTCCATCCTCACAATCGATGTCGGCCCTTGAAGGCATCAGAAGAGGAGAAAACGTCACCCTTGTTCTCTGACATCATACCACGAAGCTGAAAAAAACGGATGACCGAGGAGTAAATCAAGATAAAGATGTGTCTACAGAACATATCAGGAATTAGTTGTATGTGTAGACTCATACAACCATCCTTAGGTGTCTGTGCAAGGTTTAGACCCGCAAAACACAATAGAGATCAGTCAATAACACGATCGACAGGATAGAACAGACCGTCGATCAACGTGTAGGCGTCGCACGCGCCCTAGACCCTGTTGTGGGGACACCTTCCTCAACGGCACGAGGTGTAAGAGCGCCTCGCGAGGGTTCAGAAGGGTGCTGGGATGTGCATGCAAGGCCCCTGCACTGCTGCGGTGGCGCCGCAGGAACCTTAAGGGTTGTACGGTGGCTAGGGCTGTAAGAAAATTCTCGAGTTCGATATTCGCTCAGGTTCGGCTCGCTAAAAGTTCGATTCAGATTCGGTTCGGAAATAAACGAACCGAACCTGAACACAAGTTTAGGCTTGATTAAATAAACGAACCAAACCTAAAAATCATAGGTTCGCTCAGGTTCGATTCGTTAAAAGCTCGATAAACATGCACATAGACATATTTACAAATCCGTATCTGTAGAAGTGGACCTTATTTTGAGATAAGTGAATTTTGTCCCAGGATAAGTGAATTTTGTCTAGAGATAACTGGATATTTACGATATACGTAGGTTTTATCTCGGTATAACTATCTAAAAATAAATAGTCACATCGTCATTACAACATCCATCATCTATGTGTCTAGTACTTTTCCCTTCTTTATCTTCAAATCAACAGAACAAGTATAAACCTTACTTATCGAATATCTCCATATTATTCTTATTCCTTATCCCCATCAGAACATATGTAAAAATATATTATAATTATACTTTTTTAAAGAGATGAATCTATATTAATCTATTTTTTTTTCGAAAGATGAAGATGAGTGAGATAAAGAAAAAAACTAAATGAATATTTATTCTAATTATAAACACATATATATATTTCCATTTCTCTTCTTTTCACTCCCTCTGAATTCTTAAGTTCGATATTCGCTTAGGTTTGATTCGTTTAAAAAGAGGTTCGATTCGGATTCGATTCGAAAATAAACGAACCGAACATGAACACAAGTTTGGGCTCGATTAAATAAACGAACCGAACCTAAAAAATATAGGTTCGCTCAGGTTCGGTCTGTTTACACCCCTAACGGTGGCCCAATAGGGATCCGGGCTCGAGCAGCGGCGGTGAGAGGCTGGGAAGACCGCACTGGGGGCCCCCGCAGCGTGCGTTAAGGGATTGGGAGGCCTTTACGGCGGCACGAGATGCTGCTGGACTGAATAGTCGGCGACGTGGGGGCTAGGGTTTTGGGTGGGGTAGGGGAACCCTGGTCTAGGACCGTTGCTCCGATACCATGTTGGGAGAAAAAATGTTCATATCATTAGAATAGACCGAGCGCTCTCTTATATAGGAGAAAAGCCCTTGAGTTAATTACATGATAATTACCCAGGAAAAAAACATTACATGTAAAATAGATAAAGAGATAAATGTATTTCAACAATGTAGAATCTACATTTTTTGTTCCCTATAAATATGCATTGAAAATCAAAAAATACATTGAAAATCCTCAATATGCATTATCTTGCTTACATATATATAGACTTCTCTTAATTTTGGATTGTATAAATCATGAAGTATAACATAAGTCTCTAACATCATGTTTTATTATTGTATTTTTTATATTTTTAGTTAAAATAATACAAACCGTGTAATAAGCATATATCCCAAAGTATCCACTTAATCACTTTAAACTGTCTGACCGAACGAATACCGCATACTGCATTTCTGAACCTTGGCTTCCTCGAAAAGATCATGTTTATAGTTTTGTTAGAGATGACTTTATTTTATCCTATTTAGTTGTAACCTCTCGAGGCCCTTTACGTAATTTTTTGTTTATGAGTGCTCTACGGTTTTGGTCTATATAAGAACCCCTAGACTTCTTGAATAAATCAATTCATTGGGTCCCTCGTACTTTTCCATATAGTATCAGAGCAACAATCCTAGACCGATGTCCTGACCTATATCTCGCCATCGCCACCATCCCTCATCTCTCCACAACCGCCACAGCCATCGCCCCCTTCCACTTGGCCTAGGGCCCCGCACAAAGGTCTCTGAGGCCCTCGCCTCGCCCAGCTAGACCTACAGGGTTGCCAGGAGGCACCGCAAGGGCTCCTCCATGCCCGTTGGACTTTCATCAGCCCTAGATCTCGTCACCGGGACTTCCTTTAACGTCGTTGGACCTCCGTCAGACCATCGCGAGTCTTCTCAGCACTGCTAGGGCTTCGCTAGGTCATTGTGGCCTCTCTCCGGTGATGCCTAGGCCATTGTTGGGCTTTCACCTGGGCGCCACAGATCTTCTATAGTGTAACTAGGCCACAGCAAGGCCTGGCTAAGGCACCCGTGGCCCTTGGCCATCCTTCTTCTACTGTTGGGTTGCAATCCTATCTCCGCCAAGTCTAACTTGTGGCGTCACACACACATTTGGTTGCCACAGAAGCCCGAGAAGAGGCTGAAACAATGACTTAAGTCACACATATGCTTGATTAAAGAAAACAATCTTCTTCTAGGTCACTTTTGCTTGACCTTCGTGACAACGATGACATCCTCTAAGACCAAGCACATGTACTCGACTTCTTCTATGGTACAGGGCACCTCTATTAAATTGAAGGGCACGGAAAACTATGTGCCCTGATCGCATTCGTTTAAGGTGTTCATCGATGGTTAGCGCAGAAATCATATCCTCACCAAAGGATATGCTCAAGAAGATGAACAAGGACTATGACATTTGGTATACAGACAATTACCATGTTATCATTTGGATGATCAATAGTGTCGATCCAAACACTGTGGTGAATCTTCTCTACAAAGACTACAAATGCAATGCGGGGGAATATGGAAAGGAACTACTCCTAGAAGACAACCAAGTCTCGACTCTTCGATATTTATATCGAGATCTGGTCAGCTACTCAGGGAGATTCTAGTCTTGTCGAGTACTACATGCTCCTAACTAGCCTTTTTGAGGAGCTTCTGTTTCGTCAACCATCTTATTCTAATAAACAGGTGGGAGAGCAATCGGAATGGTTGGTCTACCAATTCCTCTATGGATTACATCCATAATACAAACCTGTGAAGGACCAATTTCTGACGGCTAATACCATGCCATTGATTGAGACCATCTTTGATCGTTTGCAAGAACTCGAGACATCTGTTGAGCATCCTACCACCATACCATCTGCAGAGACTTCTGCGCACAATGCAGCATCAAGGAATAGAGGACGATAGAGCTTTCAAGGAGGTCGAGGTCATGATTTTGGCCGTGATTGTGGGCGTGATTCAAGGCGTGGACGTGATTTCGGCAGTGACTGCGGATGTAATTTTGCTTTCTTCTCGGTATCCAACGTGCATTCATTGAGGGTACTGGAACCACCCGTCTGAGCGTTGATGGGCAAAGTTTGACATATAGTCCAATGCCAATAGTGCCTATGAGACAACTTCTTTTGAGACATCATATGATACTACAGAAGACATGCTTGATCGACATTCTGGTGGAACACAAGCACCCTTTACTGCTTCAAATTTCTTCCGCTTGAGGCAGCTTCTACAGAACCCCAGCACCTCCACCGGTGACAGTACTACACATGCTCCCATTGCTAGTTTGGTTACCACTTCAGGTACAGTAGCCAACTCTGTTTATGCTTCTAGCCTTGCATGGATTATTGATTCAGGGGTATCCACGCATTTGACAGGAGAAGGTAGTCCACTTACCTTCTCTCGACACTCTACTTCTATAAAGACGGTTCGGGTTGCTAACAGGGCTCATTCCCATGTGATTGTTGTTGGTACTATAGAGTTCTCTAGTATCTGATTGATTGGAATTTATTGTGCCTCTGCATTTCCTCCTAGTTCATTGTTTGTTCAGAACCTTCGTACGGAGCTTAATCGTCAGGTTATTCTTTATGAGTTCTATTGGTATGTTCAAAACATATGGACGAAGCAGATTTTTGGTGGGGAATATGAGAAGAATGACTTCTTTAAAAAATATATGTATAAAATAACATATATTTAAAAAATCAAAGCCGATTAAAGCCCGACTAAATCTGATTAATCGCCCGACTGCCGATTAATCCTTAGTCAGTGACCCGACTGACCGAGTATTGACTACCGACTTTTGCAACCTTGTATATTTTGTTTTATTTTGATTTGATTAGTCGGTTCAACCATTTTTTTCTCACTGATTCGATTTAAATAATTATAACGTCATCATCTGGTTGAACCAACTTAATTACATGGTTCAACCTGATCCGACCATTTCGGTAAGGTTTTCGGTTCAGTGTCCGATTCGGTTTCAAAAACATTGGTCCATATACCTCTTAGCAAAATGGGGTAGCGAAACAGAAACTTAGACATCTTCTTGACATTGCTCGGTCCCTTCTCACTCATATGAAGGTTCCAAAGACCTACTGAGGTGATGTCGTTCTTATTGTAGTCCATCTTATCAACATGGTCTCATCTTCGATTATAAAGAGATCTACTCCTTTCGCGTTGCTCTATCTCAATGAGTTGCCCTTCCCGCTCCCAATGAGAATCCTTGAGTGTAGATTTTGTCCAGAATTTTCATATTGTTGATAAATTGTCACCTAAGGTGATAAAATTTATCTTTCTTGGCTATTATCGTACCCACAAGGATCACAGTACATGTGTTATGACCTTGCTAGGCATAGATACTACATTTCTGTGGATGTCACTTTCTTTGAACAGTCTAGTTTCTCTACACAAACAGTCACGGATATTCCCCTGGATCTTCCTCCACCAATTGTTTCTAAGCATAAGCATACATCTGTATCTGCTTCTGTGTCTTTGCATGTTCCTTTTTTGCAAGCATGGCCTCAAATTTCAATGAAATTCCAGCGAATTTTCTCCGAAATTTCCATTTCTCTAGGTCTCCGAAATCGAAACGCTACCTTATTTCATTTTCCAGCATTTCAACAAAATTTCGACGAAATTTCAACGAAGCTTCATCGAAATTGCATGTCGTTTCAACGAAACAACAAAAATAAGGGAATCTACCCTTCACTTTCATCGAAATTTGCATTTATTAGTGAATTCACTTATTTATTCGACGATGTGTTGAGTTGTAAAGTGTTTTACATTGTTTGAAGAAGTAAATAGTTTCTAAATTTCAGATCTAACCAAACTAAATCAGTTAGACTCAAGATTCAAGAGTTAAGTTTTAACTGAAGAGCTTTATTTTTTCTTTATTTTGATATACATGTTTTGATTAGTAGTTACTATATGTGTCACCTCATTTTATTGATAGGGTGATTATTATATTATGATTCTAAGTAACGCATTGCTCTGCATTTCAATATGTGTGATGATTATGACAATAATACTACTTGAAAACTTATACTTATAATTCCATTTTATAAATATGTGTACATTTATATTTTATTTATTGACTAAGGAATATTAAAAACCTTAGTTTTTTTAAAAGTCAAGTTTAAAGTCATTTCTAAGATTTTTGACGATTTCACCAAAATTCTCTAGAATTTCTCTTTCTGGACTTGGCAAAATGAAAATCGAAATCCAAAATTTAAACTTTGCTTTTTTGCGGCTTCTCTCTACTACAAGGAGTATGTACGAGTGCTAGGTTTTTAGTAACCTTTCAATTCTTTTGACTATAAGTATTTTCCTACTATCAGGTTGGATATAGATTGTGTTTGTGAATGCTACGCAATTTCTTGTTGTTAATTGATTTGTTTGTCTTTTATAGCATATATTTTACCATCACAAGCTATACAATGCATCATGAGACATAAATGTTAAGAAGAATTGTGTCTGTATATATGTGTGGGTCTTATTTAATTTCTAAAATTTAATATTTGTCTAAGTTGAAAGTATTTTAATTAGATGTAAGTTTTAAGCTATCATTTCAACCACTAATTTCTTACATAATATATCATTTTGCTAGTACTCTTTGTTGGCTTATTTTTTCCTATTATTATTACTTGTGTCGTCGCTCTCTTCATATTTAAGAGGCAAAACTGATATCTTCTGATTTTGATTCTAGAGCAGCATACTACTTTTTTGACTGCTGGAGCGATTGGATGGAAATTTAATGCAACATATAATATCAATATCTTATTATTAACAAAATAATTGTGTGTTTCTATCTCATTTTGAGTTAAAGAATATTAAAAATCTTAATTTTAGAAAAAAATGATTCAGGTAATTTTCCCAATTTCCAATCATTTCACTAAAATTCCACCGAATTTTTATTTACAAGCTTATCGAAACGAAACCGAAATATGTCATTTAAGGCCTTGTTTGCAGGATAGCATGCAATCTTCAAGTGCCCCCACCATTTCTGCCTCGAATGCTCCTCGAGAGCTTCCCATAGCTCTTCGCGGAACTACAAGGCAATATACCTTCCATCCTATGTCTCATTTCACTTCTACTACTAACTTATCATGCTCTGACAAGAGATATCCAGATGCTCTCATGATTATTTATGTTCTCATAGATCATCACAGTGCTTTACAGGATAATGAATGGCAACAAGCAATGAATGAGGAAATTTATGCTCTTACTTACAGGGGAACGTGGGACCCGGTACCGTGTCCCATAAGAATTCCATATGTGACTTGCTGATGAGTCTTCACGACCAAACAGTCGCCTGATGGGTCCATTGACAGATTGAAAGCACAGCTGGTTGTCAAAGGACTTACACAGACTTATGGGGTTGACTACTTCGAGACCTCCCCAGTGGCAAGGATGGGATCTATTCGCATTATCCTTTCAGTGGTTGCTAATAAGGGATGGTCTATATTTCAGCTTGATATGAAGAATGCTTTCCTTTATGGAGATCTTGAAGATGTTTACATGATGCAGCCTCATGGTTATGAAGTCGAGGAGGAGTGTGTGTGCCGACTTCGCAAGGCCATCTATGGCCTAAAGCAGAGTCCTCAGGCATGGTTTGATAGACTCACTACTAGATCAGCACTCTTGACTTCCAGAGAACAACATCTGACTACTTTTTTTTTGGCAGAAGATAGCCCATTGGTACTGTCATACTTGAAGTTTATGTTGATGATATGGTTGTCACATGTGATGATGATGATGAAGGCATACTAGAGACCAAGACTTTCCTTCAGAAGGTCTTAGTCACGAAGGACCTTGGCCAATTTCGCTACTTCCGTTGCATAGAAGTGATACGTACTACAGAGGGACTTCATCTCTCACAAAGGAAGTATTACCTGGACATCCTAACTGAGGTTGGACTACTTATATGCAAGCCTTATGGTATCCCTGCAGACTCAAGGAAGCACTCTATTTCAGTTGATCTTGTATTTGAAGACACTACACGATACAGAAGCCCAGTTGGCAAACTGTTTTACCTTACTGTCACTAGGTCAGGTATATTCTATGACGTGAGTGCTATAGGGTTTCGGTCTATATAAGAGCCCGTAGACCTCTTGAATAAAACAATTCACTGTGTTCCCTCGTATTTTTCCACGGTTCTTTAAGGATGTTGTGTGCCCACTTAAATGGTCTGGTAGTAGCTTAGAAGGTTGTATTGATATCGATATTGTATCGGTCCACTCAAAAAAGGATATTTCGGGATATATCATTGATATATCGACGATATCGGTGGAAATGTCGAAAATGACTCAAAAAAACCATTTTTTGCTATTTTTAGAAATTAAGATCATCCAATATATTAAAACAACAAATAACCTACAAATACACACTTATATCACACATATCGGTCATTTTATATCCCATATATCGCGCATATCGATCATATCGAACGTATCACAGTAAATGATGATTCCTGACGTATAGATATTGGAAATGGATTTCATTCAAGTTCTTTTACCATTAAATAACTTAGAAATATACGCTTAGACGACATATATAGATCATCTATGATCATTATATCGCACATATCAATCATATCGAACATATCGTTGTTAATGTTGATTGGTGATTGATAAGCATTGGAATTGGAATCAAAGTAGCTAAGTTAATCAAACTTAGAACACATGTTTTGTTCATGGAAGAGAGTGAATGGCATTGAGAAGAGTTATATGCAAGAATAAGGTGTATTTAGCACACTAATACACATATCACACAAATCGCTTGTTGTTAATGCTGGCAGCTGAGCTAACTGCTAACTGCTGAGATAAGATGTATCCTGGACATGTGATTCTAACCTGATCAGCATTAGACTTGTTTTCATCTCTATTGCCAAAGAGGGCGAAGTCCACCAATTGAACAACAATCGTATGTACCCTCCTGTTGCACCATACCCGAAACAAAATATATATTTCACGATATGTTTTAATACTATGAGTAGCAAAGTAAGTAGTGAAATCAAGCTTACAAAGGTAATATCTTTGATATATATAGATATCGACGAAATATCAGCGATATCAGTAGATATCCAGGAAATTTTGTATTGAAATCAACCAATTTCAAGCAATATGGCTCGATATCGACGATATATCGTCAATATATCGACCACGTATCAGCGATATCCAGTAAATGGATATCTGGGTTGATATTGATATGAGCTCCCCACCGATACCGATATACCGCTAGGGCTGCTAATCGAACTGAACATGTTCGTATTCGATTAGAGTTCGTTCGATAATAGTTCGAAAAATGTTCGTTCGTTTCTAAATGAACTGAACATGAACTCCAAATTTTAGTTCGATAGCTTAACGAACAGAACATGAACAAAACATATGTTCGTTCGATAAAAGTTCGAGTTCGATATATGTATATGTGTGTATGTATTTGTATGTGTAACTTAGTATTTATACACTTAATAAATTTCGAGGTTAAAGAAATTGTGGTATTTATTTGACTTTGTACCACTTTAATTTGAATAATTTCTTATTTTTACTGCTTATCGAACCTTGTTATCGAACTCCAGTTTCGAACTTGTTCATATAAACAAGTTTTAGTTAAGTTGAATTGTTAATGAACTGTTATCGAACCGAACTCGAACGTTCGTTTTCTAAACGAACTCGAACTCGAACATATCTATCGAACATTTATCGAACCGAACTCGAACTCGAACTTTCGAACTTCCTTATCGAACCGAACTCGAACATAGGTCCGTTCGTTACAGTTCGATTCGATTAGCAACCCTATATATCGCCGATATATCGCGATATGGCCTTCTATGGGTGGTAGTGCAGTGTGCCTACCACTCAAAATACCAGGGTTCAAATCCCCCTTGTAGGGGTTGCGTTAGGTAGTCGACAGTCAACGTAAAAAATAGTTGAATCTTTCAACATGGATTTAAGCAAAAATCCATGTAGCCGACCCTACTTATAGTGGGAGAAGGCTTCGCCGTTTTTTCCTTTAAGAATGTTGTGTGTATGCATGCATGTTTAAATGAAAGATATAAACCACTTGTTTTGCTCATATCTGTGTCAAGAGGATCTGAGATACAACCGAGGTTGAGTGGTCAAATACCTCTTAATTAGAGAAATTTTGGGATTCCTAGAGTTCTGGGACACATCATCTAGGAAGAGAGTGGGTAAAACATAGTGCCCTTGTCGTAATTATTTGGTTGTCTAGGAATGTAGTGGCATTATGGGGGAGATTTTTTTATGCTGAAAATGTACGAGTCTGTGCTTAGTCTCTATCCGAGTCTTAGCTCATGTACTTTTTTTAGCAATCAAGGAGTAACCACTCAAGGTGTCCATCCTATCTCGTGAATTCAAAACTCGCATGTAAATGACAAGGGATTCACGAACATTTCACCCTGTAATGGGTTGTGTCACACCATAGAGTGTTTCTCCCTTTTTTGGTCTAAAAAAATAATGGGTTACATCATGCTCGGTTACATTTTCCATATAAAACTATCATTCCTGAATATCAGCCCATTTCTTTCTAGTTAGATACCCATATCAAAGCTATCACCCCAATCATGTCTGCTTCTAAGCCACTCCAGATGTTGTCCATGGATTCCCAAAATGACTCCTCGTCATCAAAACTCAACCCAACCGGTCGCTCGTTCGCCCAAACACACCTAGGTTCTGCACATGTAAAAAACATTGGCTCGCGTACTTGTTAGTTGTTATTCATAGAAGCTTTTTTGAGTATGCACCTCCTAAGGGAGCACACCGTTTTCCTTTTCAAAAAATGAAGGTCTATACATAGTCACCACTCACACTCAATTCTCTCACAGATAGTGATGTAGAACAAAACATATAACCCATACTACAATATATGAATCTTTCCTCGAGATCCAATTACCCGATACTCGACCAATTTTCTGTTCTTAACAACTACTAACCTTTTGGCTGACAACCTAACTTAGTAGGTTCCCCTAAGGTAGGCGACAAAGATCAAATTTTGGGTTGCGCACCATAGATCAACTTTTGGGTTGTGTTACACCATCACGAATCCAAAGAATACCCCTTTCTAGGAAGCACTATCGGAGGTGGGGATTACGTAGTTCGAAAGGAAATATCATATCGATCGGCAAGATAATTGCTACAATGCTGCACCTTATTAAAGTCAGTTGGCTGAGCAAGGGCGTAAATGGAGAACCTAGGCATAAGTATTCGATCAGGAATGGCACTGAATGAGTGGTCAAGGAAACATGTTTCTTGGTCGGAGTGGGTATGCATATAAACAGGCAGGATGGAGGAGAGCTTAAAGAAATATCAAAGCCCTCTGTTATGGGGCAGTAAGAAGGCCCATTTATTTTTACTTCCAAATATGAACCAGCCCACATAACGTACATCCCATGTTTTCTCTGCAAGGGATCTATATGTAGACAAAATCCCTTCAAGTGACATCCTATATGGGGAAGTTATCTCTTATAAATTAATAACCATCAAATTAAAGAATCCCCAATGCTAGTCAGATTTTTCTATTTGGGATTCTTGATCCAGTTATTTTATTTTTCTCATTTCACCTTGTATTTATACCAGGGCAATTGCACTAAGGAACCCATTCATGCACAATTTTTTGATCAGGGTCAATAACCAACTTATTGTATTATTATATAATTTACCAAGGGCGTGTACTTCGAAGGATACGCAAATCATAGAAGATCATATCAAGTATGCATAACTTTGTCGACAGTAGAAAATACTTAAAATAAGAAGTTAAAAATATAGAAAACACCGTTAGGGAAAAATCTATACCTCACGAAGTGCATCGGCATAGGAACTCATGTCTGTTAAGATGACAAGAACATGCTTCCCACATTCGTAAGCTAGATATTCTGCTGTAGTAAGTGCAATACGAGGAGTGATAATACGCTCAATGGTAGGATCATTTGCCTGGAAAAAAGAATTATAGACATTTAAAAGAGTTCAAAATCAGAACAGAAACATATGGCACTAAGTTTTGGGATACCAGATTCAGGAAAAGTGTCACCCTCTCCATGGAACCATTTTCTTCAAAATCACGCTTAAAAAATTGCGCTGTCTCCATATTAACTCCCATAGCAGCAAAAACAATGGCAAAGTTGTCCTCTTTATCATCCTATGACACAATATTGAGAATACCAGCAGAAGTTATTTTTTAGAATAATATCAGCAGAAGAGTATATTATGCCATTAGATTTCTAATCTTAGTGTGTTAGTTAGTCCTAGGCTCAAGCAAATTTATGCAACACTACAAATTTAAACTGGAAACTCCTAGTTGAGTTGTTTAACCAGGTTTCTGGGAATGATGACTCTTGATGATCACATCCATTAGTTACCCACAATTAAATAATTCCATGCTCACTTTCAATTGAATAAACTCTAATTCTGAACAGATTCTATAAGTAAACTATCTTTTTAACTGGTCTACTTTAGAACAACTGCTCACCTGTCTAAACTACATTTAACAATCTATGTTTATACTATACGACCAACTAATGGCACACTTTTATAGCAACCTTCATGATATAACAGCTTATTTACCATACTATGATTTCCAGTCTTCTCCAACCTCTTCACAAGACCAGCCTGGCGACAAATCTGAGCAGCAATTTCATTATGGGGAAGTCCTGCAGCCGAAAAGAGAGGAATCTTCTGTCCTCGAGCTATGGAATTCATGACGTCGATGGTGGATATCCCTGTTTGTATCATCTCTTCAGGGTAGGTCCGCTCACTGGGGTTGATCGAGCTTCCTGTAATGCAATCATTTAATTTAGCAGGCCAAAAGATAAAAACTTCTAGATCTAAGACATTTTTCAGCAAGTTAGAACATTAAAAGAAACAAAATGTAGGAAGACATACCAGAAATATCCAAATATGCCTCAGGCAATATAGGAGGCCCATTATCTATAGGCTTTCCAGATCCATTAAATATCCGACCAAGCATGTCCAAAGATACAGGGGTTTTTAACACCTGCACCCATAGATAATTGTTTTCATTTTCCTCAAAAAAATAGTTGTGTTCATGCAGAAAACCGGAATTGAGAATGTGAGAAACTAAGGAAAAGATAAAAACTATGTAGTTTCTGTAGATTTGAAAATCAATCTTAACTAGACTTGCAACAGGAATTGATAACGCTTAGCTAAAATAGCTGACTGCAACAGTTTATCAAACTACTATGACACTAGGCTATTATGTTTAAAAAAGAGAAGCCCCTGCATCTTTCCAACAAAAAATGAACAAAAAAATGTTGAACATCCACAGAAAATAATTTGCATCACAGTCTATATGAGTAATCATAGAATTTAAAACAACATAAACCAAACCCTGAACAGCGCCTTATAACGTTAACGTGTACAATCACATAGTCCACATGACGATTTGTTTTTCATCAACCAGATGGCCCACCTGAAATCCAACTGCTTCTTTAGCCAATCAAGATGTGCCCAAAACGTGCAGCACCAAGAGAGGCCCAGATCCCTACCATGTTGGTAGAGTCAATCCAGTCAGTCATTGCACCTGCCCAGATCTCAGTGGTTGAGCACAGGAAAAGAAAACGTGATCAAAACCCTCAAGAGTGTCAGCACACACCGGACAAACCGCATCACTGCTGTGTAGAATCCTTGCTCTATGCATCTTGATCATGATCGTCCCCCTTCTAAGAAGACATGGGAAGAACATCACTAATAATGGCATCTTATACTCCCAAATCAATCTGCAATGCATATCCAAATCATCAGGATAAAAAATCACAGGGGATACTCAACGCCCTATACACCTTCTTGACAGAATATATCATCAAACCAAGTCCAGTGTTGGGTAACAATCTATGAACGATGGTCCACTCCATTTTTCTTAAAGAAAATAAGTTAGGTGATCTTGTCCGCATAACAATATCTCCGTCAAGCCTAGAACCCCCATCATCCTAGAGATGTCATGCAGTCATTACTCAAAAAACATGAATCAAAATAGGCACCAAGTTATGATTCGATCACGTCTCAACTACCTTCATGTCTCGGTTTAAATCGAAATGAAAAACCTTAAAAAAAGGTCACAAAGGGCCCCCATTTCAAACCAATCACTAACCTAAGTATGAAGTATGAACATAATTTATTGTTCCCTAGAACAAGTTTCATGAAAGAAGTGACCTCCGACAAGACAGATCAAATCCCCTTCCAAAAAGCTAGGTAGCAACTGAACCAACCAACCAAAACACTCAAACTTGTTATGACCCAATAGATATCCCACACCAGATAACTAAGCAAGTCATCTTTCTTCCCCCAAAATTCTCAATACCCACTTAAGTAAGATGAGCCTTGTTCTTTTTTTTTTTTGAAGGCCAAGATGAGCCTTGTTCATCTCTCCAAGTCTCAGCACCCCCTGAAGATCATATCCTCCACTCATAGCACCAAGCCCCACTAAATCCAGTCAATCATTGCACCTTGCCCAGATCTAAGAAATTGAGCACACAAAAAGAAAAGGTGATCAAAATCCTCAACAACATTGGCACGCACTAGATAAACCACATCACTCACGTGCAGAATCCTTGCTCAATGCACCGTAGTCATGATCCTCCCCCTTCTAACAAGCTACAGGAAGACCTTCACTCCTAATGGCACCTTATACTCCCAAATCAATCTGCAATGCAAATCCAATTCACCAGGATAAAAAAATTAAAGGGCCGCTTTTTTAGCCAAATTAAAGGGTTACTTAAAGCACTATGCACCTTTTTGGTAGAGAATGTATCTAAACCAAGCCCAGTGTTAGTTAACTACCTTGCAACGATGGTCCATTCCCTTTTTCTTTAAAAAAACAAGCCAATCTTGTCTTCCTAACAGTCTCTCCAGCAAGCCTAGATTCTGCATCATCCTTGAAATGTCAGGTAGTCATTACCAAAAAAACGCAAATAAAAAATCAGGCACCCAGTTATAATTCGACTATGCCTCAACTATCTCCATGTCCTGGTTTGACGTCAAAAAGAATAACCTTAGAAAAAGGTGGCAAAGTGCCCCCATTTCAAACCAATCACCTAACATAAGTACAACAACAACAACAACAACAAAGCCTTTTCCCACAATTAAGTAGGGTCGGCTACATGGATTTTTCGCCTCCATTCAGATCTATCTTGGGTCAATCTCGGACTTATATCCAAAAAACTAAGATCCCTTCGTATAGTCTCTTTCCAACACTTCTTGGGCCGTCCTCACCCTCTCTTAGCCGGCTCAACATCCCAACACTCGCATCTCCTAACCGGTGCATCAGTTGACCTTCTTTGCAAATGACCAAACCATCTTAAGCGGTTTTCTCGCATCTTATCCTCGATCGGAGCTACACCAACTTTCTTTCTGATTGCATCATTCTGAATCCGATCTTTACGTGTATGTCCACACATCCATCTTAGCATTTTCATTTCTGCTACAGCCATTCTCTGCACATGTCTATGGTTCACAGGCCAACATTCAGAACCATAAAACATAGCAGGTCTCACGGCTGCTTTGTAAAACTTTCCTTTAATTTTTAAAGGAATTTTCTTATCACAGAGAACAGCGGAGGCTCCTCTCCACTTTAGCCAGCCTGCATTTATTCTATTAGTAATATCTCCATCAATTTCCCCATCATGTTGCAAAATAGATCCCAGATATCTAAAAGAATCTCTCTTCTGAATGTTATCGTCACCAATCTTAACCTCGATTCCTTCACCATTGCTTCCATCAAAGGTGCATTCCATATATTCCGTCTTAGCCCTACTTATACGAAAACCTTTAGTCTCTAATGCATGTCCCCAAACCTCAAGCTTCTCATTTACTCCATCTCTAGTCTCGTCAATAAGCACAATATCATCAGCAAATAACATACACCAAGGTAACTCATCCTGAATGTGACTTGTCAACTCGTCCATAATCAAAGTAAAAAAAATGGACTTAAAGCTGAACCTTGATGTAAACCAATGTTGATATCAAAATAGTCAGTCTTCCCCGTCGGGGTCCTTACACAAGATAAAGCCCTATCATACATATCCTTTATGAGATTAATGTATAGGACAGGTACTTGTCTCTTCTCCAAAACTCTCCACAGTATCTCTCGTGGGACGGAATCATAAGCCTTCTCCAAATCAATAAAGATCATATGAAGATTCTTCCTTTTAGCTCTATAAATCTCCATTGTTCTCCTCAGCAAATGGATGGCTTCAATAGTTGAGCGACCTGGCATGAATCCGAATTGATTTTCTTTAACTTGGGAAACTTGCCTCAACCTTCTTTCGATCACACGTTCCCAAATTTTCATAGTGTGACTCATCAGCTTGATACCTCTGTAATTTGAACAATTTTGAATGTCTCCTTTGTTCTTATAAAGAGGCACCACGATACTCCTCCTCCAATCTTCAGGCATTTTCTTGCTTCGCCAAATAACATTGAATAGATTCGTAAGCCAAGTCAAACCACGCTCACCTAAAACTTTCCATACTTCTACAGGGATGTCATCCGGTCCAACACCTTTCCCAGGTCTCATAACCTTCAAAGCCTCCTCTACTTCTTTTCTTTGTATTCGTCTATAGCATGCACGATTCAAGTAACTTTCACTGCTAGCTAGATCACCCAAAGTGATCTCTCTATTTCTTTCTCCAATGAAAAGTTTATGGAAGTACTGCTCCCATCTAGTCTCTATATCCTTCTGAGTAACAAGCACGTGACCTTCCTCGTCCTTAATGCATCTCACTTGAGAAAGGTCTTTGGTCTTTCTTTCTCTTGCTTTGGCCAACCTGAATACATCCTTCTGGCCCTCCTTAGAGTTGAGATTTTTATACAAAACCTCATAAGCTTTTGACTTAGCTTCGCTTACAGCCTTCTTTGCTTCCTTCTTTACTATTTTATAGTCTGTGACAGTTTCCTCTGTTTTATCCTTAGACATAGCTTTAAAGCAAGCTCTTTTAATTTTTAGCTTCTCTTGCACCCCTTCACTCCACCACCAAGCCTCCTTTTGACCCGGAGCTCCTCCTTTTGACTCGCCTAACATAAGTGTGAACATATTTTTGTCCCCTGATACAAGTTTCATGAAAGAAATGACCTCCAACAAGACAGAGCATATCCCCTTCCAAAAGCTCGACGGTGACTAAGCAAGTCATCCTTCTTTCCACAAATTCTCAATACCCGCTTAATAAGATGAGCATGGTTCATCTCTCGAAGTCTCAGAACCCCGAAGCTCTCATCTTCCGCTTGTATCACTGAGGCCCACCAACCAAGGAAGTACCATGACTACCAATCCCACTATCAAACCACAAAATATTACCTAAGATCCAGGTTGGTTAAGTTATTTATATGCAAAACCATTATGCAAGGACGAGATTGTTAAAATTATCTATTAGTGAATGCTAAAAACATCTATTTTTCACCAAAAAAAATATTAGATCTCCATGTTTTATGTGTGAGATGGTCTATTTCAAAATCTAGATATCTTTGCTTTGCATCCAACAAATTGAACATCATGCACGACATGTATTTAACAAGCTTAGAATTACTTATATATTACTTAGCCAATAAAGAACAGTTTCAAAAGAAAACTCAATCTCCTTATGGTTATTGATTTTCAGAAATGATATGATATTGTTCCAAGAGATGACAAGTGGAAAATTTAAAAAAAAAAAAAGAATAAATGTGTGTTTATAAATTGACCTTACAAGATATATGTAGACTGCGCATTACCTTGTATGAGGATCGCAACTAGGTTGATAAACTATTTTGAGTTAGTATTGAAAACGGTAAGGATCAGCATTGAGTCACACCTCGAATATGGACATTAATGAAGCAAGTTGAAGGAGGTGTATTTAAGTGCATGTTATAAGCAGATATAACTATTCCAATAGCTAGACCAAGTTAACAGGAAGCTTGAGCACGGGGTGGATTTGTTCTCCTTGCGGAACATAAGCAGGAGTGGATACTGTTCCAAGAGATGACAAGTGGAAAACTTTAAAAAAAAAAAGAATAAATGTGTGTTCATAAAACGAGCTTACAAGAGATGTGTAGACTGCACATTATCTTGTATGAGGATTGCAACTAGGTTGATAAACTATTTTGATTTAGTATTGAACAACGGTAAGGATCAGCATTGAGCCACACCTCGAATATGGGCGAATTAATGAAGCAAGTTGGAGATGTATCTTCTTAGTGCATGTTATAAGACGATATAACTATTCCAATAGCTAGACCAAGTCAACAGGAATCTTGAGCACGGGGTGGATTTGTTCTCCTTGCAAAACATAAGCAGGAGTACATATTGTATTTTTTACTCAGAAGCTCGATATTATGTGCCTCAGATAGTACATATTGTATTCCCAAAAAAGGTTTTTAGAAATTCAATCGTCACTTCAACAAATACAAAATCCAAAATAAACAAGCCAGCATTTCTTACTAACCAAAGAGCCAATAGAATAGCAAAGGTTCTGAGCCTAGAATAGCAAAGGTTCTAGGCCTTTCCTTTTTTGCACATTGCACCACCAAAACTCCATGAAAACAACTCAAAAGATGAGGTATTCCACCCCTATTTGTCACATCCGCTTCCCTTTACATCTCTTGTGCATGCTAGCATCTGAAAAATAAATAATTGAGGTTCTCTCTCCCTTTGACAAAGGAGACATTCAGTTTTTGTGGAAGCGAAGAGGCAAGCCCTAAGCAACTTAATCGAAACTTGCAACCTCTGAACTATATGAAAACTTTCACCCTCAACAAAGCCTTCAAACTCTAAATTAACCTACAACAATCCCGGTCAAAGTTGGCACTCAGATGAGTGTGCACCATCATAAGTACTCTATAGACCTTCATAACCATGAAACACCGCAACACACAACAAACAATCCTCTTGCCATTGAAGGGGTTGCTTATCATACGGAGTCCTCCATTAGAGTCCGGAAATATTGGAGTATCTAGTCCGTAAAAGGTGAGGAGAACACTAGAGTTCATAATCTTTTCATTTTCTCGTCAATAGCTCAATAACTGGCAACTGATGCAACCTAGCTTGTCACCAACACAATCTCAGATAATTGTCGCAAATGGCACCCTCCTCTGCTTAGTCATCTTTCAAGAAACGGAAAGACTCCTCGTTACAAATCATCGATTGCCATGAAGATGCATCCAAAGAACTAAGAAAATACCCCTCCTAGATCATCAATAGCCTTCCCTCGCTATCATAAAGGTCTATCTTTATAAGAAAATTGCAAGATCCTTTAAGAAGTATGTGTAAAAGATCCTCAATCATTCTCCACAATTTTATTCATCCACCCTATCGACAAAGTCTATTCATCTTCTTCAGTCTTAGAAACACTTGATTAACCATCCTCAATAGGGCGGATGATTGAATTCATATCCATAAATGCAGCAAGCCCACTCCAGCATCCTACCTAAAACCAAACAAACCCCTCCAACCGATGTTGCACCGCCAGATACTAGTGTTCTAGTATCTGCTTCAGATCACTAGAACAATTGAAAGAACGGACTTCAAGAGTACCATTTTACCACCATGCGAATGACATGTAGTTCTTGGGTCGGCTAACGTATGCTCCATCTTCACCAAAAGAGGTTTCCAATCCAACAACCGATGCAATGACCTTGTTTTCAGTGCATTAAATCACCCTTATTTACCGTATCTAGATACTCAACAATGGCAATATGTAAAATCTAATGACTAACATTTCAGAAACTAACTAGGTGAATAACAATGTAATAGAAAAGCATTCAAACTAGTTTTTATTCATAAATCATAAGTATATAATTACATGGTCCCAAAACTGATCCATTCAGAAGTAAATCAAAAGTTACAAATGGAAGTGCTAAACAAACATGCAACAGCCTTAAGTAAGAGATTAGTAGATTGGCTATTTGATATTTCTCCTCTGGTAGCATCCTTCGGAGTTATTAGCTCCAATTGCCTATACAGTGCCTATATTGCTCTTTGATTAGGTATTAGCGTAAGTCTACCATTAGTGTTTGCTATGAACCAAAATCTTGCCCTATGGACAGTTCATCTTGAAGCATCCCTCTTAGTGTTCGTAAAATAAGTGTCTAGCCCTTGTTTATGCAGTGATCATGCCACCGATTCCCTGAAGTCCTAGTATTTGCCATTAAGGCTCGCGGGCAAGGTTCAGATTTGCGACCTAGACGATCAATATACGACCACATATGTGTATTGGACACCCTTACCAAACCACATGCCAATGTGCACTCATTACGCAGCCCGAGCACAAAATCAATCAACATCGATCACATATGCAGTCGTATATACGATTTAGCAGTGTTGTATATGTGACGCCTAATTTGAGCTACATAAGGATCTAAACATTGTGATCAGAAACCCTTTGCTCTAGATAACAAAAGGTGGTATACCTTGTTACAACTAAAACCTCGATACTCTCAAGTTCACTACCTCCATCACCTTAGGCTGATGTGCATCTTGCGCCACCTCCCTTCACCACCTCCTCCCCTCACCACCTCATGCTACCTCAATGGTGTAAAAAAAGTGAAGAAGTTCACTTTGCCCTATTTGTTCTCCCAACTTAGACAAATATCTTCACATTTACAGCAGTTTCGAGAGAAAAGGGAAGTAACAATAGCAACTATTTATTCTTATGTCTGAGATTTCCCAACAGTGTTTTATCTCATGTTCATCCTATTCGACTCATGGTCCCCATAAAGAGATCTCATTTTTAAGGATCCTATGTCAGAGAACCTATTGCTTGAGGTCTCTTTATGTGAGAAACGCAATCTTTTAGATCTCCATATGTATGGGAGAAGCCCTTTCTCAGAGTTCTTGAAGCCCACTCTTGAGATTTGCATACGGAGAGGATCGCTACACTCGATGTTTGCATCAACTATTTCAGATGAACTTCTACTACTGCCTAGGATCATCTCAGACTACTGATTCCCATCAAGTGATTAAATGAAGAACAACAGTACAACCCATCTACTGGTTTTCAACCATTTCACCGAGCATCCACTTCAGGAACAAGTCTCCTCCCATTGTCATCTCCTTCACGCGGATCTTTTCCCAACATCGACCACTACGAACATGTCTACTCCCAACTCCTTAGAAGATGTATCGAGTGAAGAAGAGTTATTTATTTTCTTTCGTAATTACAGCTCAAAATTTCATAACATATCGACGATATTACGTTGATATGTCGATATCGTCGATGTGGCAATATCGAAAGGGGGGGGGGGGGGTGATGCCATTTTCTTAGGTGTCTCGACACATCACCAATATCGATAATATATCGCCAACTTCCTTCAATTTTGAAGGGAAATGTGGCTGATTTGGACCCTATTTCACCCATACTGTTGAATAGCCTTCTCATTGAACATATATGTTAGTCATGCTAATATGAAACTAATATTTGTTTCATGGTGTTGTCCCCCAGTAACCCCAAAGTAGGGGATATGCATGCCCTCACTCCCTCAACCCCTAGTCTTGTTACCGAGTAGCAAGACTCCCATCTAAACAGAAAGGAGTGGGACTCAGATCTGAAGAAAGGTTGTAGTAGGCACAGTATCAAGATGGTATATGCTCGATGGATTTTGATGTAGTAATCAAGTCATCGCACCCTTTCCTTGCTACTTTCAAGTCTCTAGTTGAGGTCTGAGGCTTTTTATCGCAAAGAGATTTGTCATAGTTTCCAGCTTGGTTCGACCGTTACATGACCCTAGGACTCTTAAGCTCACGGCATAGAAGTCTTAGATCTTTCCGAGGAAATCCAAAGAGGGGGAAGTTCCAATATCCACATCTGAATGAAACTAAGCTTAGAAGGAAAGTAATTGAGGTTCCTAAGACTTTCTTAGCCCTAATTGGTATCAATTCCTTTCGTTAAACTAAGAGGAGAAGCAACTTCCAGTGGATTGACAGGCTTCACCCACTAACACTTGAGGTTGCACAATAAGCCCTAGTACTTTAAAATGATTAAATAAATGATATAAGGTGCAACGAGATTCTCGACAACAAGTCCATGACAAATGTAGTTAATATATCGTGTACATGTTTACAACAACAACAACAAAGCCTTTTCTCACATGAAGTATGGCATGTGTATTTAATATAATATTGTGCGTGTGTTCAATATAGCTTTTTATTTTTAGTCTTTTGATAATATAGTTATGTTTGATTGTAATCTTATTTCTGACTTCTAACAAGTGAAAATTTTATCTTTAACCTATTTATGTGGTAACTACTGTTACTATTGTATTGTAGATTATGAATTTTGAGTTTGTGAGGGTGTGTTATTTGTTATTTTAACTTATTAATGCATTCTACATAACTAAACTTCTTACAACATGCCTAACTGAGTATTGCACATCAGTGTCTGCAATGGTTGTAATGACTATAATGATGCAATGTGTATTTACACCTCTATTTTAGCAAATAAGTATGTACTTTTCTATATTATTAATAGATCAAAACACATTGTAAACCTTAATTTCCAAAAAATGATGAGCATTTCTCCATTTTTGACCGACTTGGGGCAAAATATCAGTGATATGTCGGTGATATTTCGTTTCCCAAGGACGTATAAATGCCAGCAAAATCGACATTTAAGGTCATGTTTATAACAAGCTGCAGCTTTTTCACTCCAGTTTGATGAGGAGTGTTAGAGTATGATTTAGACAGGTAATTGGATCTCTCCCATATTTTATTACACTGCTATATTTTTAGTCCCATATTGCTTTTTATTGGGGCAATGGTGTGTTGATGGGACTATATAAAGAGTCACACACCTTTTGTGTCTCTACTCTCTTTAGCTACATAAAATCAAGTTTTCATTTTGGTTCTCGCTATTGGATTCGGTTTTTTTTTCTATTGTATATGTTCATTGAGTAAAAAAGCCATAAACGCATATTTCTCATGATTAATCAATAGTCTATACATACCCATAAATAGATCTATCATTGTTAATGGGTCTCTAGGGACTGCGCAATGATATGGTCCTGGAGGATCCCGTCTAGGATAAAGGTTTTTCTATGGCTTCTGAGAAGGGAGCGGGTGTTGACGGCGGCGAGAAGAGCGAGGCACTTCCCTGGGGTTGTGGATCTATGCAGTAGGGGTGGTGAATCGCAGGAAGATGTGGATCATTTATTTTTTGAGTGCCCTAGCTCGATTGAAGTTTGGCAAAGAATGGTGGTTACAGGCCTTGATTACGCTAACAAAGACAGGTTCTGGGATTCTTGCAGGAGGTGGGCAGGCTCAGAACAGGGAAGGCTGAAGATTTGCGCGACGGTTTGGTGCATCTGGTTGAAAAGAAACAGTGTGATTTTTGAGGGGTCGAGATTCTATCCTGAAAATGTACTCGGACATGTTGGGGCCCTCTTTGATTCCTAGCGGGTGTAATTATTTATTTTATTATTAACATTTTTTTGGATGGTCCTCTCAAGGAGGCTCATCCCACCGTTTCTCAAAAAAAAAATCTATCATTGTTAATGATGGGCAAGCAAACACTCAAAAAAGAGTACTTCGTCAGCATATCGCAACATTAGAATGAATAACTTGAGTGATAAAAATCACTTAAGGTGCAGACCTCAAGCATTGTTTTTGTTGCATGCCCCTTAACCCTTAAGGTACTCATTTCCCATGTCGTTGTCAAGCACAAAGGAGCTACCAATGTCGCTACTTCTGGACTTGTGCTTCACCCGACTCCAACCAACATTACTACATCCATCTATAATTGTGCCACGCTCATTCTCGATCACAATCACTATTTATCCTTGCCGTCATCATCTCCAAGACAATCACCCAAAATCCCCCCCTAGAGTCGACCCCACCAATAGCTTCCTTCCCACCTCCACTAGCACATGCAACCTCACCACTATGCATTCCCATTGAATATCCCTAAATTGATGACCTCCTTCACCAATCTAAAAAGATTAGGCATAGGCTCAAAAAGTTCTTAAAATCTCGAGCTTAAAAGTAGTTCAAGTCAATGTTCAGGAAGGCGATATGTGGTATTCTGTCGGAGGGGTCATTGCATAGAGAGTATGCGGTATGCGGGAGAGTATGCGGGAGAGTATGCGGGGAGTATGCGGTTTTATGCGGTTTGTATTTTATTATTAAAAATATAAACAATGTTTTAATATCATGTTAATATCATCTAAATATTATATCTCTTGATTATAATAATAAAGAATTCAAATGAACAAAACTATTGGGATAAAAAGTAATATAGAGTCAAATGAGCAAAAACATCAATTGAAAGAGTGTTAAGTCAAGTGTCCAAGTTTAGGTTAGGGTTTTAGAAAATGTTTATTTGAAAATCGGTCGCATACTAGGCCGCATATACGGTATACTCGACCGAGTATGCGGCCTGACCTGCTTAGAGGCCGATTTGGTCATACTCGGAGCGCCAAGGCTTCCAAGTATGAGTATGCGGTTGAGTATACAGTATACTCGACCGATTTCCTGAACACTGGTTCAAGTAGGACGAACACCATGACTTCGAGCACCTAATGTGGAAATCTCCATCACTTTCATGTGAACTCTTTAACCGAACATATCGCCCTCAATTGGAACTCCATGACCTAACATCGAGTTGTTGTGTGTTCTATAGACCCGAGACTATGCAACATCAGGGTCTGCGATGATATTAAAGAGCAGTTGATAATCCCATCAAGCATCCTAGAGTAAGCCCTCTAGTCAATCCCGAACTTTCGAGAGCAAGGGTGGCTCGCCAAAAACCTACCTACCAGGAAAGATCCACAAAATCCAGGCACACCTTCCAGCCATGCCTACATACCCCGCATCTACTGGCCCTTGCGCAAATCGACCATGAAACCATGGACACGATACGACACAAATTTGTTCACTGACCATGAAGCCAAACAGTGGCCAACCCATCAATGGGATACGCACTACACTGGATCATAGCATTCCCCCACCCAATTCTTGGTCCAACTGCACCGGAATGCGAGTCATCCTCCTTATTTTTAATGGGGTTTTCTCTTCCATCCATATTTTAAAAAACAAAGAGAATGAAGAGGCAAATTCACCCTACCATCCATTCTCAGTAACTAGATTAAAGTGTATCAGTTAAGGATGAGTTTATATCCCATTCGTCGACAAAGTTGCCATTTTCACTATCAACTTCTTTTCCTAGTGCCCCCCACCCCCCAATGTATCAACCAATCAAAGATGAATTACAAAATCCAGGACTCGAGACGAGTCCTGGTAAGGTGAAGCAGATAAATAAAAGCATTTTGTTTTAAAGACTACACCATTATGAGTAAGCTGAAGTGCCCAACGAATTGCCATTGGCATCGGTAGCACTTTGTTGGAGTTAAACCATGCGTAGAAGAGGGAATCATAAGCTGTCGAGATTCAAAGTATCCTCACGCTCAATACCCATTGCAAACCAGCTATCATTTGCCTTCTCATGGGTGAAGAAAAGGTGCTCCACTTTCTCAATCTCCACTGCATGAAGGGGGCAATTTTCCTCCTTGCTCGAGCAAAATTTTGACCAATTTTCCTTGGTCAACAATCTACCGTGTCATAGTAACCAAAGGAAAACCTTAATCCACAGTGAAACATAGATGTCTCATAGGAGTATGCAGTCTTGAACTAGCCCTCTAGGGTGGGTAGGATATGAATGCCTATCCAAAACATGATAGGCATTCATAAAAAATGAATGCCTATTCAAAACATGATAGGCATGCCTCAATGAAAACTCCCCTGCTCGCCACCTCCAACAGTCTCAACCCTTCATAGGGCCCTCAAAAGTCCCAATAGCCTCTAAACTCTAGAAACCCCGATGATATTGCTATAAAAACTCTGACTGGAATGTTGAGAGCCAAGTGTCATCCACTCATGCTTCCGAAACTGACAAGCCACAATCTGCGTTGGGAGCTGAGGAGCTGAGGCAGCACGGTGCAAATCCCCTTCCAAAAAGCAAAGGCATAATAAAGTGGGTGATGATCCACAACGCTATGAGCATGAATTCCATAAATGTCACGCACTAGTCTACACACAAATCTTCACTACCTCTCCATATTCTCGCCACTCACTTCAACACCAAGGCTCTGTTCAGAGCTTCCTAGATGAAGGACACCAAGTCCCCACTCTTTCGGGAGCATAATAGTGTGTCAGTCCACAAATCTATCCCCGAAGCATTCGGCATAGAGGTTCCCATAATAACCTCCTTATGATCACCCCAAATCAACGATGGAACCCGATAGACAACATTCTAACATCAGTTTTTTTAGAAAAAGAGGATATGACAGCAAGAAGACACATAATGAAGATTACCGGAATCGTTGCAAGAACCGCTTTGACTAGCATTAGGCAGTCCCTAATTTCTCAATAATCGATAACCAGTCTATCAGTTGAGTTCGATCGAAATACAATGGCAGTCCTAGGCAGCGAATCGGTAGCAAGTCACAAGCAGTGCCCAAACGTCACGCGATACTCAACCACCTCTGCCTATGAAAGACAAAAAGGGACCGCAACAAACTTGCCATGATTAATCTTCAAGTCAAAAAGCTCTCCAAAGATGTCTAGGTTCATAGCCATTGCCTTTACCTCCTCCTTGCCCCCTTCAATGAAAAAGAAAACAATGTCACCTACATATTGAAAGTTAGGTATGGCTCTCCTAGATTATACCCTACAATGATCCCTTCGCGGATCACCTACTCAACCATACATGCAAAACATCTACAGCGATGACAAAAAATCAATGGTGCTAGTGAACATCCCTAACAAACCCACACATGAGATTGAAAAAACCTTCCCTCTAGAAATCCATCGCTAAAATCGAAAATGATGTCATTGTGACACATCTCTCCATTTACGAGATCCATACATTCAGAAACCCCCGTCTTACCAACGCTGACCACATGAAACGACAACCACACTATCATATGCTTTGGAGAAATCAACCTTCCAAAGCAGCTGACTGATCTGTCTCCTTTTCCTTTCTGCCACTTTCTCCATGGCCATCATCAAGCTATACACAATCTACCTCCATGGATAAAGGATGATTGCACTGGTGATATAATGTCGCTCAAGACTTCCCTGGGTCTATTTGTGGTAGATCATCGATGGAAACGGTTGCAGCGCTTGTGGTATCCACACAGAATATAATGTCATTGCAACGGAGACCATCGATTAGAAGCAGGTAAATAGGATCGAGTGTTGCAGGGTCCAATTGGGAACGAGAGGAGCACCAAGTCAATCTTTTCAGGGGGAGGTTAGCGCTACATGGTCCAATTGGGAACGAGAGGAGCACCAAACCAATATTTTCAAGGGGAGGTTATGGTTTGCTCAGACTGTGGCTTTGGAGAAGCAGTCTTCAAGTGGAGACTACCGGATCTAACTTTAGATTTGATACGAATTGGGGACAACTTTTTTGGGGCTTGAACTGCCTAGTTGCTTCTATAAAGGATCCGATTATGTTGGTTTATGATTCCCTAGTATATTCAAAAAAGGAAATCCAAGTTGGGTTGGTCCTCTAAGAGACTTTTTGAGGTGGGGATCCCATTTTCCGGGCCCTGTGTGAAGTGGTAGAAGCCACTAGCAAAGCAATTATCTTCTCCAGGGAGAATTTTAATGGGTTCGACCATGTGAATGAGGTTGCAAGTTCTGACAAAGGTGATGTGGCAAACCAACAACGTAAAAGTTCTAATCCATATTGTTGAAAATATGAAATGCGGAAACGGAATCGATAAACAAGAAAGATAAACATGAATGAACAAGGATTTAATGTGGAACTCTACTCCCTAAGGAGCGGGATGAAACCACGAGAAAAGCCCTCGAAGGGGCAGATATTCTATTGAATTTCTCAATGAGTACAGGGGGTGTGGGGCTCCTTATATAGCCTTACAGACAGGTTGGAGTCCCACCGCTCATCCATGTGGGACAAAACATAAGTGGGATAATTAGATCCTAGAGAGATCCAATTACCCACCTATTACATTCTCTAACACTCCCCCTCAAGCTGGAGTTGAGAAAGATGCAGCTTGCAACAAAAAGAAAGTATACAACACATCTCCACACGATACATCACAAGAAGAACACATATCCACTGCTGGTAGAAGACCTCACACGAGGATGGGTCTGTGGCTTTCAGGTCATCGGAACGTATCTCTGTCATGCATGTAGAACCGTTGATATCAGGTCACCGGAACGTATCTTTGTCATGCTTGCACGTAGACAAAGGTTTACATGCTTGACGATGTGGAAGATATTCGAGATTTGTCCCCTGAGGAGCAGGAGGAAAGGGTGCGGTTCCATAAGATCATTTAGTAGGAGGACATGAAGAGAAGACGGAGTGGTGGCAAAAATGGATCGATGAGGGTGATGCCAACACCGAGTTCTTTCATGCAGTGATCAGTAACATGCAATGTTCAAAGATGGCCCAGTCATTAGTTGTGGATAATGTTCACGATGAAGGTGATCGTCATATAGGAGGAGCGACGGTGGAGTATTTCCATAGGGTTTCTCGGAGGATGGAGCACATGTCTTAGAGATGGTTGGGGCAGAGGCATCCTCCATTTCAGATCTTGAGAGTAAGCATCTGACACAGAGCTTTGAGATAGACGAGGTGAGGACGGTGGTACTAGATTTGAATGCAGATGGGACATTGGGACCGGGTGGTTTCTTGATTTTCTTCTATCATGAATTGTGGGGTGTTGTGGGTGATGATGATGCGGCTATACTGGATGAAATTGCCCTAGAAAATGATGGTTTTGACAAAGTACAGAGCTCTCTTGTTCCTCCTGTCCAAAAAGGAGACGCCAGAGCACCCATTTCTTTATCGAACACTATCAAATTCTTGCCTCTCCTCTCCATGCTAATACAATGGAAGTGTACATTACTTGCAGACGATCAAATACTTCTGGTATCTATGGGGAAGAAATCTCTCGGTATTTTATGGATTTACAGTTTCCCTTTAAAAAATATCTTACTGGATGATTATATGTTAGCATGGTCTCATAATTACAGTTACTATTGTGTAAGACTAATCATACATTCTTTTTATTAGTGGAAATTTATAATTGTTAGGAGAAAGGAAGTCCATATCATAGACGAGACCCTAGGGCTCTCTTATATAGGAGAAAAGCTCTGGGCTAATTACAGAGAAGTACATAGAGAAAACATAAATAAGAAAGAAAGATAACCGGAGATACAAATATCTCAACACTCCCCCTCAAGCTGGAGCATATATATCTATCACGCTCAGCTTGCAACACCTCTGAAATGGACCTCTAGCGAGTGCCTTGGTGAAGATGTCTGCAGTCTGATCTCCAGTAGAAACATGAGATGTAGATATGAGACCTTTCTTAATCATGTCTCTAGTGAATGACAATCCACCTCTACGTGTTTGACCCGTTCATGAAATGCAGGATTGTTGGCAATAAATAGAGTCGCTTGATTATCACATAAAAGTTGCATGGGAAGAGACACCTCAACGGTAAGATCAGTCAACACAGATCTAACCCACATCATCTCTCTACTTCCCTGTGCCATGACCCTGTACTCAAATTTGCACTAGATCTGGCCACCACTGTCTGCTTCTTGTTTTTCCATGAAACAGGAGAGCTGCCAACAAAAATAGCAAGCCAGAAGTTGACTTCCTTCTCTGGGGCAACCTGCATAATCTGCATCTGCACAAGCTGTCACCTCAAGAGATGTACCCCTGTTGAATATGAGACCAGAACCCGGTGAAGTCTTCAAATATCTCAAGATCATATGAACCGCATCCATATGCACCTTCCTGGGCTGCTCCATGAATTGGCTAACTTTGCTCACTGGAAAAGCTATATCTAGTCTGGTGATGGTGGTGTATAAGAGCTTCCCAATAAGCTCTCTATATCTCCTCATATTTACCTCTTTAGTGTCATCATCATACAATCTCATACTTAGATCCATAAGAGTAGTAGCAAGCTTGCACCCTATCATACCTGTCTCGGAACGAAGATCCATCACAAACTTCCTTTGGGTCATCACAAGACCACGCTGGAACCTGGTGAACTCTAATCCAAAGAAGTATCGAAGCGTGTCAAGGTACTTAGTCACAAACTGCTGACCTAGGAACTCCTTGGCAGCCTGAATGCCCTGCTCATCATCCCCCGTGACAATAATATCATCAGCATAGACAAGAATAGCAACAATACCTCTCTGTATCCTCTGAACAAACAGTGAGTAATCCGTTGTAGAGCTCACGAAACCCTGTTGCTCTCTATCAACTCCGGTAGCTTCCGGTACCAAGCTCTCGGACTCGGCTTCAAGCCATAAATCGCCTTATGAAGCATGCACACCTTCTGTGACTCCCCATCATTAGCAAACCATGATGGCTACTGCATATATACCTCCTCATGTAGATCACCGTATAAAATGCATTCTTTACATCAAGCTGGTAAAGTGGCAAGTTCCGTGAAACAGCAACTGATAAAAGAATATGAAGTGTCGAGTGTCTGGCCACTGGTGAGAATATATCCTGATAGTTCACCCCATAGGTTTGGGTGAACCCACATGCCACAAGCATGGCCTTGTAGCGATCCACACGGTCATCTGCCCTTTGTTTTACTATAAATATCCATTTGCAGCCCACAATAGAGGCACCTGGAGGAGCAGAAACAATGCGTCATGTACTACGTAGCAGTAAAGCTGACATCTCCTCCTCCATGAAGAGATGCCACCTATCATCACGTATAGCCTCCTGATATGTTCGGGGGATAGAAACAGCAGAGAGCCCCACAACAAACTTCTTATACTCCTCCGAAAGATAGTCTAATGAAATATGCGCAGCAAGAGGATAAGTTGCACATTGACGACGAGGCTTTCGCAAAGCAATAGGTATTTCCAGGTCATCAGTATCTATATTCTGGTATCAACTCATCTTGCGTAACATTCAACACACCAGTGCCATCAGTGGAAACAATGTGCTCATTACATACCTGAGGCGTGATGGATGATGTGGAGGACGCATGAGCAGAGGGGCGAGTAGAAAACTTGTGCGTGTAAACATGCGGTAGGAACTGTGTCTGGGTGGTCTGAGGTAAAGGAGGCTGAGATGGTGGAGACGGTGGAGATGGTTGTGGTGGTGGAGGCGGTGAAGGCTGAGACTCAACATTGGGTGCACATTGTGGAGAAGACGGAGATGGAGGAACAACAACATCCTCACCAGAAGTAGCATTAGATAATATGTCACTTGTAGGAGAAAAGTATATAATAGACTCAAAGAATGTGACATCAGCACTCGCATAATATTTTCTTCCTACAGGATCAAAACATCTATACCCCTTTTGGGTATGAGAATAACAAACAAAAACACATTTGACAACTCTAGGGGCATGTTTGGTTGCAGGGTTGGGCAGGGTTGGCCCAACCCTGGTTACTATTCACAAGGGTACTTCCTCCTCACAGATTACTATTCACCCACCCCAACCCAGCCCAACCCAACCCAGTCCAACCCAGCAACCAAACAGGCCCGGTGAGAGCTTGTCGCGGTCAGGCAAGGTTCAGAAAGTCGGTATGCAGTATTTGTTCGGTCAGGCGGTCTAGAGCGAGTAAGCGGGTAGGCGGAAGTATATGCAGAAGTATATGTGGATTATGTGGTTTCTATTATTTTAATTAAAAATAATTAAAAATATAATAATAATTTCAAACATTAGATATTTAAGTTTAAAAAATATAACATGGAAGAAATATGAAGTGAAGACTTTATTGTACAATGTGATATCAACCAAAGCATTTTCAAAGGTCATCCATTTCCAAGAGACAAAAATGTTAAGTTAACGGTGGAGAGAGTAAAAAATGTTGTAAATTGATTGAAGAAAGAAAAAATGGTGGATATCCTTGTCCAAATTGGAAGGAAACCTTTTTTTGAAGTATAACATTGTTAGTAAACACAACCATGAACCTTCATATTTTAGTAAATGATGTATTTGTATACTCAAAATCAAATATTAAAAAATTCAACCATTTAAATTAAATATATGTAATTTGTTCCGTGCAGTTAAAAATTCCATGCAAATCTGGCATCTATATTCATTATCCTAAAAAGATCTAAGATACACATGTAATTTATTCGATATTCATGCAGTTATGAGATAATGTAGAAGTTAGAGTTGTCGTTGGAGAATCTAAAAAATAGAGATTTGTTGATGTTAAATTTAAAAAATAGAGAGATTTAGAGCTAAATAGATCAATCAACAAACCTTGGCATAGGAGAAAAAAATGGTGGAGGAACAACCCATGTGGAAGTCGAGAAGATGGTGGAGAAGCAAATAGTTACCTCTATTACATATGTGGCTGTATATGCGGTTTACTCGGCTGAGTATACGCCCAGACCCGAATATTGACCGAGTATAGCATACTCGATGTGGTAGGGGGGCCGCCTACGCATATGTGGCCGCATAGGCCAACTTTCTGAACACTGCGGCCAGGAGTGAAATTGTGGACAAAGGCCACAGATCCAAAAACTCTGGGAGTTAGAGAGAACAGATCCTTCTCGGGAAACGCAATCAAGAAAGGGACCTTTTCTCCAAGCATAGTGGACGGCATGCGGTTCACCAAGTAACAAGCAGTGAGAACCGCATCTCCCCTGAACGAATGTGGGGCACGACTCTGAATCAGAAGGGTCCTCGTGATATCAAGAAGGTGATGATGTTTGCGTTCAGCAACACCATTCTGCTGAGAGGTATAGGCACAAGAGGTCTGATGAACAATACCGAGAGATTTGAGAAATCCCGATAATTGTAAGGTGGAAAACTCCAAGGCATTATCCGTAGGAATAAAGTTCACATTAGCATAGAAGATATTTTTGACCTTAATAAGAAAAGATTTAATGATAAGACCCACTTCAGACTTATGTTTTAACAAGAATACCCTAGAAAGTCTAGAGTAACCATCCACCGCAGCCATATAAAAACGATGTTCTTGATTATCAGGAACCCAACTAGGACCCCAAATATCAAAATGAAACAACTCAAAAGACTGACTACTGCAACAACCGTAACGACTCGGAAAAGAAAATCGATGACGCTTTCCAAGCTGACAAGCTTCACGGTCCAAGGTAGTACGAGTAGATATATGCAGTAGAACATGACACATCTTCTGAAGAGGGAGGTGTCCAAAGCGAGGTTGCCACATGAAAGGAGAAACAGATCCTGAAGGAATAGTAGCAATCCCAGCACAAGGTGGTATCGCAAGCTTGTACAATCCTCTCTGCTCATGGCCACACCCAATCACCCTGCTCGTTAGTATGTCCTGAAACACAAGAGAAGAGGGATCAAATATGGTACGACAATGTAAATCATTTGTAATTTGACTAATAGACAAAAGATTCATCTGAAAGTCTGGAGCATATAAAACATTCTGCATATGCATAGGAGTTAGAACAATCTCCCCTTGACCAACAATGGGAAGATGGACCCCATTAGCCATCACCATGGATCTACCAGGCGGGATAGACCTGTAAGAGCTAAATTGTGCCCGATCTCCATACATATGATGCGATGTTCCATAATCCATGATCCAGTCAGTCAGATCTGAACTGCTACAACTGGTAAGTGCATAAGTGATACCTGATGAACTAGACGAAACTCTGGCAGTAGCTGATGCATCTGAAGAACCTGCAACTGGAGTAGTAGGAGTGGACATCATCTCTCGAAGTCTAGAAACAATATCATCTAAGCGTGCGTCCTGTGTATGAGAAGAAGTAGGCTCGGTCTGCTCAGCAACCCTCGCAGATGCAGGATATCCATGCTTCTGAAAGCATGTCTCCTCAGAATGACCAGGACGGTGGCAATGAGAACATGGGCCACGTTGACGTCCTCCTCGACCATGAGGTCCACGGCCACGAAACTGTAAAGTCCCCCCTCTGCCACGAGACACTACCATAGCTGAGGGAGTCTGAGCCGTAGTAGTAGATGGTGTAGTGATCATGCTCAATCGCTTGTAAACCTGTTCCATCGAAGGTATCGTCTCTCCAGTCAGAAGTTGAGTACGTGCAGCATCGTACACATAGTCAGTGGATGACAGGAAAATTCATGTCAGCGTGGCATTCCGATATGCATGCTGCTTGCTGCTCGATGCTGGTAGTAATAGGCATGAAGCTGTGCAGTCGCTCAAACATGCCTCTAAGATGAGAGAAGTGTGCATGGAGTGGTCGACCATTCTGTTTGGCCGAAAAAATGTCAAACTGCAACTGAAGAATCTTGCTTTCATTCTTTGCATGCCCATATGCGTCTGCTAAGATGTCCTACATAGCCTTTGTTGTGGGTTGGTTGACGATATCATTGGTAATCTCCGTGGTGAGTGTCCCGGAGAGCCAAATGCAAGCATAGGCATCATCTTGTTTCTAAGAAGCATTAGCACCAGTCATGTCCGCCGGTTCTGAATCTGTCAAAATGTGCTCCTTGTTATGGCATTGCATAAGAATACGAAACTGCATGGACCACAGCTCGTAGTTGGTCCCATCCATCTTCACGATGGAACCGGACCCTTGAAGGCACCGGAAGAAGAAAAGATGGCACTCTTGTTTTCTGACATTGTATCAATAAGTCGAACCACGGACAACTGAGGAGTGAGGAGTAGATCGATCAGAGAACGTCTACACAATCATAAGGAGGAGTGGTTGTATCTGTAGACTCATACAACCATCCTCATTGATTCGTGTTGAGGTTTAGCTTCGTAAGATGTGATTTATAAGAGAAAAATCACAATTTCCAAACCAAATCAGATCTCCAGGCTGCAGGATAGAGGTGCAACAATGATTCCCCGGCCACAGGAGCACAGCTGCAGCACGTAGGGGGGTTGGGGTCCCCGGCTGCAACACGGGCTGGAGGTTGGCGGTGCCCCGCGGCTTGCGGAGGGGCTGGGCTGGGCCCTTGGTGGCGCCTGGAGGCGCTAGGGTGGGCCCCTGACAGCATGTGGATGGGATGGGGTGCCCCCGGTGGCGGCTGCTGGAGGCGCTGGGGGTGGGAAGCCCCGGCGACGGAAGGGAGGGGGCTGGAGGCTCCCTCGGAGTCAACGGGTAGGCATGTAAGGTTAGGGTTAGGATGACATACGGGAACCCCGACGTACGACCGTTGCTCTGATACCATGTTAGGAGAAAAGAAGTTCATATCATAGACGAGATTCTAGGGCTCTCTTATATACGAGAAAAGCCCTGGGTTAATTACAAAGAAGTACATAGAGAAAACATAAATAAGAAAGAAAGATAACTGGAGATACAAATATCTCAACAATTATGGTTACCTAATTATGTTCATATACTATGCATGACTCTGATTAATTCATTTTTCACTTTTCATCTACACAACAATTGCCTATCCAAGGTGGAAAAGAAGAAGGGAAGCAGTAGACTGCTTTCCTCTATGTCATGCCACCTGGGATTCAATGACTTGGATGAGCTAGTAGAAACTAGATAAAGTTGATAACAGCATGTACAAAAATCATTTCTGCTTTTCAAAAAAATCTGTACAAAAAAATTTTTGCTTAGTAACCCATCAAATTGATGCACTTACAAGCCTTACATCTTATTATATTTTCTCACAAGCTTCCCCAAATTAAGTTCACATTTGAAACATAACAAACAACATACTAGTCGCAGAGAGGGAGGGGTTGGGAAAATGAAGGAAAGGCACCAGAGAAATAAGGGTAGAAGGGCAAGAGTTACAACTGAGTAACAGCAACAACACCTGGGATAGGAGAGAGGAGTACGAGGCAAAGGAAGACAGGTGATGGCAATGACAAATTATAGGACAATTGGTTAGTTTTTTAGTTCGCATTTACTAATTGATCCTGACCATTTGGCGGGTTCGTTTGGTTGCAGGGTTGGGCAGGGTTGGGTTGGGTACTATTCACAGGGGTACACCCTCCTCACAGTTTACTATTCACCCAGCCCTGTGAATGAGTGGACCAATTCTGAAAGGGAAAAGAATGACTAAATATTTTGGTAATCATCCAACTTTCCTTGAATTCCGTCAAAAAACCAAAACGAACCAATACAATCCCATTAGCCCACACTGAATCGAACCACCCAATCATGTTCAACTTCAATGATGCTACAACTAGAATTAGAACTCAAAACCTCATATTTTATGTTCTTCTATACAACTTCTTTTCTCGAGGAGAACTTGTGATGTGCATCTGATCTGCCGAAATGATCACCCTAGCAATTACCTCACCTTCATTGTTGCCAACCAATCACTTTTTGTGCTCCTCACATAATAAAATTATCAGTGTTAAAAACTCTAATGAACCCCTTTGATCGTACTAGATGTATATGAATCAACCAGAAAGGAGTCCTGGAGCCCTTTTATTCCAAGAAGAGTCATGTTGGCAACTTGATTGTAACTTTTCACTGAAAAAAATCGATTGTAACTCTTGCTTTTCAAAAAAAATCGATTGTACTTTTCAATCATGACCAAGATGATAGCATTTCATTTTTCTAATCTACAAATGGATCGATGTTTTTGCAGAGATGCCAAAGTAAAACTTCAGCGCAGAGTCAGTGGAATATTGAGTTGTTGCTATTGGTCAGGTATTTAAGAATTACCCTTACATCAAGATGGATATCACAAATATACCGTCCTAATTTTCCATTAAGTGAAGTGACTATAAAAGCAACATTAATGGTACATAAAGCATTACATTTCCAGTCCTTAACAGTGTAATCAAGTCACACATACTCTCAACATGGTGCTACTTGCATCACTGCGACAAAATAAAGTCACTGAATACAACCACACATCTATGGAACCAACTATTTGATTAAAGGAAGAAAAAAAGAAGGCAGAGACGAATATGGAGGTGCATGGAGAGGCGGACGGAGGATTGGCGGGTTCTTGTAGAGAATCAGCCGCGTGCACCTCATGTAGGGCGGATAAGGGGGTCGAGTAGGTGCAAGACCTCGAAGGAGGAGATGAAGATGATTCCAGTTATGGATGGGAGGTACTTTTGCTGTAGAGGTTTCGGCCATTGGGCGATGGGCTGCCAAGATCCCGTTATTGAGTATTCTCCTTTTATTGGGGACCCTTCCTCTTTTATTCATCCCCCGCCTTCAGATTGTGGTTGGCCTGGCCCCCACCCCCGCCATGGGGACCAAAAAAGGCATGCCAGACTTCCTTAACAACCCCTCGAGCCTCTTTTGCCTCTTCTTCCTCATAGAAGCTGCCGAGCAGAAGGTGATAGCCGTATCGAGTCAGAAGAAGTCAAAGTCGACCATAGGCGGCACAACTGTCCTACTAACAAGGTTTGGCACTCACGAACTCTTGAGATTGCAAAGGCTGGGACAGTCGACGACCATGTTCTTGTGGGGATTGCTAGGAGAGAAGAGACTTGCCTTACGCAATGATAGACATTGGTGTTCCAATTAGGCTCGACTTCGCTGGAGATGTTACGTGTTTGGAAGGCTAGATGGTGTGTGTGAAGGGTTTACTGGGGGAGGATGTGAAGAAACTAGTGGACCTCAGTAACATGATGCAATCATGCAAGGGTTGTTGCATTAGCGAAAGCCAAGATTTTGTGATGGTGCGTTGAGCCCCCAAACACAAAGGATGTTTCGGTTCGGGATATCCTGTTGGTATGTCGAGGTGTTGAGAAGATCAGAGAGATGTTAGCACCCGTTGGTGAGGTTGCAGAGGTTGCTTCCAATGGTCTAAGTCGTGGACAAGCGGTAAATGTCGCCATTTTTATTATGGAGGCGATGTTGCCTATTCAAGGGAATGTGGTGGTTCACCTAAAAGGAAAGACCCTTCGGCTTGAGAGTTATAAGGTCCATATCACGTTAGTGGAGCAACGATCCCTTCTAAAGATATGGGTTGATGGCGAAGCACTGGCGAAGTGACGATCGGAGACGTCGACATCTTCATCAAAGGTGGTGGTTCCAAATTTGGAAGTTGAACAACCGTTTCGATTGGGAGATGAATTGTACCCATTGAATGTAGAGGTGGTACCTAATCTGGAGGAAATTCCCAAAGAAGTGAACATTAGGGTCTCCTTAGGCCCAATTTTGAAAACGCATGCATATACGTTGGGACCTACATTTGTTGAGGTTGTCAGATCGTGTCGAGCCATCTGGGTTCCTTGGTCAGGCCCGTAGAACCTTGAACCCCAGAGGATTAAGGATTAAACACTAAGTTGGACTTTGTTAGTTAGACTCAATGCTCCTCATAGGCAGATACTACATGTTTAGGTGTCACGGGCAGTGGAAGGAAGATTCTTGAGACTCTGACCAGGAGGGGGATTCTACCAAATCATCGAGTAGGGGAGGTGGATCCGCTCACTACTGCGCTACGGACGAACCCCCGCAACGGAGCTCTCCATGTGCGTGCATCGCCAGATGGGAGGTTCGAAAGGATCTACACATGAAAGGGGGCAAGGGTTCGTAGGAGGCATCGATGCTTCAAGATCTACCAGGCGCTTGAGGGGTCTGGAGCTGGAGAAAGTTATACGACAGTGTTTGGGTGCACGGGGTTCTTTGTTCGGTATTGAGTAAATTCCAGTGGTAAATAATGCGTGCCACCGAACAAGAGGTCTTTTGATACACGATGGGTATCTGATCCTCCCCCGAGGTGGTCGGATGTTGAGGCAAACTTGGCTGAGTGTCCGAGTATTGTTCCTGTTGAGATATTTATATCTCCTTACTTATTTTGAAGTTTCTTATTTCTTTTATCTACTTTATGTAATTTTCCCTCATAGCTTCTTCTATATAAGAGAGCTCTAAGGCTATGGTGGAATATAACTTTTTATTTCACGTCTTTTTACATGGTATCAGAGCGACGGTCCTAGACCGGAGCCTGTGCCTTAGATACCCAGCCCCACCAAAAACCATGCACGTCCGACCGTTGTCAGCCCTCCCTTCAGTTGTTGTCATCGCCCTTCGATCATTGCCGCCATCTGTTCTTGAGCAACAGGTCGCCGTCAGCCCTCCTTCGCATATGTCATCGACCACAACGGCAACCGCCACCTCCGACATCTCCGGATCGGCAATCGTTGTTGCAGCTGCCACCTGCGGTGGAGCCCTAAGCCGCAGCCGCCTCTCCTCTTGCGGTTTTTGGGTTTTGTTCGCGTACTCCTTCTCTCGTTAGGTCAAGACTTGGGGTTTTATGGTGTGACTTGATAATTTAAAGACAACCTTATTACCTCAAAGAGGCCTCCAACGGATGGAAGAGATTGTGGTATGAGTCTACACCCACAACCATCTTCTCATATGTCAATGTAGACACAAGTATATCTGTTTGCAGACCCAGTCTTGGAGATTGTTGTCATCATATTAGACAACAAAGCAGATGTCTCATCCCTGGGTGCCTTTAAATGTCCAGCACCCATCGTCAAGATGGATGGAACAAACTATGAGGTGTGAGTCATGCAGTTCATAAGCCTAATGCAGTGTAATGGCAATAAGCATATCCTCACGCAGGAGGAGTCAGGTGACAAGACTGGGGTTAATGTCTCATGGGAGGCAGACGACGCTTATGTACGTGTGCGGCTATCTGGCACTGTGTCAATGGAGATAGCCAACGATAATCTGAGTCAGTCTATTGCAAAGGCTATGGGGGACATTCTCGCCGCTAAATATTCCCGACGAAAAACAAGTCGAAGATACTGCAGCTTCAGCATGATATCTTCGCGTCGAAGCAGAATGGTCATCCTCTTCATACACTTTACACCTCTCTGAGGGGTATGTTTAAGAAGTTGCATGGTTTTATTCCCTTGACTGCCACACCAGAGCAGCTCAAGGCATACAGAGATTTAGTGATGACCGAAGTTTTCCTAACAGCACTTGATCATGAATATGACGCTGCTCGAGCACAGATTCTCACGGATGCCATTATACCTCCAATGGAGGAGGCATATCGCAGATTAAGCAGGCTCTCTATATCTCATGGTGGTACTCAGCAGCCTCAGACCTCTTCAGCCATGGCTGCATCCATGGCCTCAAATTTCAGCGAAATTCGATCGAATTTCTATCGAATATCGATATCCAGTCGAAATCGAAATTCGACCGAAATGACCGAAATATGGGGGTCCTAGTACAAAAAATGACCGAAATTTCGGTCGAAATTCCACCGAAACTCCATCGAAATTCTGTTTTGGTCGGTACCGAAATGGTGACCGAAACCGACATTTAAGGTTGCATCTCGCGGTAGGGGGAGCCCAATGCAGTACCGTAGTCGTGGTAACCGTGGCAGGGGAGGGGGTAGTCGACCCCGTCAGCCGTGCACCTACTGCCATAGGTCATGTCACTTTAAGGAAACATACTACTCTAAGCATGGGTTTCCTGCTTCAACACGTGTTGCAGAGCAGACTCGGCAAGTAGGGAGTCCATTACCTACATCTAATCAGAGGTTCGATGAACTTGTAGCGTTGCTCAGAGAGATTATGCATGCTCCTAGATCAACCAGTTCTCCTTCAGGATCCTCAGAGGTAGCTGCTTCAGCATCAGCGTCCACATCAGGTATAGCCTATGCTCTTACTAGCTGTTACAGGGTAGATTTGTCAGAATAGATTATGGATTCAGGAGCATCTCAACGTCTTTGTGGTGACATATGACATTTTAGTACTTATAGTCCAACTCAGTCAGGGAAATCGATGGTAATAACCAGATAGGACACATTCTCCCATCACCGGTCAGGAGGAGGTGCAGTTAATTCCTGCAATGCGACTTCAGAATCTTTACGCTCCTGAATTTTTTATAAACTTACAGTCAATTAGTCAAATCACCAAGGATTTACATTGTCGTGTCATATTTAATCCTTCTGCTCTTGTGTTTCGGGACATTCTTTTGGGCAGGGTGATTGGATCTGGTCGTGAGCAATGTCTCAATAGATTGGTACAATCCCCATATGCTGATGCTTCTTCTCTTAGCATTGGATCCATTTCTCCCTATGTGCGGCTCTTCGATTTGGTCATCTTCCTCTGCAAAAGTTGTGTCACGTTCTTCCACAGTTTTCTCCTCGCTCTACTTTTTAGTGCGAAGCCTGCCAACTTGGGAAGCATCATCGATCTACATTCTAGAGACGTCAGGATCGAAGTAGCCAGTCTTTTTGAGTTGATTCATTTTAATATCTGAGATCCAAGCCGTGTCCCAGACCATCAGGGGCATAGCTTCTATCTTGTTGTCAATGAGTTTTCGAGATTGTCATGGATCTTTCTTCTTAAAAACAAGTCTGATGCTAGTCATGTTATTCAATCTTTTATCAATGAAATAAGGAATGATTTCTCTACGAATGTCAAATATATTCGTACTGCATTAGAATTTTGCAGTACTCAACTCTCACAGTTTCTTAGAACCTATGGTATTGTGCATCAGACAACTTGTGCTTATACATCTCAACTGAATGGGATTACCGAACTAAAACATCGCCACCTTTTAGATGTTAACAGAACTCTCTTGATTCAGAGTCGTACTCATCATTCGTACTGGGGAGATGTGGTTCTCAATGCTTGCTACCTGGTGAATCGCATGCCCTCTTCGGTTCTGGGGGAGAAGATCATGTTTTCAATTGTGTTTCCCGAGACGGATCTTTTCTCTCTTACGCCTCGTGTTTTTGGGTCAGTTGCTTTTGTTCGTCAGATGTCTCCAGGTCTTGATAAGCTCTCTCCTAGATCTATCAAGCGTGTTTTTGTTGGGTATTCCAAGACTCAAAGGGATATCATTGCTTTGACCATGTTCGACAAAGGTATTATGTTAGTGCTGATGTCACCTTCTTTGAGTCTATTATGTATTCCTCTCCTACAGGTGACAAGCTCATTCCCTCGGAGAATGGAGAAGAGGTATACATGTCTCCACCTCCTCTACCATCTTCACCACCTCCACCACTACATCCTCCACCACCGCCTCCACCACCTGTCACGCCTACTTTCTTTCCACAGGTTTACCAGCGCCGACCTCGTGCTCATGTGCATGTTCCATCATCCAGCACGTCCCAGGTATGTTCTGAACATTTGAGTTCTACTAATGGCACTAGTGATTCGCGTGTGCAACAGGAAGTGTAGGATGTCTTAGATGATCTAGTCTCAGCTACTGAGGAAGTTGAGAACCTTGATGTGCCTATTACCTTAAGGAAGAAGAGATGTGCATGCACTATGTATCCTCTTGCTTCCCATGTTTCACTGGTACGACTCTCCGAGGATTTTCAGAGGTTTGTTGTCGGTCTATCGGCTATGGAGAATGGAGAAGAGGTATACATGTCTCCACCTCCTCCACCACCTCCACCATCTTCACCGCCTCCACCACTACATCCTCCACCACCGCCTCCACCACCTGCCATGCCTACTTTCTTTCCACAGGTTTAACAGCGCCGACCTCGTGCTCATGTGCATGTTCCATCATCCAGCGCGTCCCAGATATGTTCTGAACATTTGAGTTCTACTAATGGCACTGGTGATTTGCGTGTGCAACAGGAAGTGTAGGATGTCTTAGATGATCCAGTCTCAACTGCTGAAGAAGTTGAGAACCTTGATGTGCCTATTACCTTAAGGAAAAAGAGGTGTGCATGCACTATGTATCTTCTTGCTTCCCATGTTTCACCGGTACGACTCTCCGAGGATTTTCAGAGGTTTGTTGTTGGTCTATCGGCTATGGAGATACCACAGTCCTATCATGAGGCATTGCAGACCAGTCAGTAGCGTCTTGCTATGGAGGAGGAGATGGCAGCCTTATAATCTCGCGGTACGTGGAGTGTCGTACAGGCTCCTCATGATGCATCTGTTGTTGGCAGCAAATAGGTGGGTGTTTACGGTTAAACATCACGCATATGGTACTGTGGACAGGTATAAGGACAGACTGCTTGCTCATGGGTTCACCCAAACCTATGGGGTAGATTATCAAGATACTTTTTCTCATGTTGTTCGTCACTCTACGCTACGGATTCTTATTGATGTTGCTGTGATACGTGATTGACCATTTTTTCAGTTAGATGTCAAGAATGCATTTTTGTATGGGGACCTACATGAAGAAGTCTACATGCAGCAGCTACCGAGGTTTGCTGCTGAGGGGGAGTCCCATATGGTGTGCAGACTTCACAAGGCCATCTATGGTCTTAAGCAGAGTCCGAGGGCTTGGTTTCAGAAGCTCTCAGAGTTGATTGAACAAAGGTTTGTCAAATCTACTGCAGATCATTCTCTTTTTGTTAGGAGAACTCAGAGAGGTGTCGTTGCTATTCTAGTCTATGTTGATGACATTATTGTTACAGGCAGTGATGAAAAGGATATTCAGGCAGTTAAGGATTTCCTTGGACAATAGTTTGTGACCAAGGACCTTGGCAAACTGCATCACTTTCTTGGCCTAAAATTTGCAAGAAATCAACCTGGTATGGTAATAATGCAAAGGAAGTATGTCACTGATCTTCTATCTAAGACGATCATGACAGGATGCAGACATGTTACCACTCCAATGGATCCTAATGCTAAGCTCTATGATGATGACTATGAGCAGGTAAATAAGAGACGATACAGGAATCTAATAGGGAAGTTGTTACACTCTCACCAGGCCTGATATATCATTTGTTGTAAGCAGAGTTAGTCAATTTATGGAGCAACCCAAGCAAGTTCATATGGATGCATTTAACATGATTTTGAGGTATCTGAAGTCTTTTCCAGGTGCAGGACTTCTGTTCAGAAGAGACAAGCCTCTCACAGTTACTGGATGGCAGATACAGACTATGCTAGGTGCCACAAGGACCGGAAGTCAACCTCAGGCTTCACGGCGTTTGTTGGTAGCTCGCTGGTTTCATGGAAGAGTAAAAAACAGACAGTCTTGGCTAGATCTAGCGTTGAATCAGAGTATATGGTCATGGTCCAAGGGAGTACGGAAATGATGTGGTCAAGTATGTCTTAACTGACCTAACTATAGAGGTGCCTCTTCCTATGCATCTCAAATGTGATAACCAAGCTGCTTTATTCATAGCTAATAATCCGGCCCTCCATGAAAGGACAAAGCACATTGAAGTAGACTGCCATTACACTCGTGATCTAATCCAGAAGGGTCTTATTTCCACCTCTCACGACGCTTCAAGCGATCAGATTGCATATATGTTTACCAAAGCTCTTGCAAGAGGTCCTTTCCATCGTTGTTGTTCCAAGTTGAACATGATAGATATATATATGCTCCGCCTCGAGGGGGAGTGTTGAGATATTTATATCTCCTTACTTATTTTGTAGTTTCTTATTTCTTTTATCTACTTTATGTAATTTTCCCTCGGAGTTGTTCTTCTATATAAGAGAGCTCTAGGGTTATAACGGAATACAACTTCTTATTTCACGCCTTTCCACAATTCCGCCACAAGGGAGTGCATCAGTTCCCCAATTAATATTATATCCTAGAATCTGAGGGGCCTGAGGGTGTCGGAGAAACGGACAGGGGTGCGAGATTCGCTTAAGGAGGCTAGAGCAAATATTGTGATGCAATAGGAAACAAAGACATCTCAAGATGGTGAGGCTGTGTGGAGGGTAGTTGGTTGTTCGCAATTATCGAAGTCTAGCAGTATTGCTTTGGTTGGGGCGTCGGGTGGCATTGTGATGGGTTGGAACGATGATAAATTCAAGCTTGAATAAGGGGAGATCATGTGTATGCATTCAATCTTTGTATTGTTGAGGTGAAGAGGGGGTGGTGTGTGTTTCGTAATTACATATGTGTACGAGTTGACCAATAGTACAAACATCATAGAACTTGATGACCTCCGGCTTGTTCATGTGACTTTCCCGACGGAACCATGGATCGTTAGGGGACGATTTTAATGTGACGCTTTAGCCATAGGATAAATCGAGGATACGTGTTGTGGCGAACGCGAGATCCGAGGAGCTATGGGCTCTAATTTGCGAGTTTGTTTGTTGATTACGGATGCTTCCAGGTGTACATAGACATGGAGAAATTTTATATCGAGGTCAAAATTCGATAGAATTCTGGTAGAGAGGCTTTGCATACGTTTCCAATGGTCAAGGCTTGGGTGCTTCCTTGGACTCATTCAGACCATACAGCTCTGCTTTGGTCCTTTGCGGAGGATATTAAGTCGATGACTTTTTCATATTTGAATGTGCATGGCTTCTGGAAGATAGATTTTGGTATGCGGCCATGAGTTTTTGGGAGGATTGTGTGGTGAGTGGCGCGGCCATGACCATTTAGCCACTAAATTGATGGAGTTACGAAAGTTTCTAATGGAGTACAACATAAAAAAGTGAGAGCAATGGGTGCGGAAGGGTAAGGGCATAGGAGGAGATTAGTAGACTGGATAGGCCGGAGGGTGAGCACGAGTTGGTGGCGGAGGAAATAGAGGAGAGGCCCAGATATCTTCAAGGGGTTGTTATAAGGATAAAAAGGTGAAGGTTGAGTGGAGACAGAGATCACGACAACACTGTTTAAAAGAGGGTGATGCCAACACCCACTTCTTCCATTCCGCGGCGTCTGGCAGAAAAAGAAACTATATACATGAGATCGATGTAGGTGGGGTGCAAGTTTGCGGGGATCAAGAAGTGGGAAAGGCTCCATATTCATTTTGTTAGGAGTAGTAGGAGAACTCGTGATGGTTTAGGTTGGGCATAGGAGAGGTATGACGGGAACTTCATCAACTCATGCGCAGACGTTGACGATACCTTTTACGAAAGCGGAGATCAGAAAAGCGATCTTTTGGCTTAATGTAGATGGAGCACCTGGACCAAGATGGGTTCTTGGTGTTGTTCTTCAAAGAGTTTTGGGAGGTGATCAAGGTGGATATCATGGAGATGATGCTAGAGTTTAGTGGGGGAAACATGGGACGTGGGTTTTGAGCGATTGAACAAGGTAGTTTTATTCTTGTTGCTGAAAAGGTAGGTGCCTAATAGAACTGAAGACTACATATCGATTACACTCTCAAACGGAGTCTATCTTATTATTGTTAACGTTCTTGCAAATCGGCTCTGTTACATCATGAATTATATCATCTCCACAGAGCAAATGACCTTTATACATGGCAAGTTTATGGCGGGTGGACTGGTACTTGCCTCAAAAATGGTGTTAAATTGGAAGAAGAACAAGGAAAGGGCGTGCTTTGGAAGGTGGCTTTTCCAAAGCATATGATTGCATCAACTGGCATTCTCTATAGATCTTTGCGAAGAGAGGTTTCCCAGATGTGTGGATCTCGTGGATGAAACAGTGTATTACTACAACATCTTATTTGCCAGGGTTGCCTCCTAGAATCATTATTGTTTGTAATTGTGGCAGATCTGTTGACGGTTATGATGAGGTTGACATCGGATGGTGGTTGGTGCCCGAGCCATCGAAATGGTGATATATCGATTCCTCTTCTGCAGTATGTTGATGATACAATGATCTTTCTGGAGGTATTGTTGGAACAATCTAGATGAGCCGCTCAGAATATTGAGATTTTGGAGATATCTTGGGTATATATATACATGTGTGTGTATTAACAGGGAGACGTTAGTGATGATGTCATTCGGTCTCTATCAGCTTGAAGTACAAGAGGTTGTTGAGGCGGTGCCGTTCCCGATTGGCATGTTGCATATTACTTATTTAGGGCTCTCACTTGTTGTGGGAAGCTTAGAGTGATTGATTGGAGGTCAATCTTAGATAGATTGGAGACCAAGCTGGCAAGCTGGAAGGAGACGACTTTATCCAAGGAGGAAAACTCATTTTGCTCAAGCATGTCTTCTCGGCTATCCTCGTATTTTTTTGTTCAACCGAACTGCTTCCTGTGGGGGTCTGTAGGGCTTTCATGAGAAGGTTATTTTGGTCTTAAGGAGGAGGATGGAGCGGTGGTGGAGAGTTCGAAGTGAGGGGGAGATGGGGAGGTCGTCGTTGTAGGGGAACTCGGAACAGCGGGGACCTTCGCCGCGGCGAGCTGCTTCTACATCGGGCCTTCCGGTGCATGGAAGAGTTGGGTCTTCAGTTGTAGGGGGACGTCGTGCGGTTGTGGAGCGAGGGGGGCGGAGGAGGGTGGAGGTGGCTGCTTGCAGAGGGTAGGTGTATTGAAGTGAGAAGCGGAGAAGACTCCGGAAGTGGGGATGAAGGGGGTTTGCGAGCTGGCGTGGGTGAAGTCGTGCAGGGTGCAAGGGGAGACGTTGGGTGGGTGCATGTCTCGCACAAGAAGCCGGGGAAGAAGTGCTTCCGCTGTGGGGTTCGGGGTCACGTTGCATCCTTCTGCCCTGTGCCGCTAAGGTGTTTCTCCTGTGGGGGTGTGGGTCATCGTCGTGCTTCATGCAGGGTTGGTCCTGAACGCGAGTATGGTCGTGCTGCAGAGCGTGGTTCCGTCATGCAGCCCATTCATCAGGTGAATGTTGTGGTCGGTGGACGAAGGGGGCAACGTAGTTATGCGGCAGTGGTCGCGGATGATGTGCATGTTGTTGGCACTCTTGCAGTGGTCGGGTACACTCGCGGCGGTTGCATCTCTGTGGAAGCTCTGAAGGTCCACATCTCTGGGATCTTTGGTTCAAAGTTCTCGGGTGACGTGGTTTTATTAGGTGATCGTCGTTGCTGTGTTTGTGGCCTCTCTTCGGCTCAGAGAGAACGACTGCTGCAAAGTGGGGGAGTGGACGATGTTATTTGGTGACCTATCCATTTTGCGGATGGAGCGGTCTCAGATTTGGAGGTTTGTGTGGTGAAGGTGCGAGGTGTTCCGTTTTTATCCCGGTCGGTTTTTTGTTTGGAGCGGGCCCTCCGGCGTTGGGGCTCTGTGCTTGCGGTGCTGGAGAATGGGTTGTCACCGGGCTCGGACCCGGGTATCACGCTTGTGCTGATGGAGTACAGCAAGGAGGTCTTGGCTACTCCTGGGGATCCAGTCTTTTTCGCGACTTTGGAGGTCGAGCGCTTCAGTTTCAGGGTGGAGATGAAGATTGTCGAGCCACTACCGGCACCGGAGAGTTCGATGTTTTCAGACGCCGCTTCGCCTTCCGCGCCGGCGGGGGGCTTTCCGAGGCTCACGTTGCATGATTCGAGGCTCGAGGACGATTCGGTGCGCCCTTCGAAGGCCTCCCCTGGGGTCGTGTGCCCTACCACCCAAAGCGCCCCTTTGCCTGTTGAGGTGGCATGTATGATGTCCCCACTACCTTCAATGCATGCTGCTTTGTCTCCAGGTATTGGGTTGCTGCTTGGGCACGCGGATCCCCCCGTGTTTTTTCACCGGGCGATCCGAACCCGGCTAGCTCTTTCTTGTTGGGCCGCATGGACTTCTCTGAGCCCTTGCCTAGTGTGTTTCTCTCCAACCGGGTAAGCTTCTCTGATGCATTGCCGAGCTTGCCCCGATCGGCCTCGGGCAGTTTGGCACTGGCTCCTATTGGATCTTGGGACATGGCGGTCGACTTCATTCCGGATCCGCCGAGCTGCGTCATTTCCCCTCTCGAGTCTCCTAGGGGCTTCCCTCGTCATTCCACCGTGTCTTCCGCTGGGGCTCGTACGAGGGTGGTTGATGTCTTACTGGATCAGTTTAGAGGCGCTCTCTGTTCTGATGCCTCACTCGTAGGCTCCTCGGCGGAGGGGGGTTTTCGGTCTGATGAGGGGGCTGGTGACAAAAGATCTGGTAATGAGGTACAGGCGTCGACAGAGGTCTCGACCTCGACTCTTGGAGCCCCAACCGTGCTCGGCCTTAAAGGCGACCATTGCGGAGGCCTCCGGTGTGATCCGCATTCAGGGTCCGTTCTCGCGCTTTAAATGAAGGTCTTATCCTGGAACGTTCGGGGGCTCGGGGAGCCTGACAAGAGGAGAATTCTTGGTTCTCGGTTTGTGGAGTGGGGTTTTGATGTGGTTATCATACAAGAGACGAAACTCCATTCCGTCTCTGACGTTGAGTGGCGATCCTTCGGTGCTGGCGGTATTGATGATTTCCAGGCGCTGGATTCTATCGGTGCCTCAGGTGGTCTTATTGTTGCGTGGAGATCTTCGGCCCTGGTTTTCAATTCTGTGCTGAGAGGGAGACATGTTCTTTTTGTTCTCTTGACGTGTCTCGGGTCCTCTGCGCCCTTGGCGGTCTCATGTGTTTACGGCCCCTGTGATTATATTAGGAGGGAGCTTTGGGAGGACTTACGGGAAGCGTGTGGTGCCTTCGAGGGTATCCCCTGGCTAATTAAGGGGGGATTTCAATGCCACTCTTCGAACAACGGACAGACCGCGCATCAGGGGTGGCCAGGACCCGGGTTCGGATGATTTTGCTGATGCTATTGACTCAATGGCCTTGGAGGTTATGGATGCGGGGGGTCAAAATACACCTAGAGGAGCTCCAACTCTCGCTCTCGAATTGATAGGTTTTTGGCTTCGGCAGAGCTCCTTGATTTATTTGCGTCGTCCTCTGTGATGACGTGACCGAGAACTTTGTCTGATCATTCACCGATACTTTGGGACTCCGGGGAGTCCATTTCGCAGAGGGGGTTCTTTAGATATGAGAAAAGTTAGTTGTTGGAGGAAAACTTTAGAGAAATGGTGGTTTCGCACTGGTCCAACGTGGAAGTTTCGGGGTCGGCAGCGGCCCGGTTTGTGCAGAAGCTAGTGTTCTTGCGCACGCGGTTGTGCGTCTTCAAGAAGGAGTCCCGAGCGGCCAGATGCGCTGCCAGGGAGGAGGCCGAGGCGGTGGTTAGTACGCTTGATGCACAGGAGGATCTTAGGGAGCTCTCGGGGGAGGAATTGGCCGCTCGTTCGATAGCCCACAAAGTAATTACGGCTGAGGATAAAAAACGCATCGCTGAATGGAGGCACAGGTCAAGAAATACATGGCTCAGGGAGGGGGGCGCGAACACGGCTTTTTTCATCGCATTGCTAGCGGTAGACGTCGGGCAAATACATTAAGATCGATTATGGTGAATGGCACACGCATGGTTGGTGACGGACAAATGGGAAAGGTGATTGTCGAGCATTTTAGGGATTTCTCGACGACGAGGCTTCCGCGGCTCTGGAGATGGTCTGGACTTGGGGCTCCTTCGTTGCCGCCCTCCATGTCGGCCGATTTGATGCAGGCTATTTCCTTGGAGGAATTGAAATGTGCGGTCTGGAGTTTAAATGCGGATGGGGCTCCGAGCCCAGATGGATTCCATGTGGCGTTCTACAAGGATTTTTGGGACCTCCTTTGCGAGGAGATCTTGGAGGTCGTCTCCGAGTTCTGTGTGGGGAATGCGGGCTTCGAGAGAATTAATAAATCGTTCATCGTTCTCCTTCCTAAGGGCACGGCGGCGGATAGTATTGAAGACTTTCGGCCCATTGCGCTTTCAAACGCCCTCTACTTGATTGTGGCAAAGATACTTGTTGTGAGGCTCAGCCGTGTTCTGGAATCTATCATCTCTTTGTTTCAATCGGGCTTTGTCAAGGGCAGACACATCTCCGACGGCCTTATTCTTGCATCGGAAATTATTGCCGATTGGAAGAGGGGGGCTAGGCTAGGTATTCTTTGGAAAGTGGATTTTGCTAAAGCCTATGATAGTTTGGACTGGAAGTTTCTTTGGTCGGTTTTACGTAGAAGAGGCTTCTCGGATCTCTGGATTTCTTCGATGAAATGTTGTATTACGACGTCTTCCTTTTCAGTCTTGGTGAATGGCCACCCTGAAGGTGGTTCTTTCCAATCACGTAGGGGTGTGCGTCAGGGCTACCCGCTGGCACCCCTACTGTTTGTGATTGCTGCGGAATGTTCAGAAATGCGGTCCATGCGGCCGCATATGCGGCCGCATATGCGTATGCGGTCACCCCTCCGAACCGTATATGACATATGCGGTCATATGCGGCCCAGACGCATATGCGGGCCGCATAAACCGCATATGCGGCCGCTTATGCAGTTGCCAGGCGGTCCATGATTCGATTACAAAAGATCCGATTAGCCTAAACCCACGCACTACGGAGAAACTCATGTCTATTTCCATTATGCAGAAACCCTACTCACGAATCACAAAACCCCTCTCACGAAAAAACCCTCACACTACCGCGCTCCACTTTCGTCGTTCGCCTCAGGCCCCGGTTCCATCCTCGCACCACCTGCGCACCACCAAGCAAGGCCCCAGCTTCGCCTTCTACACTTCCTATGCGCCACCTCGCCATGTCCCAACTCCGCAACATGGACAACACCTAGCCATGCCCTAATTCCGCACGCATATAACTTTGATGCACATGGTCATGCCCTTCCGCCTCTGAAGATCGCACCACCTGCGCACCATCATGCCAAGCCCCAACTCTGTCTCTGCACCACCTGTAGCTTCTCCTCCTTCCTCAAGTAGCCACTCCAAAGCCCTTTCTCCCCCATTGTAAGCTTATTTCAATTTGTTCATTGATTTACCTCTTATTACTATACTTTTTGTTATGTTCAATTATCAAATCTTATATTTTCTTCATGTCATCATTTATTAGTATATTTTTTTCCAAGTTGTGCTGATTATGCATCCTAATGTTGATAAAACAAGTTATGTTGATAGTGCAAATTATTCATTTTAATTTTTTTCCATTATATAAAAGTGGTCGCTCACATTATACGAATTTTTTATCATTATTCATTCTGATTTTTGTTTTCTTACATATTTTTTTTGTGAGAAAGTTAAGTTTTTAGAGAGATTAGGTTATATTTTTGTTGCTGCCAAAAAATATACATTTTACTATTTAAACTCCATTAAGATAATTTCAGGAAAAAAGGGATGGAACCTGCAGTTTAGTAACTTTTGTAATAAAATTGTTCCTTTAGATAATTGGATAATTTGGATTACATTAACAAGTTGCATTATAACTTTATATATTTGAACAATCTTCTTTTGGAAACATATGTTGATATCTAAAGGAACTATTTAGCTCGTTATTGGTGACCCTTTTGGGATTTTCAAATGTGTGTGGGAATCTAAAGAAAACATGTAGTTTTTTATTCTCTGACATCATAATTAAATATATATTTTTAATATTTTTAATTAAAATAATGCAAACCGCATAATCTGCATATACTTCCGCATATACTTCCGCATATCCGCTTACTCGCTCGGGACCGCCTGACCGAACGAATACCGCATACCGACTTTCTGAACCTTGGCTGCGGATGTTCTGCCGAGAGTAGTGGCTCGTGTAATTGATGGGGGTTTCTCGGCGGGGTACTCGCGGGGTGAGACGAGGATCCTGCTGCTGCAATATGCGGATGATACTATCTTTTTCATTGAGGGGGAGTTAAAGAGGTCTCCGGAATGTCCGTGGCGCTTGATCTCTTCAGCGAGCTCTCTGGCCTCTTCAAGAATGTCGGCAAATCAAAGGTTGTCCCCTTTGGGTTACGGGAAGAAGACGTTGATGCTTGTGCCGAGGCTTTAGGTTCGGAGTGCAGCTCCTTGCCTATTGATTACCTTGGGATGCCTTTGACGGTGGGAAGAACGAAGGTGAGTGATTGGCTACGGGTGGTGGAGAAGCTCGAAGCGAGGCTGGCGGGCTGGAAATCGGCTATTCTTTCCAAGGGGGGACGGCTGGTTCTCTTAAAGGCGGTGCTCTCTTCGATCCTCGTCTTCTTCCTTTCCATTCGACGTCTACCCAAGGGCATCTGTAGTCGACTGGAGAAGCCGATGCGCAGGTTCCTTTGGGGCAAGAATGGTCGTGGCTCGGGGGGGATGCATCTCGTCGAGTGGGATGAAATCACTCTCCCTAAGAGGGTGGGGGGCTTGGGGGTGCGAAGGTTGGATGAAATGAACGAGGCCTTACTTTTAAAATGGGCGAGCAAAGTTTGGGGCCCGGAGGAGGATCTCTGCTGCAGCCTTTTGCGTAAAGTGTATGATGTCAAGGGCTCGCCGGTGGTACCCGAGTCTCGGTCGGGGTCTCTCTCGCCTTTCTGGAAGGGGGTGATGGACCTCTCGTTGTTCAGGATGGTGCTCGGCAACGGGGACTCCTTCGCTTTCAGGACTGATGATTGGACAGGGTGGGCCCTGTGCACGCGCTTCCCTCGCCTTTTTGCGTTGGCGGCTGATAAGAATGTGACTGTTGCGTCCTGCTGGTCGGATGGCAATTGGTTCCCCACTTTTTCCACAAACTTTTCGGACCAATGCCTCGAGGAATTTCTTGCCCTGCTGGATACTTTGAGAATAGTGGGTAGACCGTCTACGGGAAGGGACCATTGGGTTTGGCGTAAGGGCACCTTTTCGGTCAAGTTTACCTTCGCTGCGATCTGCAGACCACCCCCTTCGCGTTCGGATGCGCTGCTTCGGGATTGCACTTTCTTTTGGGGTTTGGGCCTTCCTGAACGTGTTGGTTTCTTCTTGTGGTTATTCAGAAGGCAAAGGTTGATGACGAGAGACCGATGTGCGAGGCTTCTGGGCTCCATTTCTGATAGATGCCTCCTGTGTGATGAGGCGATCGAATCCCTTGAGCACCTCTTCTTCAAATGCCCAAAAACGTGTCCCATTTGGGTAGAGGCGGATCTGGCTTGGGTTAGCACGTCTGGCTTGGCCTTCTTCTACGGGTCTTTGGTGGGAAACAAGAACAGACCTCGACGGTAGCTCTTCAAGCCTGTTGCTATTATATGGGCCGTATGGCTTGGCAGCAAGGCCTTAAATGTCGGTTTCGGTCATCATTTCGGTACCTACCAAAACAGAATTTCGATGGAATTTCGACCGAAATTTCGATCATTTCGGTCATTTTTTGTACTAGGACCCCCATATTTCGGTCATTTCGGTCATTTCGGTCAAATTTCGATTTCGATTGGATATCGATATTCGACAGAAATTCGACCGAATTTCGCTGAAATTTGAGGCCATGCTTGGCAGAAATGTTTCTCTTCTCAGGCCAAAGGTTTTACAAGGAAAATGTTGGCATACATTCCGCGAGATTGGTAGATGACTGGGTTCCTTAATTGTTTGCATTAACTATTGTTTCCTCTCTTTTCTTTTCTGTTTTCTTCTTATAAATAATTTTTGGGGCGTACACCGCTGAGTGTTTCCCCTTTTTTTTGGGCCTCAAAAAAAATTTGGTCTTAAGGGAAGCAAAAGAAAGTGGGGATGTATCTTATATATTGGACCATTGTTATTTGTTACTATGGCCTTGGAGTATAGAAGGTGGAATGCATGAACAAGGCACCGCTTGCAAAATGGATGGTAAGACTGTGGAGTGAATTTGAAGACTTGGTGTGCCATCTTATGCGGAGGATTTGTGGCATTGGTAGGTCATTTATGGCTAATGCCATTTGTGTGACATCTTCTCTTTAGAATGGCATTCGAAAAATCATGCTAGAGTTGACGAAGAAGTTTCGACCGATACTAGATAGTGGTGACATTTTCTGATTTTGGTTGGATAATTGGACTAGTGATGGCGCTCTTGGTGATCATTTTCCGTGGCTTAAGGCCCTTGCTAAGAACAGGGACGTTCTGATCCATCATGTATGGGTGCATAACACTTGGTCACCTTCATTTACGGTAGCTTTTTTGGAGCAAAGGTTGAATAAATTCTTGACCTTACAGAGTGAGCTGGTAGGCGAGGTTGGTCTGATGTGTAGAGATCATTACAAATGGGTTGAGGGTAACTTCTCGATAAAGGCATATCACTTCTTTGCGGAAGACCAGAGGATACAACACGATGACATTTGGCATAACGCGAGAATCATTTGGGGGCAAAATCCCTCTAAGAATCAAGATGTTCTTATGGCTCTTCTTACATGGCCGCATTCTTACAAAGGAACGACATACTTCAGGCTGGGGACCGGTTATGTGACATGCGGAGTCGAGACTGAAGATTCGGATCATCTCTTTTTCAGATGTGGTCTTTCAACACATATGTACAGGATGGCAGAGATTACATGGCGAAGGGTGAATAACATCGCTCTCTTTCAGAGATCTATACGTATGACTTGTGGCAACTTCCATGAGGACACCTCCCTTCCATTAGCATTATTATGGGCCATTTGGTGTAGTATGAATCAGGTCATTTTCCATGGTCAATGCTTCTATTTTGAAAATGTTTTGGAACATTGTAGGGCCATCTGCTCAGCATGGTCATTTGTAAGCTAATTTCCATGTTTTAATACATTTTTTGCAGCGAGTCCCAACTCAAGATGCCATCCTCTTTTCTATCCAAAAATAAATAGTCACGGAATGATGGACATTTCTTTAACATCAGTCCAACCATATCAGCTAAATATTGCTTTCATAATCCTTTCACCTCAAAATTCCCAAGATGACAGCTAGCCCTTCCACTTTTCCCTTGTGGAACCCAAAAATCCATTGAATTCTATAAAACAACACAAATGCGCACAATTGTTCCTCGTCTCTAATGAAATCAGGATCCATTCGACGTGGATGTCATTCATTGTACATATATATAGTGTGCATAGCAATGAGATAAAACACATGAATTATATTAAATTCATAAATCCTTGAATGATTTGGAACCTACCAGAATCATTTCAGGTTTACGCCTCTAGGTTTACGCCTCTGAAGTTCAAGATGGCCATTAAACTTGTCATGGACACTATATGTTTTTTAGATTGTCTTGTTTTTCCTACCTTATCACTTAGGCTCTGTTTGGTTGCAGGGTTGGGCATGGTTGGGTTGGCCCAACTCGGGGTACCCCTCCTTCCAACCCTCCCAATTCTCCTCACAGTTTACTATTCACAGGGGTACCCCAACCCAACCCAACCCAACCCTGCCCAACCCAGCCCAACTCTGCGAAATATTGGTGTGTAACAGGAATAGGACTAGGAGGGACATCTTGACCCCGATTGCAAGGTTGTGGTCCATATGGTTGGGAAGGAATGAGGCCCTCTTCTCCGGCCAACGCTTTTACAGGGATAACGTTCTTATCCAGTGTTCGCGTCTTCTGGATGACTGGTGTGCGGTGTAGCCCACAGTTTGCTTTTGGGGGTGGTGGTATACTTTTGTATATTCGCTTTTTTCTGGCTTGTGATGTCCTGTACATTTTTTTCCTTCTCTGTCTTATTCTTCTTTTAGTTTTTTAATATATTGGAGCGAACACCGTTGAGTGTCTCCCCCTTTTTTTGAGCCTCAAAAAAAAACCCTGCGACCAAACGAACCCTTAGGAACGCATTTGTGTTTCAGGTTTTTTCTTATAGGCGAGAATGTCCTCCGATGCTTGTATCATGGGAAGCTTGAGTATTACATTTTCAAGGATAGCTTCCATTTCATAAGAGTAAAAAATTTTGGTATTTTCATTTTTAGCAGAAGAAAACTCTGAGCAAAGAGCTCCTGGAATTCTGGAAAAGACTAAAAAGGAGCAGAAGGTGAGGGGTTAGTAGAAGAGGGAGGTCTAATAGACTAGTAGACTAGGGAGGTCGAATAGATTCCGTCTGAAAATATGTAATCCTTTGCATTTACATGCAGTCAAATATGTAAAATCAATCATATACTCGAGTTAATATGGCAGTAGGTTCGAAGTTTTTTTTAGAGGAAAAGATGGTATGATGTTGAGAAGATGCCTAAACTGAAATTTCTAAGGATGCTTTTTTTGAATTCCTTTAATGACGTCACTTCTTTGTAGATGCATCATGAAAAATTACTAAACAAATTGTTTGCAGATAATGGATGCAATTTTTGAAAAGCATAAATGGCAAAGCCTTCTCCCACTTTAAGTAGGGGCAGCTACATGGTTTCTTATCAAATCCATGTTGAAAGATCCGACTATTATTTACGTTGATTGTAGGTTACCTAACGCAACCCTCCTCAAGGTGGGATTTGAACCCTGGTCTTTTGGGTGAGGCACACCGCTCTACCACCGAACCATTGAAGTGGCTACAATTTTTGAAAGCATAATGAATTTAATTTTAATTTGTACTTTCATGACTTCATCTGATTATTCTATAGTTGAAAGTCGTGAATAAATTGGTACATTTCTAAAATTCACATTAGAAAATAATGCATTTTACCAATAAAATGACTTATATAAATAGCATCGTCAAAACGTCAGACAGTTCGGCTTTTTACCAAATCGTTCTTCCAATTTTATGTAGAAGTTAAAATGTACTATTTGAACCTAAACTTTAAAGGGTACGGATCAACTGCATAACAAGAGATAGACTAGTCGTTCTAATATACATAGATCAACGAATAAAGATTTGAATAAGCATCACAGATTCAAAAGGCTAATAGTTCATATTCTACTACTTATTAAACTATAGGAACACATTACAAAATCCATGCAACCCATCATTTCAAAATAAAATCCATGCAACCCATTCTCTCTCATGTGAGTAAGACCATCCCCATGCAGGCAAACGTGTATAGACCACGAACATTCCTCTAGAAGCCTTTTGTAAAAAGAAATTAATTAAGCATGCCGACTAGCCAAAAATCACGATATAAATGAAGTATATTTACAATGATCAATATTTTTAATATTCAATTAGTGTCAGGACTTGCACTTATACATGCATTAAGTGGAAAAAAGACAGATATTGTACCTAACTCGGATAAAAAACAATTATTCAGTGATGCATTCAATCTTGGAGCTTAGAAATGCAAGAAAATGGTCATTACCTCTCCAGTGAACTGCACTGTTGTATATTTGTTATCAATCCCCGAGGTTCCTTCAAAAACCTATAAAATTGCAGAAAAAATAAGCAGTGAAATTCATCAGAAAATAGATATAAACTCCTGCACAAAATCCTTTGACTTCCTTTTTCAAGAAATATAGCTTTGCTAAATGCAAAAGACCACTTCCAATAACAACAAAAAACTGCCATACCATCAAAGAACTAATATAATGAAATCATCAGGTTCGGAGAAATAAACCATCTACATTTTACTATACAATTATTATGGGGCAAGTGCGCAACCAACCTGCACAACAGCCTTCTCTCCATCAACTTCAAGGACCTGTCCACGACGAGTTGTCCCATCACCTAATCTAATGTTGACAATTTCTTGATACTTGGGACCCTGGAAGAAAAGCGAAAACAGTGGGAAATGCCCAACAAGTGGATGAAAATGATGATTGTAGATTTAGCTATATGCAATGACAACCATGGTCTAGGAATAATCAAGGTTCAGGAAAGCGGTATGCGTATGCGTTCGGACAGGTTACTGAATAGCGATTAAGCGGTATGCGGGGGCATATGCGGGGTATATGCAGTTCTACGCGGTTTTCTATTTTTTTAAAAAAATAAATAAATATCTGCAAAAATGACTACAACTAAACCGAAATTTATGAATAAATGTGGTCCAACAGAAGATTAAAGAAAAATAGTTTTCATGTATAGCTCAAAATAGTACAACTAAATATCAAATCATCAAAGATAGTATTACATAATCCGATTTACTATATAGAATCAAAATGATACAAGATCTGGATCTTAAAATCCGGATTCAAATTACTCAACTGGACCTTAAGCGGGCACATGGAGCGCATATGCGCTCGCACAACCAGCATATGCGGGCCATATATGTGCGAATGACGCATAAAGCGGGGCTTCAAGTAATCGGTGCGCTGAGGAGACCGCTTAGGCATATGCGGCCGCATATGCGGCCGCGCGGACCGCTTTCATGAACAGAGAATAAAATGGTGAGGTAATTAAAATACCTTCACTTTTTCCAATATGACCAGGGGTCCAGCAACTCCCGAAACAGTCCTGTATTCTGGGAAAGAATGTCTAACAATTAATTGAGTCACTGGGCATGTATAGCATCTAGAAATACTCACCTAGGGAACAAATAGATTGATATAAAAGAAGAAAATACACATAAGGAAGATAATTTTACAATTTGCTAAAGGCATAACCCAGATTGCCAAGGTCACCTCAGAAAAGCCTTACAAAGAACCAGACATCCCAATGCATCAAAGCACAATTCATGTCCATGAATGCCAAGATGTATCTAAAAGATTATAGTAACTAGATTCCAATTCCGTCTTAGATTTCAATAAAAGCCAACACCGTAGCATGAAGTGACGACAAATATATGTTGGATACGTATATAACTGTTGCAAAGATCCTAATCTATTTAACTAAGAGGAAGATCACCTTCATCATCCTCAAGATAACGCAAGAGAACAGAATCCAGTGATCATGCAAGATTATATAACTTCAAGCAGAGTGGAACAGGCCACCTTTTTAACAACCATTCAGACTTTTAACAACTTAGTAAATGTACAAAGAAATAAAAATCTTGCTAAAAGCGGGTACAATCTCTCAATAACTTGCATTGTTACACATTTTCCATAAAGCTGATGTGAAATCATCGACCAAGCCTCAACTGTTGATGATGGCTAATAGCACAAATTGAATTATGTTTCCGGCATTCAATTTGACTCACAGCTGGATAAAATAATATTTGCTAGCTAGTGGTCGTAGCGACATGTCCAATGCATGAAAACTTGCATCTCTAGATGTTAACAGATTATGTTTATCCAAGATCAAATCAGAAAAATGCATATGCGATCATAAAAAAATTCCAGCACGTAATGCAGCTGGTTTGAATGATGAACAAAGCCATTCAATTACAAATACTTAGTTTAAGGAGATTTCCATCATTCTGATTCTTATATAAGCACAAGACAGAATACAGATTACCCATGCCAATCTCCAGCGATCCCTCCTCCATGTCAGTTATCTTCTGTACATCACCCATCTTCAACAACTCACCTAGCAAAATCCACACAACAATAGACAAAGTTTTTCACACTGCTCGTTTAAACACCCGTACACACAAAGAAAAACATCTGAAAAAAACTAACTTCCCAGATCTAGAGTCCAGCTAACATAAACTAAATCCATGCTTGCAACAAATAACACGCCAAAGTCATACACCGACCTCCAAAAGATTCAAACCCTCAATCCCTAAAATGAGCACAAGTAGCTAACTTTCTGAACCTGTACATTCCAAGATCACACTTTCCCCATCACAATACACTCTCCCCTCAACAAGCAAGCCCTACCCACCTGACAAATCACAACTCCAACACCGAATCCGAGCTCAAAATTCGAACTTCCTATCCGCCCACCCATTTTTCGACAATAGCTCACACAACCCATTAAAAGAAAGCAAAGATCCAGACTTTTCTATACCAAACCACCAAATCAAGAGGCAGAAGAGGAGATAGGTGGACTTACGCGATGGGATTGCGACAACGTACCTCTGGGCGCGGATTCGATCTGAGAAGGGCAAAGAGATGGCGCTGACTCGATTTGGAAGGGAGGCTGTGGGGGGAGAGAGAGAGAGAGCTGGGAAATTAGAGAATTTTAGATATTAGATACTATGTACCTGCGGATCAAGAACGAAGGAATGAGCGTCGATTACTGAACGTCAGATCCAACAGACTCCATTCATAGGGAGAGCTGTGGCAATGGGTTCGGCATAGTGTAAATTGGACCAACAGAGTATTATAAGAATAACAATGGGGGAGCGGTGGGAGAGTTGGCGCGTGAGTCCATGACGCACATGTTCACGCATGAGGTTAAAAGCTGTTTATCATGTAATATAAACTATCCTGTATATACGTACTTGTTGCTTATGTAAAAAAAATATGATCTTCGTATTGGTCGCAGAGTACTTGTTGCTTATTCAAATTCATTTATACATCGATAGGTAAAATATTTCGTAGGCTGGCCTTCTCCTATTTTATTTGGATGTAAATATACTTTCATGAGCATTCATTTGCATATTAAAAACATCTTTGTTGTAATATTTGATAACTGATGCAACATCTTAGGTTTCTATTTTTTTCCTTTATCTCAAACACAATCTAATATTATAATAAAAAAGTGGCTTTTCCTTAGCTTTATTTAGAGATAAAAATAAAAAGTTATAAAATCTGAAAAGTTTTAGAACCTGTATAGAAGTGAAGTACATGGGCGTACGCATATATGTATAATTTATTATTAAAAACGTAACTCAAATATGAAGTGTAGGTTTTATTGCAATTTTCTTTTTAAGATTATTGTGGTATTTTTAAGATAAAGACAACATAAGACAAAATCTTTTGGGTATTTTTTTCACTATGTTGACATGTTCAATTAGAATAAATATAGGTTGGCTAAAGTGGAGTGGAGTATGTGCTATTCTTTGCAATAAGAAAATCCCAATGAAAGCTAAAGGAAAGTATTACAAAGCAGCCATGAGACATGTTGTGCTCTATAAATCAGAATGTCGGCATGTGAATCATAGACATGTGTAGAAAATGACAGTCGTAGAAATAAAAATGCTAAGGTGGATGTGTGGTCATACACGAAAAGATCATATTAGGAATGATAAGATCAGAAGGAAAGTTTGTGTAGATCTGATAGAGGATGAGATGAGAGAAAATCGCTTAAGATTGTTTGACCATTTACAAAGGAGGTCGGTTGATACACCAGTTCGAAGATGCGCAATTTGGGATGTTGAGCCGGTTAAGAGGGGGTGAGGAAGGCCCAAGAAGTATTGGAATGAGAATATCCGAAAGGGATCTTAGTTATTTGGATTTAAGCCCGAGAATGACCCAAAATAGATCTGAACAAAGGCAAAAAAATCCATGTAGCCGACACTACTTAATTGTGGGAAAAGGCTTTGTTGTTGCATGTTAACATGTTCAGTTATTCCAACAAAACATGCAATAATGCAAGGAAGTATCTAGGGACTTTTAGTTAATCCTAGATATTTTTGTGGGTTTTATATAAATCATAAATAAATAACGGAATGCAAAATATCACAAAATTTACTACATTAACAATTGAGATAATTATTAATCAAATAATAGCATAGAGAGAATGATAATGAACTCAATGATTATTTTATATATTTTTTTAATATTATGATTTTTTTAGGAATTTTTATCGATGGCGTGCATAAAGAAAAAATTTATTGTTTACAACAAAAAATGGCTAAAGAAATCCCTTAAAAATCCAAGTGTGTGAATTAGTTTAGTTAGAATGCTTCACTAATTTTCATCTCCCAAAATACTTGTGTGAGCACAAGTTGTGGCGCAAATCACAAATCAAAATAAATTCTTAATTGACACATTTATGGATGAACAACATGCGCCAAACACTAAAATGTGTTCTTAGTCCATGCCAATTTAAACAAAAACAATAGGTAAAAAATAATCAATTATGTAGTTACGACAATTTTTTAAACAATTAAACAAGCCATACAGTCAATGAATTTAATGAATAAATTGAGCTACCAAAAATTCTAATTAAAACATCGTGTTTTATATGATGCTAATAGGAAAACTATGGTGTTTTTTATGAATTTTTAGATAAAAGGATTGCATGACAAAAAAAGGCTTAACCACTTGTTGACTTAAATGCAACTACCTCAAAGTTTCACAGTTCTCACGAAAATATAATGATAAGAACTCGAAACATAAAGATAAGTAGGAGTGTATATTTATAATTTTTCACTGAAAAACGTTATGTGGCATGCCTTCTTGCAAAATTCCCCTTTCATGGGGTGGACAAGGAGCAAGCTATTATTGGAGTATCATAGCTTGTAACAGGGGTGCTCCTTTGGTGCAACAACAGTGGCTAGGTAAGATCTTCTTTGCACGACACCAAGATTGCAGCTAGGTGGTAATGAAGAGAAGCTCCGATTTGGGAGGAGGAAGTGAGGGTTACGAGTAACTCTTCCTCTTTGAGAATCATGGTGGTGGCATAATGGGTCGACAATGCTCTAAGATAAAGGAACTACATCCTATGACAGTGAAGAGAGGACGAGTGACACAGATGATAAACTCGACGGGCGAGAGCCAAAGATATGGTGATGAGAAGGTACTTCATCACTAAAGGCATGATAATGGAAGGGTAGAGGAAAAGATTTGTTGATGAAGCTCTCTGTCTGACTCTATCTCCAATGAGACCAGTCTGATGAATCTCCATTTCATAACCTTTATTCTTTCATTTTGGCCTTTAAACCCTAGTTAAATGCATGTATATATCATTAATTTGTCAAAATAAACATTCGTTGTTTTGTACAAAATATTGTATAAAAATGTTGTACATTTATTGTATTTATTACCAAAATAAAAGAATAAAGAAAAGAAAAAGAGCGAAGTGTCAAGGACACTGAAGTGACCCTAGCCCCTGAGACTTAGTCATCGTGATGGCTTAGTCGAAAAGGAAGAAGGTAGGGGAATAGGGTGGCAAATTGTACACAAAACACAATCGGACAACCTTACAAAAATACGTCAATAATTACTTTTGGGACTTTTTTATTCTTTATTATTTATTGATCAGATCAATAAACTTTGTACATGAAAGTTGTAGATAAAAATACAAAATTAATTTCATTTTGTAAATACCATTCATAGTATATGTACAAATTTAGAATACAATAACACCATAAATAAAATACTAAAATAAAATTAGAACATAAAATACATAGATGGATACACAATACTTATACGTATATAATATACATCCTTATTTACTTAAATGTATATATTATATTAAAAAAATAAAAGAAAAAAATATATTTATGTATATAAAAATAAATTATAATTTATAAAATAAGAAAATAAAAGATTTAAATCGAAAATACAAAATAAAAAACAAAACATAGGTAAATATACCATTAAATCGAACCCTAAAAATTAATTTGTAGTTAAACACATCATAAAAATAATAAAAAATAGGCATAAAATTAGAAACATTTGTTATTTTATAATATAAAATTAATAAATTCTTTTATTAATTCTTTTATATTTTCCAAGGTATTTCTTCCTTGAAATTTCCAGGAGGCATTATCTGTTGACCTAGGATCAACTGTCCGACCTCCTTCTGACTTCTGTCAAAAGCTTCACGAGGGTGCCACTTTGCCGATTTCTCCACGCCTCGACCATCACATGTGTCCCTCGAGACGTCCACCTTCCTGTAGCCATCTCGTCCCTCTTCCATGCCCATGCGAGCATCTTCACCAACCCGTGCAGCAAGGAAGGGCCAAGGCGAAGGCATATCCACCCACCGCCGGAGTTACTCCGGCAGGTTCTGCTCCTAAGCTCCCAGCTCAGTTGAGCCCCTTCTCTTCCTAGTTTTAGGTAAGACTTTAGCGTATAATTTAATTAAGCTTTTTATTTAGAGTTTAATCCAGTAGAATTAGGCTTAATCAGAGAACCATCTGTAATATGGAGCTCGAGCTCCATATCGATTTCATCATGAAATAACCTACGTTTCGACTCGCTTATCACCCCATATCGAACCTCTCTGCATTCTCCATTGATTCCCCACAAAAACCCGCCTTGAATCATGCTATGGTTCGAGAAGTCGAAGCTCCTTTCCTCTGGAGCTGCACCTTTTCGCACATCCACGAGGTCTCCAACCTCACCTTTTGGATCGAGGCATTCGCCTCGAGTTAGAGCTTCTCCCTGTGCAGGTACCGCAGAAGAAAAGGGCATCCGGGCCTTATTCGATACTTAGGAAAGGCTCCAGACAGAGGATCGCCAAGGTCTTCAATATTGCAGTTTAGTCCCTATCAGAGTCATGTGCATGCACACGCTTTATATTGTGAATATTGCATGTAAACCCTCATATGTTATTTTAATTGTTGTTTAATATAGCAAGTTTGGATTTTAACGTTAAATTTTGGGTTAAATCGCATTGTGCCCTTCGCGTTTAATTTTATTTACAATTATATCCCTACCAGGTCAAGTATTTTTGTGTTTTAGTTCATATTTATTAAAAATAGATATTGTGCTTCCACAATTACCAAAAATAGGTCTAGGTTCCTAATTGCTTGTATTTTCATACCTTATTATTACTTTAGTATTTTAGGATTTTTCCCTATTTTATAAAAATAAAAAAGAGCACTAAATATTCCATGTTTAGCTTTAAAAACCCATAAAAGTTATAAAATCATTTTGAAAATTCCCTGAAAAAATATTTTGTTTATTTAGGTATTTTGAACCCCCAGACTGAAAATCCAAAAAAATAGAAAAAGAAAAGGCATAAAAGTCAAAAAGCTCCAAAATCCATTATAAAAAGATTAAAAATTCCCAGAAAATCTCGAAAATATATTTTTCTAACTCTGAATTTTATTTATATTATTAGCTCTCCATTAAAATTAATTTGAAGAATTTAGACTTAATTTGTTATTTTTACTCTTCATTTCAATTTGGCCTATTTATTAAATCCCTTATTTTGTGATATTTTTTACTTTGATAATATATAAAAATTAAAAATTGCTAAAAAAATTACGAAAATAGTAAAAAATTTTATCTAAAACTCGTTCTGCAATTTTTATTTATTATATTAATATTTATACTATATTAATCCATATTGTATATATAGCCTTATATATTCTTATATTACTTTATTTTAAAAGAAAAGGAAATACAAAAATCAAACAAAAATGTAAAATAATATAATATATAATATCAAGTACATTAAAAAATAAAAAATTAAAAAAAACCCACATACTTTGGTTGATATTGTGCACATCTGTACATAATTTGTATTATTTATCCATTTTTATTGATAAATAATATAGGAGTGCTACATCGTTTGTTCCTCGTGTTTGACACCCTACTCCGCTTGTTGCTATACATGTTTATTTGTAGGGTTTGTAATATTTTGATTCACACCTATTAGTTCATTGATTGATATATTATGCGGGTTGATTGTTGAGATCACCGGTTGGTCTTCGAGTGAGGTCAATTAGATGATTGCATGTCCGCCTTGTCTGATACGCACGACCATCCTCTTGTGAGCGCTCTCAGGTGGTTTTTCAAATGGCTTCGTTGCCTGGGAGAAACAGATTGTAGCACATCTTGATATATACATATATAGATGTTCGTTATTCACCTACATTTTTATGCTATTTATTCTTTGATAACTATTTGACTATTCTAATCCATTTTCTGTTAATCTTTCTTGAGAGGGACCGCTCGGTGAGGGCTATCTCTTAGGAGGTGGGCGTACCCAAGACGAGCGGAGGTCGGCCTTTACTTCGTGAGCCGACTAGGAGAGAGTAGTAGAGAAGAGCAGGGAAGGAGGAAAAGAGCATACATTGGAATAGCATTTTCTATTTTTTGTAAGAGAGAGAATTCAATTTTTGCAAAAAAAATTGTAGTTAATTCAGTCACTACTCATCCCACCACACGAGGTCCAGTTCTTGGGTGTCTGCTCACCTGGGGGCCGTGTATCGGACTTTTCATGTTTTGTCACCTTTATTTTATTTTGTTTCACACGTTTTGAGCTTTCTGCCTTTGTTTATATTTGTTTTCTGTAAGTGAGCCCTTGGACATTAGGTTGCTTGATTCGATAGCTAGGTCCAAAGTCCTAATAATATTGCATGCACCTATAGTGATATACGCTTGGACTTAGTCAAAATTAATTATTGGTTATTTGGACTTGAGATCGAGCGCCGATAGAAGTACTATACAACGCTTGCAGGATTCGTTGGGTGGACATCGATGCACTTCATAGACCGGACTTTTGGATCTCACTTCTGAGTAATTAGCATTTGGTTCTTCCCAATAGCAGCTATTGTTCAAGATGTTTTCTCTCTTTTACATGTCGCCATATAGTATAATTATTACAATTCTGGTTTGCATCCCCGCATGGAGATGCATGCATCATTAGTCACTAAGGCGAGATTTCCATCTCACTCAAGACTTGCATGGATTTTTTGTCCTCTCCCCCATGTGTTTATATCACTTAGGACATAAAGGAAAAATACAAAAAATTGTTACACGGCTTGCTCTGAAAAATACTCAAAAATTGAAAATCCTAAAAAAGGGACTGCTAAATAAACTTGACCTTAATTAAGATTCGTAACAAACCATTCATTGTTTGGGGTTCATAAAACCCAAATTGTTTTCAAGTACATTCCAGGAAAAGTGAGGTGTGGCCCGCTAAGGATAAGAGCCCAAATCCCGATCTATGGCGCCTTGATTATCACCTGAGTTGGTGAAGTGTTTGCGCTTCCATCGTACGCGGTCGAGTAAGGCCTCATCGAGCATAGTGTTCCCACCTTGTGTGGAGCATCTGACTTGGTCTAAAGTACTGAGCTTAGGCCACACCCTCACGGTTGTGTCTGTCTCATCGGTTTGCATCCGAATAGGTCCTTGCACGCTTACAGGTGATTCCAATGCGAGCAAGGTCCGAAGTATTAGTTTCGCATATCGGCTTCCCCTCTCTATTTCTTTGGCTGAGTAGCTGCCCAGGCACGAGACCAAGGACCTTTCAGCGTGCAGATCACGTGTTACAAAGGAGGTGGAAGAAGTACGGGGCAATTGCTTGGCAGTACACACGCTCCTATAGGGTTAGCATGCTTAAGGACTTGTTATAAGATTGCATGAAAATAATAACAATGTTGAAAAGATAAAAATAGTCGAACTCTTACGGCTTCACATGTGCTGAGTGGGTGAACCCATCCTTGTTTGGTGTTTGTTTGAATTAGATTAAGGTTCAAAGACCAGTCTTGCATATTGTATGCCTTTTTCACTTTCTTCTATTTGATTTCTCCTTTGCCCCCATGTTCATTCTCCTTTGACCCCATGTTCATTTGAAGCCTTCTACTGTTTTACATTCCCTTTATTCCTTGTTTGACCCATGTATCATTCCTCTAAATCGATCTTCCTCTTGACCTTTGAGATGGCGACGCATGGATGGTTTAGTCGGGACCCCGCCGACGCTAACATCGATTCCACGCACTCGTCACCTCCGATAATTCAGGGTGATTCCCGAGAACCTGGTTCAGACACCGTGGACTGATCTCTAGACTCCCGTCTTCTCCAATAAATTAGGATCACTCTTATCTCAAAATCTACCCATTTTGGATGGCAAATGATTTTACTCCTTACACTTCACCATCCTTAATGAAGTTCTGTGTTGACCTTAACATAGACCGATTGATTACATCTGGTGCTTTAATTCAAATTGATCGGGGCATCATTCCAAGTGCACATCATGAGACTGATATGGAGCCAGAAATTCTCTCAGATTCAGAATCAGAAATAGACACAGAGATGGCTCTTGGAGGAAAAGGGAAGGGACTGCAACATCCACCACAGACACAGTCGGAACATAGCCAACTAGACCAAAATGTCGTGAATGCCCAGCTCCTCGCCTCCATCCAGGAGATACAATATTAACTCACTGACCAGGCATTGGCCCAGGTCACCTTACAGGACATGCTTAAATGAATTGAGGAGAGGAAGAGAAAATCCCCAAGGAGGAGGAGGAGGAGAAGAAGAAGGAGCAGGTGGAGGCTATGGAGGCCCAACAGACGAGCCTAGAGGAGAGCGACCCAAGCTGACTCTCAAAGAGGCGTACAACTCTAGAGCCAGTCAAGTCACAGAATGGATTCAGATTCCTACGATCCACGCACACTTAAAGTGAAGAATATGGGAAGATCCTCAAGCGCATCATGGAAGCGTGTGGATCGCATCGAATGCGATCGAGAGCGACTAGTCGCACTAGTTGCTCCGGGCAGCAGAATTTAAAAATTTTCATGTGACAAAACCACATGATCCAAGAACACTTCTCAAGTCGTTTCATCTAAACCACACACAAGTAATAGGATTACCTCTTGAAGCGTGGTTGCGATCGAGTCTCTAGCCAAGAGACCTCCAGTCTCAAGTCCGATCCAACGGAGGAGACGCTTGCGAGCGCGTGCTCCTCGCAATCCATGTTGATGATCTAAGTGGCAGATCTCCTGATCTCATCACATGAGATCCAACATCTTCTTCACGAGCGAGATGCACCGAAGGAGATGGAGATCTACGAGTAGATGACCCGGCAGCATAACGACGATGCTGCGTCGATGACGACTCTCACAATGGCTCCATGGTAGACGGTCATTATAAGAGAGAGAGGCTTGGCGTGGGAGAAAGAGAGAGAGAACATTCATTGTTGTGTCTTGAAGAGCAAGGGATGCCTCTTATTATATAGGGTTTTGGGAGTCCATGGATCCAAATCCATGGACAACACACAATCAATGGTTGAGATTGATTTGTGTTTCTTTCAATGGCTAAGATGTTGTTGTAAAAACACATCAACTAATGATTTAATTTAAATTAATTTTCATTGATAAATCGACAAAATTAATTTCAAATTAAATCATCTTTGATAAGAGAAAAGTTAATCAAGAGAATAAACCAATCTCCTCAAAAGAGGGGACGACTACTCTTCTCCTCATGGAGAGTTGTAGCCGTCCACTTCTCTTTGGTGGACTTGGTCCATCTCTTCTAATTATCATGATATCTCATTATCTCATGATATATATCATCATCTCTTGTCGACAATATTTTCACCAAAAAATAATTCCAAATTATCTTATGGAAAATATCAACCATGCCACTGAAATTATGTGAATCTCATTCACAACCTAAAACTAAATATACTTATATTTTCAATTAATCGTTCAATTTGAATCCAATTCACATTAACAATTAATCACAATATGCTCTCTTTAATATATTATAAATCACGTTTATAATATATATGATTAATAAGGATAATGCTATCCACATTATTCATATCGATGATAATTAAATCACATTTAATCATCTTGGATCTCTATTCTCATGTGCACAAATAACATGAATCACATTCACATTATTCACATCTTTGATAATTATCTTAAATATCTCTCCTTATAATATGAATCAAATTCATATTATCCATGATAATTAAATCACATTTAAATATCAATTTTCTCGATGCTTGGATACAAATATCAACAATAAAAATATCCCTGAACTCTTTCAAGGATAATGCGTTTTCTCCGTGGATACATGGAGATAAGGACACGGCGATTGTATTGTTCCATGTATAGTGACTTGGACATTGAGACCAAATCTCAAATCCAGATCTTGCGGACCTCCCATAGATGCTTGATTAAATCAAGACCGTAGATCTAATCTTCTCATTTTATCTGAATCACATTCAGATCAATGTCCAACATTTGGACTAAGATTAAATCACTTCTTTACAAGAGGAGTCACTTAAATCCAGATCCGTTTCATCACTCCCTAGGAATGGAAGCGTCATGGTTACACAATCATTTATGATCACATGACCCTCAGGTATTCCCAATACCTGTACATCCTACATACTGGAAGACCTAGATTAAACCCGAAGTTTTAGATCTCTTTTTAGACTGTCTCCTTGAGGTTTTTATCATTAGTTTTCTTATTCGATCATTGGGAGATGGTATCGATCATATACTTTCCAAAAGCATATATCATACCCATGTGTTGATCATATACTTTCCAAAAGCATATATCAAACCTACAAATTCAGTCAAGCTTCCAAAGCGAGACGACCGTGCATGGAATTTGATTCTTCCCAATATCTCATGAATGAGCTCATGTCTTCAGGTTCAGTAGTGAACATGTATGATCCCTTTGAGAGATCGTTTTACTCATATGCCCTTATATGCACACCAGCTCGCTGGTATATAAACCTTGGTTAGGTCATCAACCTGTTGATCTGCCAAATGTACACACTTAGACATATAGTAACATATTTGTTCCGGTCAGAGGATGCGTTCCTATATCGTGACAGCATACGATATAGGACTGTGGTTATCTCGATCTCATTAAGTCAACTCTTTGACCTAACTAATCTAACACCTCCGAATCTCTATTCCTATGCAGAGGACCTGCATCAAGAGGTCGGTTAGATATCGGCCTTCAAAGAAAGGATTGCCATCTCCTTCTCAGGTTGGAGATCCTCTCTTAACAATCATTTGACGGTGCTTGATGAGTCTTCAATCTAACTCTTTAAATATTCATCCAAGCATCAGCCTCTATGATTCAATAATTGAATCAACAGTTGTATGATCATCAAGATGGCCATGGTACATAACCCTAATTATACTAAGGAACCTATTATGCAAATTAGTTATTCTTCATTTCAGATTAAGGAGTGAACTGCAATAACATTTATTGCATAATGGCTCGCCATGGGCTCGCATGTCCAACAATCTCCCACTAGCCCAAAGAGCCATTAATGGGCTAATCATTAAACTCATACTCATGTGACAATCATAGGCTATTTAATATAGCTAGGTAAGCTGATCAGTCACTCTGTTCCCAAGAGACTATGCCAAATCCTTTTACGACACTTGCATATCCCCCAATAACAGTGCTCGCATCCAATGCGAATGTTGCATCGTATTCAACCAATACTCAATATTGAGGCAGTCATAATGTCTTTGACACTACAACTCAATAATCGTTATAACCAGTATGTAATTTTAATTATCAGAATACCCTTTTTTCCCAGAGATCTCTACCTCTTAAGGTATATGTAGTTAAGACCTTTTAGATCTCTATCTATAAAGTCTTAGGTTCTTGATGATGAGACTTTGGGATCATTATCTCTAAGTCTTGTCATCTTTGAAGATATCATTTTATTAATGAAATCAAGTGTTTTATTTTCATAGTAGGATTAGTAACAGTTTACTACTCTCACTGCATGGCAAACATCTGACCTTTCGCACACATCTAGCACATACTAGGCTTCTAGCAACCGATGCACAAAGGCAAGCAGTTTTAGCATCATCAACACTTGATATGCTATCCCTTCAGATTGGTTAGTACAAAATCTTAAGGGAAAGGAGCCTTCCTTGGATAGAATATATCCAGAATGTACCAATAATGTGACAATCACAATTCTCTCTCTTCTCTTTGCTTATGAACAACTTCAGAACTGAGATCTAAGAGGTATCCTTGAGATCATATCTCAAGGTACGAAATAGCCAGATCATAAAACACTTATATCATCATCCTTATATCATTTCAAATGATTAGGATATTATCTACATTTAGCACGACAAACACATTGGCACTCCCACTAATCTTCACATGGTTCATCAAGATTTTATCTGAAATCATAACATTTATAATTTCATCAAATCTTATGTTCCATCTACAAGAAGCTTATTTGAGTCCATAGATGGAGTTTTTCAACTTGCACACCTTGCTTTCCTCAACCATGAAGCCTTGGGGCTACTACTTATGAATATCCTCAGAGATGTATTCATAGAGGAATGCAATCTTGACTTCTATCTCGAAGATGTCGAAGTCAAGTTGTGTAGCTATAGTTAGCAATATTCTGATGGGTTTAAGCATGGTCACTGAAGAAGATGTCTCATCGCAAACGATGTCTTCTCTTCGTGTGTATCTTGTGGATACAAGCCGTGCTTTGAAGGTCTTTACCTTCTCATCAGGTTCCCTCTTTCTCTTGAAGATCCATTTACACCTTAACGGGTCTTACCCTTATAGGTGGATCCTCGAGAGTCCATATACAATACTTGTATATGAAGTCTACATTTAGACTTTACTGCTAACATCCATCTCTCCATGCCATGATCTTCAAAAGCTTCATCATATGAAGTCAGATCATTGTCAGACTTATCTGGCACATGGAATTCATCTTTAAACTCATTTGAAGAGGTATTAGTGTTTCATCTTTAGTTGTCCTTTTAGTTTCTGACTTAAGGAGCCTCGTTATCTTCTCAAGATTCAATGAGTTCCTTCACGTCATTTTCATCTTGATTCTCAAGAAAGTCATCATCTTAGAATCATATTCATAGAGATGAAATTCTTTAAGAATCTCAAGGTCATAAAGTAGGTATCCAATACCATCCTTTATTTTCCTTATGAAGTAGCACTCTCTGGTGCTAGATTCCAGCTTACTTGCATGGAACCTTATTAAGGATATATATTGTAGTCTCTACTACATATATACCTTGGAAAGTAAGAGATGACTATGCTAAGATTAATCATGATCTAATTGTATCTCCCTGCAACTCCACTGAGATTAGGTGTATTAGGAGAAGTGAGATAGGAATGATATTCCTATCTCCATAAGGTATTCCTTGAATTCATCTAATAGGTACTTGCTACCTAGGTTAGATCAAATTCAATTCATCTTCCTTCAAACTTTGGTTCTAAACCAAAATTGTGAAATCTTTGAACATTTCAAAGCTTTCTCAGGTGAAGAGAAGAAATCTCATATCATACATAATCATCAATAGATATCACATATCCATAATATTTATTATGATATAGATGATCCACATACATCAATATGTATGAGATCTTGAATACCTTGGCATCTTACACAATTCTCAGAGAAGAGTGTATTGGACATATTTACTTTGAATACAATATTCACAAGTGTGTAATATTTGAACCTTTAGACAATCTAAAGTTCAATATCTCACTAGTCTATCGATCATATCAATAGACATATGTCTAAGACTCGATGCCAGATCATTGTCAAATGATATTCATCCTCCTATTGATATATTAAGGTTTAATTTTCAGTATTAGAATGTTAATGAACCTTTCATTAATATTCTAATTCAGTATAGTCCACTATCATAACTCTTTATGATAGGTTTATTCTAGAATACATGTTCATCTCCAACAATGAATGTATTCTAATATCTAGGTCATAGAGACATTCTCTAAGACCAAGGGCTCTCCGACTGAAAATATCAAGTCTATCTATCCTATGGAGATTGTTGCAACAATTGCATCAATTCCCATATAAATGACTGTTAAACCTTAAGATCAAATTTATTAATCTTCTACCACATATGCAACAATTGCAAGTGTCATTAGAAGAATGACATACAATTATTAGACTTTAATCTTATCTTATAAGAAAGTCAATTTCAATGATCAAATGTAGATATAGATTATCATGATGCACTATCTGAGTCATTCACTAAGGATTCTGGACAGACTTGATAGTCATACTATCAACACATCAACTTATTGCAGTATTGGCATTCATCCAACTCTTTGGATGTCATATGGAAGTCATAGAAGTAAAGTCAACTCTTTGACTTTCCTTCTTACTTGGGTCCGACCCATGCTTCCACCGCTCTCCCTTCATCTATAAACAACCATTGTTTAAGATAAAGGATCTCTTATGTTGAATTCAAAAGGATTTCAAAATTGAGGGATTTAAACATTTACATATGCTTCATTTAATTCATACAATATGATTATTATGAAGCTTCATGAATGACTTGAGTATAGACAGTAGAATGATGACACTCATCATTTCTACATCCATCTTAACTAAAAAACTTTGGTTCAAGTAGGTATTCAAACATTTTGAATACATCATCTCTTTCAAACTACCATTCTGCATAATGCAGAGAACCATGTCATTCATGATTAAAGGTCTAGAGCACATGTGTATGCCCAAACATCTTCTTTGATTTTATAAGGATTAATTTGACAATTACGATCATCATCGACATGTCACTTCCAAAGTACACTCGATGAAAGATCAAGATTAAAGAGACATACAAACCATAGGGTTGTAGTCCTATCATCTATTTAATTATCACTCCTCATTATGTTGAGGAAACTTACATATTGCAACAACATACATTATGTATCCAATTGCAAGGATAAAATCTTGATCACGAATTTAATTCATGATATTACACTGGTTATTATTGAGTATAGCTTTGAGTGGGTTTAATGAGTATTATCTAAAATAAGAAATTTGCATAAATTTATACACATTTTACTTTGATTTAGGAATTTTTATATCAAAGTTGTCTTGCCATGTCAACATTGAAAGTTCATTCCCTTAATCACTTTCAATGTAAGAGATATACTTACCATTATATCTCAAGCAAGATTTGGGATCCCCTTCCTTATCTTTGTCACATCCCAATAATATGAGAACCTATGACTCAGATAAAAAGAAGCGGGACCACATTCTGCTTGCAAGTCCAACTTGCATCTCCCAATTCGGTATTTAACATCCGAGTCCACAACCCCTAAGGTGATGTTGACCCGTCATTAATTGAACCAACCGTCAACAGGAATACAACTCGCTATGCGCAATCCAATATCTCCCCAATAATACGAGGACCCGATATTGGGGTCACTACGCATACGTCCTTACTCTTTCGAGAAGCGAAGAGCCCGATCCAAATAGATTGTATGCAGGAGCTGTCACTTCAGACAGATGTCTCCTACATACAATATCTGGCAACGGAACCCTTCGCCTTGACGGGAGACCATGGATGTCACTTATGTGATCCTCCACCTCATATTCAAATTCTAATTAATCATTATGAAACATATTCATTATGATTAATTCTTCCAAGGGAAATAACAACTCTATTCATAATAGAGTGTTTTATTTTAATTGGATTCCAATTAATCTAATCATATTAAATTAATGATCCAATTAATATCCAACAGATATTTTAATTGTTACTTGAAATATGGTATTATCTCAAATATGTATTATTTCAAATTTTAATAATTAGAAAATACATCATGATCTCTCAGGCATCATTCGTTCCCTACTCGCTGTCATAGCCAGTACCAGCGGGAGTGGGACAGACTACACACGGTACAACCTGCTACCCCAACGCTCCTCGACAAGACACCATATCCGCCTCGGGAAAAAAACAATGCCGAGTCAATCACTTTATACTTGAGACGATCATCGATCTTTCAACCAAAATTATACCATATAGTAATAATAAAAACCATTTTGATTATAAGGAAATTTTTTAGATAAATTCCCAAAACCTATTCAAGTAACAAGTTTGATGAAAGTGTATCAAGTAACCGATTGGTGATCTAGATCTAATCTAATCATTCATTGGTTGAGGCAATGTTATTTAAAGGAATAATTATTATTCTAATATTTTCCAAATATTATCCAAAATTATTCTAGGAAATTAACTATTAATTTCGCAAATTTCTTAAACGACGATCATGAGGTTTCTAGATAAACATGCAATTTCCAACAGTGACCTACACTAATTAAAATTAGCATATCTCATTCATTTTAAATCCAAATTAAGCAAAATAAATTTCTAGAGATTGATAATTTGATTTAAAATAGAAACCATGTGATAAACACACATTTCAGGTGTTTTAAAATCGTAATTAACATCTTAATTACGTCTCTAATCGCCATCCCCGAAACAGTGGACATATGGTCAATAAAACGATCATATCTTGAGCAAACGGAATCCAAATTACACAAACTCAAATTCTACATTTTCCTTATTTAACGTGGAACATTATCTAATGATAAATTCATGTTTAAACGTCTTAAAGGGTCGAAAAATTATCACAAGACAGGGCTGCGAAAATTGAAATGCTAAAATCTTCATGAACCCAAATGAGCCCAAATTTTCGTAATCATATCCAAAACCTTTGTAAACCTGGCTCTGATACCACTTTAAGGATATGAGAAGATCCTCAAGCGCATCACGGAAGCGTGTGGATCGCATCGAATGCGGTTGAGAGCGACTAGTCGCACTAGTTGCTCTAGGCAGCAGAATTTAAAAATTTTCATGTGACGAAACCACATGATCCAAGAACACTTCTCAAATTGTTTCGTCTAAACCACAAACACGTAATAGGATTACCTCTTGAAGCGTGGTTGCGATCGAGTCTCTTGATGACGAGACAATCGTGATCCGGGTAAAGGTGTAAATCAGGGTTGTTGCGACCCGAACCGCGAAGCTCAATCAACAAGAAAAAGAAAGACCAGTAATCAAAATAAATCAAATCAATCAGGCAAATAGCGCTCTCGTTATTTTATTTTACCTGGTATAGCTACCAGGGTTGAACACAAGGAGCACAGAATATGATGGCTACGAAGTAGTCGGGAATCAAGAATAAAAAGGAATAAAATATTTTTTGTGAATTTTATATTTTTCAATTTTTTTAGAATTTTTAATATTAAGAAAATTTATAAAAGGAGTCAAAAAGTCACACACAGAGAATTATCTAACACATAAAAAATGCTCAGAAAATTGAAATAAAAATGTTTTTGGTTTTTTTGGGATTTTTATGATTTTTAAGTGATTTTATAAAAATAAAACAAGTGTAAAAATAAAAGCTACTATGTAGCCAGAATCTAAAGGCTATTTAAAAATACCCAAATAACCTATAAAATTCAAGCAACAATTTTATGATAAAGTAAAAATAAAAAGCTAACTAAAGAAACCGGAATTGCATTTTTTTGAATTTTTAGGAATTTTTAATGATTTTTCTAAGTTTTTATGAGTTTTTCAATTTTTAGATTTTTTTATAAATCAAATGTAATGAAAAATGTGTAAATAAAAATATCATAAAACAAACAAACCACAATTTTTTTTGGATTTTTAAAGGCTTTTTAATATTTTTAGTTGATTTTTCAAACTGAACAGAAGCAAATTTCAAGGTTTTTTAATTTTTAAAAATAGAAAATGAAAACAAAAAAGGCCCAAAAATTCACAGAAATTTTTACATAGTGGCAGGAGCCACGTGTCCAAATTTCATGAAATTTGGGCGAGATATGATATTTATTTCAACCAATCAAAGAGACACAACACATAAGGACCTAAGTGTAATTATTGAAAAGTATTAAGCCAAATGATAACACGTGTAAAGAGTCTAGGGCCAAATATGCAAAAACCCCAGAGCCGCACGAGGGCGGCACACGAATCAGACAAGCAAGGGTATAAGTGCAATTCTTATTTGTAAAAGTTCAAACAGTAACATCAATAAAGCTCAGGAAAAAATATGAAATTAACCCATATAACACGTGGCAGACCACGTGATGCTCAAACAGAAGGACTTAAATGCAACTTCTAAAAACTTGAGGTCCTAAGTGCAAAATGTCCAAATTAAAAATAACTGCAAAAAATATTTACAGGACTACAAAATAAATACAAAAAGCAAAGAGGGCCTAAGTGTAAATTACCCTTCTTTTTACAGATCCAGCGGCCGAGGATTATTCACTTATGATTGGACAGTTGTGAGTGGGCGATAACCCTACGGCGATGGACGTGCGAGATATGATCCTCAGATGGATCCAACGGACGCGAGCTCCCTAGAGATGAAGGGTCACGATTAGAATTGTCGGGGAAGCCTGAACTAACGGTGGAGGAGCTCCCTGGAAGAACGGCGAAGAACTCACCACCGGCGAGCTTCGCTCGATCGATACAAGCTGCTGGAACGTCCTCTGAAGCTGCTAGAATGGGGAAAATGAAGCTGATGATGATCCGCAGCTGCTCCTGTGCTATGATGAGGCCGGGAGCTACTGGAGTGCTCCGTTGATGCGGTGGGCCTGGAGCTCCTGTGCTTCAGCATTTGGACCTCTAGATGAGCCCTTTCTCGTTCAAACCTGCACAGAACGACAGCTGGGTCGAGGGCAAAATGCCTCGACCCATTAACGGGCGAAATGGGTGAAGGGGCGAGGCAGAGCGGGGCCTTCCGGCGAGGCGACGATTGAGGAAGATAGGAATCCTGTTCCTGGGCGAATTAGGGTGACTGGAGGGGCGAAGAAGGTGGACAATGGACTGGTGAAGATGATGGGGTGGTCGGAGCAACACCAGGAAGGTCCGATCACGTAAACGGTGCTGAACAACCAAGTTTGACCAACACCTAAAAATTCTAATCTAAAGCAAGAAGAAAGGCATCTAAGCTACCTGATGAATGCAACCGTCTATGCTGGAGGTCAGCAACCTTCGGGGGTCTTCGCCTCGATGGATCCACGGTGAGAAGGCTCGACGGACCTAGGGCTAGAGGCCTCAAATCCTCGCATCAACACTCCCACTCGCTCGTTGTCACACAAGGAGGAGAATGGAGCTCCCAGGAGACAAAGGAAATGGTCGAAGTTGCGGGGAAATGGCGGCTCCTCAAGAATATATACGTTGCAGGGTCTGCGAAAGGTGGAGCTTGGGCGCGCGGATCGAGGAATGGATCCCTAAAGGAATCGGCGTGCGTGAATCACGGATCCTTCCTCAGTACTCGGAGCGTGAATCGAGAGGGAGTGGTGATCGGATCGGTGAGGGAAAAAATGGGAGAAGTCGGGTTGAAACCAGATCCACGAAGCAGACCGGTCCAGGGGAGTAGTTCACCGAGGTCAACGTTCCCCCGTGGACCAATCAGAAAATAGGGAATCAAAATTATTTGTAAAATAAATTAAAAATAGGAAACAATTTTATTTTAAAATATTTACAAAATGAAAAATGTTTATTTATTTTCAAACTATTTTTAATGATTTTTATTTATTTTTATGAAAAATAAATTATGCTATATACAATATAATATATTATTTACATGTATAAAATACCTATGTATTTTATATTATTATTATTTTTATTTTCTTATTTTTGTAAAAATACTCTAATTTTATATTTTATTTATTTACAATACAAAATGTAGAGTATAAAATAATTTTTATTTTATTTTTATTGATTATTTACAAGAGGGAAATAAATAGATATAAATACATATATACATGGTATGTACAAGGGTGAGAGAGAGAAATTATTTGGTTTTTATTTTGATTTTATTTTTCTCATTTTGTTTTATTTTTAGAAATATATACAAGGGATTAGAAACATATTTTTATTTTTATTTTGTGAAAATAAAATATATACATGGAGAAGGAGTATCACAAGGTTGAATGGCCCTATCTCTCTCTACTTATTTTATTTGACGGTCAGGCCAATGCTCGGCCCTCCGTTGGGTTTGGGTCACTCGATATTTATTCTAAATATCTCCTTCTTTTTCTTTTATTCTTTTTCTTTTATTTTTGCATAAATACATGCTAATTATTAATATTTAACAAAAGCATGCTTAATAGTAATTTATTGTATTTACATCTATCTACAAGGTATTTTGCCAAGATAATTAGCTAAAATAAAAAACAAAGAGCGATGAATGAGTATTCATCACCTATAAATCAAGAGACCTCCTGTCTCAAGTCCGATCCGATGGAGGAGAGCTTGCGAGCGCGTTGATGAGACGCATACTCCTCGCAATCCACGTTGATGATCCAAGCGGCGGATCTCCTGATCTTGTCACACGAGATCCAACATCTTCTTCACGAGAGAGATGCACCGAAGGAGATGGAGATCCACGACTAGATGATCCGGCAGCATAACGACAATGCTGCGTCGATGACGACTCTTACAATGGCTCCATGGTAGACGGCCATTATAAGAGAGAGAGGCTTGGTGTGTGGAGAAAGAGAGAGAGCATTCATTGTTGTGTCTTGAAGAGAAAGGGATGCCTCTTATTATATAGGGTTTTGGGAGTCCATGGATCCCAATCCATGGACAACACACAATCAATGGTTAAGATTGATTTGTGTTTCTTTCAATGGCTAAGATGTTGTTGTAAAAACACAACAACTAATGATTTAATTTAAATTAATTTCATTGATAAATCAACAAAATTAATTTCAAATTAAATCATCTTTGATAAGAGAAAAGATAATGAAGAGAATAAACCAATCTCGTCAAAAGAGGGGACGACTACTCTTCTCCTCATGGAGAGTTGTAGTCGTCCACTTCTCTTTGGTGGACTTGGTCCATCTCTTCTAATTATCATGAGATCTCATTATCTCATGATATATATCATCATCTCTTGTCGACAATATTTTCATCAAAAAGTAATTCAAAATTATCTTATGGAAAATATCAACCATGCCACTGAAATTATGTGAATTTCATTCACAACCCAAAACTAAATATAATTATATTTTCAATTAATCATTCAATTTGAATCCAATTCACATTAACAATAAATCTCAATATGCTATCTTTAATATATTATAAATTACATTTATAATATATATGATTAATATGGATAGTTCTATACACATTATTCATATCCATGATAATAAATCACATTTAATCATCTTGGATCTCTATTCTCATGTGCCCAAATAACATGAATCACATTCACATTATTCACATCTTTGATAATTAAATCATATTTAATTATCTTAGATATCTCTCCTTATAATATGAATCAAATTCATATTATCCATGATAATTAAATCACATTTAATTATCAATTTTCTCGATGCTTGGATACATATATCAACAATGAAATTATCCCTGAACTCTTTCAAGGATAATGCGCTTTCTCCGCGAATACTTGGAGATAAGGACATGGCGATTGTCTTGTTCCACGTATAGTGACTTGGACACTGAGATCAAATGTCAAATCCAGATCTTGCGGACCTCCCATAGATGCTTGATTAAATTAAGACCGTAGATCTAATCTTCTCATTGTATCTGAATCACATTCAGATCAATGTCCAACATTTGGATTAAGATTAGATCACTTCTCTACGAGAGGAGTCACTAAAATCCAGACCCGTTTCATCACTACCTAGGAATGGAAGAGTCATGGTTATACAATCGTTTATGATCACATCACCCTCAGGTATTGCCAATACGTGTACATCCTGCATACTGAAAGACCTAGATTAAACCCGAAGTTTTAGATCTCTTTTTAGACTGTCTCCTTCAGGGTTTTATCATTAAGTTTTCTCATTCGATCATTTGGAGATGGTATCGATCATATACTTTCTAAAAGCATATATCATACCCAGGTGTTGATCATATACTTTCCAAAAGCATATATCAAACCTACAAATTCAGTCAAGCTTCCAAAGCGAGACGACCGTGTATGGAATTTGATTCTTCCAAATTTCTCATGAGTGAGCTCATGTCTTCCGGTTCAGTAGTGAACCTGTAGGATCCTTTTGAGAGATCGTATTACTCATATGTCCTTATATGCACACCGACGCGTCGGTATATAGACCTTAGTCATGTCATCAACCTATTGGTCTGCCAAATGTAAACACTTAGACATATAGTAACACATCTGTCTCCGCTCAGAGGATGCGTGCCTATATCGTGACAGCATACGACATTGGACTTTGGTTATCTCAATCTCGTTAAGTCAACTCTTTGACCTAACTAATCTAACACCTCCAAATCTCTATTCCTATGCAGGGGACCTGCATCAAGAGGTCGGTTAGATATCAACCTTCAGAGAAAGGATTGCCATCTCCTTCCCAGGTTGGAGATCCTCTCTTAACAATCATTTGATGGTGCTGGATGAGTCCTCAATCTAACTCTTTAGATATTCATCTAAGCACCAACCTCTATGATTCAATTGAATCAACAACTGTATGATCATCAATATGGCCATGGTACATAACCTTAATTGTACTAAGGGACCTATTATGCAAATTAGTTATTCTTCATTTCAGATTAAGGAGTGAATTGCAATAATATTTATTGCTTAATGGCTCACCGTGGGCTCGCATGTCCAACATAAAGTTGAAGCCTCAACTCTTGGCACTTCTACCCAGCTTCCATGGAAATGCAAATGAAGAGCCGTATATCCACCTGCAACACTTCGAGCGCATTTCTGGTACAACGCACTATCCTAGCATACCGTTAGGAGTAGTCAAGATGACGACATTCCCATTCAGTCTCTAGGACAAGGCCCTTCATTGGATCAACCACTTGGGGAAGATCGTCACTACATGGGAAGAGCTTAAGTCCGTCTTTTTGCACAACTACTATCCTCTTGGACGACTTAATCAGATGCGTGCCCGCATAACAATTTTCACCCAAACCACACACGAATCCATCCATGAGGCTTGGGAGAGATTTACTGTATTACAAGAGAAATGTCCCCATCATGACATTCCGAGGACCAACCTGGTCCATCATTTCTTTGGGGGACTAACAGTTGAGAGCCAGAAGCTCGTAGATGTTGCGTGTGTGATGAATCTCCATTTCATCACCTTTATTCTATCATTTTGGCCTTAAAAACTCCAGCAAATGCATGTAAATAGCATTAATTTGTACATAATAGCATTCATTATTCATTTGTATTTATTATACACAAAATAAGGTTTTTAATGCCAAAATTATAGAATAAAGAGAAGAAAAGAAAAAGGAATAAAATATTGCAAATATTTTATGACCCGAACCCCGAGACCAAGGCCAGCATGGACAACAAGGAATAAAGTAGGGGGAGATAAGGGCCAATTATACAATAAATATCTCATTTATTTATTCATTCATTTATGCATTTTTGACACCTATTTTGTACATAATTATTAATTCATCAAATAAAGAAACTTTGTACATGAAAGTTGTAGATAATAATGTAAATAAAAATACAAAATTTAGTTTATATAAAAACAAGACTCAGTGTACATTTTATACACAAAATAAAAACCAAAAATCTCAACTTCACAGACCCATATCTTGCAAATAAAAACTCCAAATCACCCAAACTCACCTTTAATTGTATATAGCATTCCATAATATATTTTATAAAATTGGTTTCATAATTTTTGGAGTCCATCTGTGGAAGTTAGGTTTTTGACCCTCATTGTACATAGTGCCCGATTAAAATATTCATTTTGTTCAATAATTATTATTTGTACAAAATTATATTTTTAGAATTTTATAAATAATATTTATAATACATGTACATATTGAAATTAAAAGAAAACCAAAAAGAAATTTCAAAAATAAAATAAGCCTAGATAATACCTAGGCAAAATACCTATGCTACCCATGTGTATATAAATAAAGGGGAAAACATTCTTTAATTATTTTATTCATCTATATTTTTCTAAAAATATATATATTACACATAACTTATTAAAAATACAAATCCAAAATAAAAACAAATAAAATTCATCAAATAAATAAAATGTATATAATATATAGGTAAAATACCTATAAGTATACATACATACACATACATCTATTTATTTAAAAATATAAATAAACTCATAAAAATAAAATAAAAATATATTTATACTCACAAAGATAAGTTATAAAATTATAAAATAGGAAACTAAAATAATAAAATAAAATAAATAAACTAAAAATAAAATATACAAAAATACATATAAAATACATACATATACACATTATTTTAATAAAACCATAATAAAATACTTCAAAAAAAAATAAATAAAAATCATAAATAAATACTACATTAATTTATAAACATTTTTTATTTTATAAGTAAAATCTAATAAAATCATTTACTAGGTTAAATAATTCATTTTTTAATAAGAATCCCTATTTTGGCGTGTAGCGGCTGAGGTGGACCAATGGGCGCGTCGCGCCTGTTGACCGCAGGTCAACTCGACCCCCAGCCGTCTGACGTGACGAGGACGATCTTTTCCCCGATTTCCTCCCTTTTTCCCGCTCACCACAGTCATCAATCGACCACAGTCCCTTCACAGATTTTGTTCCCTGATCATCCAAGATTCGCGCCGATTGCTTAGATCCATTGTACATAGTGTAGATACTCCAATAATCGCCGGTCAATGGGGGATTCCAGGGATGTCTATAAATAAAAACCTCCGACTTCCCGGCCAAAGTTGGCCATTTTCACTCCACCAAAACTCCTTGTTCTTGCTCCTGGTGTGTCCCTCGTGACAGGAGGAGTCACCCAGCACCTCGACTTGGCCGGAGGTCGGAGAAATTTTGACGCGGTGGTGCTCCGGCGACCACCCTGCTCCCTGGCGGCCCCCAGGTATAAGAGCTGCGCTTTTACTTATTTTAGTTAGATTTTTGTTCCAGCATTTTAATTCCGCCTTTTATTTAGCCTTTAGTCCAGTAGATTAGCGTAGAATGGCCGATTCGTAGTTCGCCGGAGCTCCGCTCCGGCGAGCTGTTCACCGTGTTCCCAACCGTTTTCCGCCTCGCTTTCGCCCTCATTTCGTTCCCCTACGCCTTCTCCACCTTCCATCCACTTCATACCAACCGGAGCCCCCTTGGTTCCGCGAATCGATGCTCGACTCCGCCGCTTCGCCGGAGCATCGCCACCTCGCCCCATTTTACGCTGACAGCTTCAAACCCCTGGTCGAGGAGAACGCCCTCGAGCCGTAGTTCCTTCCTGTGTAGGTTAGGTGCGAAGGAGAGCACCAGGAGACGATCTTAAGGCCGGCGGAGGTACCTGGAGCCGCCCTTCTTCCCCGAGCTCGCTGCTGTGCTCCAGGCTGCCTCCGGCCAATCCAACAGCTCCAGCAGGTAGAAGACCCTTCCAGGAAGCGATTGAGACCTTCAGGTGCGACGAAGACCGGCCGAGGAGCGAGATCCGAGCGGAGGAAGCTCGCCCAGGCGAGCGTTCTTCCCTGTTCTTCCAGATGTGCTCTCTACCGTTGGATGAAGACGAAGGTCCAGATCGAACAGCCACCGTCCGATGAAGCATCGTGCCCACCGTCAGATCAGCGGGGCTGATCTAATCTCAGCGCTCCATCGGCGAAGCGTCATCGGCGCACGTGGAGGCGCCACGTGTCAAGTGAACGAAGATCAGCCGTCGGATAGCGCCTCTTTTAGGGGTAAATTGCACATCTAGCCCCCGCCTTTTTTGTATTTAATTTTTAGTATTGTAAAATAAATATAACGTTGTAAATAATGTGGCAATTTTGCTTATGACCCCCTGTAGTTTTTGCATATTACACTTGGGTCCAGTCCACGTCACCTCACGTGTAGTCCCACGTGAGGTGGTAAAATTGCACAAGTCCCCCTGTATGATTGCGTATTTATTTTTAGTCCATTAAATAAGATATTCAGTGTATTATTTTTGTGAAAAATTGCAACCAGGACCCTATATTTTCTGTAATTGCGTTTCGGTCCCTGTGAGTACGGATCACGTGCTGTCCCGCGTGACAGTTAAATTGCGAGGGGGCCCTGGCGGGTTTAGTTAATTAGTTTTAGTCCTTAAAATGGCAAAACACGTTATAATATTCTGGTATTTTTGCACCTGTGCCCCTGGATGTTATTTTATTTGCAAAAATGCCCCTGCCAGGCTTAATTACTTTTTGTGTCTTTATCTATTTATTAAAAATACCTATTAGGCTTATAAAAATCCACAGAAATTAGGATAGATGCTCCATGCCATGCTTGTTCACGCCCATATTTTAGTTTGCATTTTTTGCATTTTTCCTAATTCTTAAAAATGAAATAGAAGCCATTTTTGTACTGTTTAAATTAGAAAATACAAAAAAATTAGAAAATGTTTGTGAAAAATTCCAAAAAATATACATATAGTATAATTATATACATATTGAGTCCAGAAAATGAAAAACCCTAAAAAAGTGAAAAAGAAAAAAGATAAAAATCATAAAACCCCAAAATCAACATAAAAATTAGAAAAACTCTTTAAAAAACCTAAAAATACATTTCTCTCTTTTATAATTATCTATATATTATTATGAATATGTGAAAATTAATTTGGGCAATTTTGGGTATTATTTGATATTTTTAAAAACCCAAATTATATACGGCTATTTATTTAGTCCTATATTGTGGACATTTTTTTTGAATTGAAAAATACATAAAAATTAGAAATATAAAAAAAAAATTTAAAAAAAAAATTAAAAAAATATATGTCTATATATTAAGTTTTTATGTTTATATATATATATATATTCTATATTACTTCTCTCTCTCTCTTCTTATATATATATCTCTTTATATATATATAGTATATATATATTTGTATAATTAATAATATAAAAAGAAAAAAAAATAAAAAAGTATAAAATATAAAATCAAAATAAAAATTATAAAAACAAAAATATAAAAAAAAAATTTATTACAAAACCCAAAACCCACAAAAACAATAAAAGTACATGAACAATTGATTGAATAATTGAACAATACATTACATACAACCATTCGCCTCCCAGTGTTCGACCTCTACTTGTGCTTACACCTATACACATTTACATGTAGAGTTATAATAAATTTTAACTCCACATTTTTGGATATTCATTGCATATATTTATTGTGGGTTAATTGTTGTTTTATTCCGGATCTCGTGTGGTCGACTCAACGACTAAGTTCCCGCCTTGTGAGGAGCTTAAGACCACCGGTTTCCGGAGTAAACAAATGGCGCCGTTGCCGGGGAGGCAACGGATTTTGTATGATTTTGTGTGGTTATTTGTTCATTTATTCGATTCGTTGTTCATGTCCTTCATTTATTTATTTATGAGATTTTTAGCTTTATTTTTATTTGATATTATTGATTGACTGCGCTGACCATCTCTTTCTTTTTGTCTTTGATGCGAGGGACCGCCAAGCGAAGGGGGACCTCTTAGGAGGACCTATGCACCCAAGCAAGGTGGAGTTGGCTCCTCTATGCCAGCCAACAGGAGAGAGCATCCATGACAGAAGAAGGAGAATTTTTGAAGACAGTCTCTATTTCATGAATTTTATTTCCTTTATCTTATTATGTATATTCATGTGAGAGAGTGACCCTTAGACTTTTGTAATAATACAGGACTTTCACAGGTGCACTCCGACTCCCGAGGTCCATTGCCCGAGGGATTGTTCCCTTGGGGGCCTCGATGGTTTTGACGCCTTTTCTTTTCTATTTTTATTTTTATTATTTTGTGTGAATGAGCCCTAGCTTAGGAATTGCTTGTCGATAGATTAAGGTCCAAACACCCTAATATATCTGCATGTACCTATAGTGCGTTTTGGATCTAGTCAAATTCAAACAGTCGGTTCATTTATCTCTTAACCCCTGTGCCGAGAGCGAGCCCCATCAAGCGCTACTCCTGAACTCGAGTGTGTCGAGAAGAGGAGGGGTGAGCCAAGACCGGACTCTTAGGTTAAGGATAAGCGACCGACTTGTGGTGCTTCACGATAATAGCAGTTACTATCCTAGGGCGATTTCTTCGACTTGCATTTGCATATAGCATAGGTTTCAAATTCTGTTTTGCATCCCGCATGGAGAGAGCTGGGAAGCACTGTAAGTCTTCTTACTTAGCATGCATCATCGATTTCTGACTTGCATGGCTTTTTCGATCTTCTCCCTCTGTTTTTGCCAACCTAGGATGCTTAATGGAAATTGGAACCTCGATAGGCACGTGCATTAAAAATACCCAAAAAAAGTGATAACTTAAATAAAATCGGGACTGCTAACTCTATTGGACTTAAAAATAAAACGTAATGGATTCCTTGTCTTGGGGAGAGCAACCCCCTCATTGTATGCGTTTTAAGTGCTCACGTACACGCTAAGGAGTAGAACCCAAATCCTATCAAGCCTCCTAAGTGTTTGTACAACTTTGTGATTCTCACCTAACTCTAAAACCGAAAAGATAAATGACCGTCATCTGACGGTCTTCACTGTGTCGAGTAGGTGAATTGAGGGTTTGCCTTGTATTGATTGTGACTTGGAGTTCATTGTGTTTTCCATTCATTATTAGAGTAGACGGTCCCGTCCGTGTGAGTCATGCATTTTTCATCTTTGAGTCTCTCTATCTCTCTTATACATATATCTCTTCATCATGCATCAAGTCGTGATATTGGCGCTTGAGCTCAATCATTCTTCGCCAAGTCCTTTGTTTCCCGCTTCTTCACCATCTTCTATGTATCCATCGTACCATCTTCTCTGGTTCGAGGAAAGACCGCTCTTCGGACCGCAATTTTGACGGTGTTCCCGCCTTGTGTGGAACACCCAATTTTGTCTATGTCCCAATTTTCTCGCCCGCCCTCCTCGTACCCTCTGTATCATCTCTCTCTTTATCCGGGAATGCTGTGCATATTGATGAGGCCCGCATCGAGGATTATTTATACAGATTATTTGTGTAAGTCGGGCATGATATTGCGGATGCTGAGATTGATTTGGTGGATTTGACTTTTGATGCATGCATATGTGCTTATTGAGGATTTTTGTGATGCATGATAATTAGGTGTGATTCTTTATTGAAGATTTAGATCTTGCACACCGGATTGAGGATGTAATGAGCTTCAGTGATTTGAGGATGATATCAGGATGTTTCTATTGTTTTATCCATTTCGAGGTTCCTACCATCTGTGATTTCTGGGCTGAATGGACTATCTTGATATATGCTTCATGATGACGATGATTGGAACCCACATGATTTCTCTTCTACATGAGTGACCCATCCTCGATCTCCTGACTTCATTATCCACCCCTGGCACTTAGAGGATTCCTGACTATTTTTCGTGCCATCTCAGTTGACTGGATTGACCCAAGGGATGCTTGGTGAATGACATGATTATTCGCTCCCTGACATGATCTTATGCCCTCCGAATAATTGAATGATTTATTGCTTTTGAGGACCTGAGATGACTTGCCCGCATTCCCATGACCTTCATTGCTATAGCTCGCATTGCTCCCCGAGGACTATCTGCGGGAGAATGCGACAACTTCTAGGACTGCGGTTTCATTCACTGCTTGGGTCGCCATTGTGATGGGACCCGAAACCGAGTCGTACGATATGTTTGATTGGCCTCCCCCTGTGATTGTGTACTTGACCTGTTGGTACACGAGGCCAATGTATTTGACTCATCTGAGTCCGCTCTCCTTGACGGTCCTCGCAAGGCAGAGCTCCACTTTTCTGATTATTCCATGCCTGGTTCATAGCTCTCCGAGGGTTATCTGCGAGAGGCTATGACACATTATTGCTATAATGGTCTCTTCTACTGGTAGACGGTCGGCCGTCTATCGAGACTATATTTCTGTGGATCCGTCTGATGGATCCGGCTCCTTTGAGCCCGCTCTCCTTGACGACCCTCGCAAGGTAGAGGCACTTTCTGACTATTCCCTGCCTAGATCGCAGTACTCTCCGAGGACTATCTGCGGGAGGCTGCGACACTCTACTTACGCTCGGTTCCCACCTTCTGATTGTGTCTCCCCGTTGGTGGAGCACGGAGCCGGGTCGTCTTATATGCAATACTTTTGGTCCCATCCTGAGTTGCCTATCCGATCTGCGGATCATGGGACCCATCTGATTAGACTCCTTTGAGTCTACTCGCCTTGACGGTCCTCGCAGGGTTGAGTTTTTGATATCTGCTATTCCCATGACTAGTTGGCAGCCCGCTCCCCGAGGGTTATTTGCGGGACGCTGCCACACTTTCTCGATTTTTCGGTCTCTTCTGCTGGTAGCCGATCTGTCGCCTATCGAGACTGTCTCTGTGATCCGTCTGATGGATCAGGCTCCTTTGAGCCCGCTCTCCTTGATGACCCTCGCAAGGGTGAGCTTCTGTTCTGATTATTCACTGCTTAGCATGTACCACTCTCCGAGGGTTCTCTGCGGGAGGGTACATCATTTTCCAGGTACGCGGCTTCATTTCTGGTGTCTCCCCGTTGGTGGAGCACGAAGCCGGACCTTCTGACTTATGTACTCGGTTTCCTCCCTGGTTGTGTCTCCTGTCTGTTGGAGCACGGAGCCGAGTACTCTAATTATTCTCGGATTTTGCTCACCTTGAGGACCCTCGCAGGAGTGAGCCACATATTGTGTTGTTCGGTGTATTCTTTTGACTTTCAGATTATATCACCACCGTGCAGCACACAGTCTCATATGCCTTATTTCTGATCTATCTGAGACCATGATTGACTAGGAGGAGTCTGTACTGCTCTTTCTTCCTCTCGGTTTTACGGTATTGGCTCTGTTCCCTCATGTTGACCATATGAGCCGATTGACTGCTTCATGCTACCGGACCCGATATCTATCCTTTCGATCTGTTGACCCCGGTAGCTGACACCCACTTGATTGCATATTCGGGTGTATTTTCACCTTCTGACCGCGTCCTCGTTCTCACAGGGAGACGACGACGAGAGCACGGTAGTCGCTTGTCAGATACCGTCCTGTACTTCACCAGTCTCTTCACCGCTTGTATATATGTGTATTCTGTTCATCCTTTCTCCCGCATGTTATGTGTGCCCTAGATCTATCGCCATATCTTTGTGACTACACTTAGGACGTACCTTGTCCTAAGTGTAGGGGGGTACGCACCGAGTTGATTCTTTCCTTGCACATTTTTCGTCACTCCTTTTGTTGCCTATATTTAGGGATATCTCACCCTAAGTATAGGGGGAGTGATGTGTATATTCTCCACGATCTTTTCATCAATATATATATATATCTTTTCTTCTCCTTTTCTTCTTTTCTTCTTTTCCTTTTTCTATCTTCTGTATCTAAATAAAAGGTGTCACCCCTTTGTGTCAAGTTTTCTGTACTTAGGACGTACTATGTCCTAAGTATAGGGGGGTGCACCCCTGATTTGTTAATTCTTTGATCTATTTATTCCCACCCTTGACCCTCCCTGCTTTGTGTACAGTCTGCTATACTTAGGATTATTTGATCCTAAGTATAGGGGGGACGGTCAACTTCTATTTCCTTTGTCTCTTATTCTTATTCTTTAGACTTGTCTATACTCAGTACGAGTTATGTCTTCTATTTTCTTTTCGATCTATGAGGACATAGCTCAAGCTAAGTATAGGGGGGCGTATATACTATGTATATACTTTAGCCATAACTCGTACTTTCGTAATAATATGGCTAATAATTCATCAAAATTCATTAAAAACTCTTAATAAAAAGACGGGATTATTCCTCAAATTCTTTTGTATATACTGATTAATAAATCAGTTGAAAATATTTTTTGCAAAATGTTTGAAAAATAGTTTGAAAAGTATTGTGAACATTTATTGAAAACTATTTTGAAAACGTTTTGTTACATGTTTTTAACCTGTGTAAAGATGTGTGGTTTGTAAAGATTTATTTTCTTTGTGTGAAATAAAATGTTTGAAAAATGATTTGCAAATGGTTTGAAAAATGGTTGCAAAAATATTTTGAAAAATCTATATATACTGTTTTGAAAAACCTTTGCAAAATGATTTTCAAATGTGTGTACATGTTTGTAAAAATGTTTGTAAAAATTATTTTGGACTATAGTTTTCAAAAATTGTTTGAAAAATTTGTGTCAAATAAATTTGAGGAATAGTCACATATAATAATAACTAATATAATATATATATCTTATGAATAAAAATAAAAAAAAATAAATAAATAAACACAATTCTTTAATAAGTGTACATATATGCTTATAAATAAAAACTAAATTGTAAATTCTTAATTCTTGTAAAATAAAGCGGCACGCCCGTGTAAATAGTTGTACATATTTTCTACTGTGAGTGCCAAAATTGTTTTATTTTGCAAAAATTCTTTCTCTGTGTAAAAATCTTTCGAATTCTGTGAAAAATTCCATTATTCTTTACATATTTGAAATAGCATTTGCATAGCATTCATATTCGTTGATTGAGCTTGATGATTGAACTAGTCCAATAAAGTCGAAGATTGGAGCTTGGTTGGACCTTACTGCACCTAACTGCACTGGAACCTTATGGGAACTACGTTTAAGGTACTTCAGGTCTATTCAGACTTAATTCTTTGAGAAATCAGGGCTAGGTTCAAGTCACCTCAGTGGACTAACTAGAACTTTTCGAAACACACGTATGACTCTTGTCGGTTGTGACCTAACTTGGACACTTGCACCTTTCACTTGGCTCAACTCAGTTGGAGTGGTGAGGGGGTTGGATTTGCCAGTCTGAGACGCACACGAGTGGAAACATTCGTCCTCGTCTAGGGAGGGAAGTGCACCCCAACCTGGTCCAGTTTCAATGAAGTCGAATGACAGGAGAGTGTGGGTTGCAATAAAGCTTCAAAAGAGGGATAGTCTTCTGGCTCAAGAGGAAAAAGTCCTTATGTAAATGCTGCTGTACATAGTATGAAAAAAAAAAATCCAAAAAAGTGGACAGGCTTGTAAATAAAAATAAAAGTGCCTGCAAGAGAATGTATATTTGTTGTATAGAAAATAAGCAAGCTTGAGCATCAAAGTTATACCATGTGAGCCTGCAGCTGGATGACTTGACTACACTGGTCTTGCATCCTAGGATAGGTAGCTACACTGGCTACCGTCCATTCTTTTCTCTACCTCCTCCTTTTGAGTTGGATGCCACTTGAACTTAGAAGGGAATACCCCGCTCCTTGACGGTAGAGGGCTGGATTAGGGAATCATTGGGTTGTCATTCTGGAGAAGTCAGTTCCTTTGTCATTTCAGTTGGGGAGAGCCACCATCACTTACACCGTACAAGTCAGCTTCATAGTCATAAGGGTTTGCGTATGATGTAGGCTAGTTCTGACCTGGCTATTGAGGTGATTTGAACCGAGTTCTGTGACTCTCGAAGGCTGTTGTGTTTTAAATTTGGTTCCCGACTAGGTTCTACACACATTCTCACACCAAGGTCTAACTTGAGCTCCAAACTTTGATTTTGTACAGATGAGTTTAATAATCATGATCAATTCAATTTATTCTTAATTCTTTATTTTTGCTTTTTCTTTTCTTCTTATTCTTTTTGCACTTATTGCATAAGTGTTTGCTAGGGACTAGCAAAGGCAAGTATAGGGGGGTGATGAATCTCCATTTCATCACCTTTATTCTATCATTTTGGCCTTAAAAACTCCAGCAAATGCATGTAAATAGCATTAATTTGTACATAATAGCATTCATTATTCATTTGTATTTATTATACACAAAATAAGGTTTTTAATGCCAAAATTATAGAATAAAGAGAAGAAAAGAAAAAGGAATAAAATATTGCAAATATTTTATGACCCGAACCCCGAGACCAAGGCCAGCATGGACTTGGTCGACAAGGAATAAAGTAGGGGGAGATAAGGGCCAATTATACAATAAATATCTCATTTATTTATTCATTCATTTATGCATTTTTGACACCTATTTTGTACATAATTATTAATTCATCAAATAAAGAAACTTTGTACATGAAAGTTGTAGATAATAATGTAAATAAAAATACAAAATTTAGTTTATATAAAAACAAGACTCAGTGTACATTTTATACACAAAATAAAAACCAAAAATCTCAACTTCACAGACCCATATCTTGCAAATAAAAACTCCAAATCACCCAAACTCACCTTTAATTGTATATAGCATTCCATAATATATTTTATAAAATTGGTTTCATAATTTTTGGAGTCCATCTGTGGAAGTTAGGTTTTTGACCCTTATTGTACATAGTGCCCGATTAAAATATTCATTTTGTTCAATAATTATTATTTGTACAAAATTATATTTTTAGAATTTTATAAATAATATTTATAATACATGTACATATTGAAATTAAAAGAAAACCAAAAAGAAATTTCAAAAATAAAATAAGCCTAGATAATACCTAGGCAAAATACCTATGCTACCCATGTGTATATAAATAAAGGGGAAAACATTCTTTAATTATTTTATTCATCTATATTTTTCTAAAAATATATATATTACACATAACTTATTAAAAATACAAATCCAAAATAAAAACAAATAAAATTCATCAAATAAATAAAATGTATATAATATATAGGTAAAATACCTATAAGTATACATACATACACATACATCTATTTATTTAAAAATATAAATAAACTCATAAAAATAAAATAAAAATATATTTATACTCACAAAGATAAGTTATAAAATTATAAAATAGGAAACTAAAATAATAAAATAAAATAAATAAACTAAAAATAAAATATACAAAAATACATATAAAATACATACATATACACATTATTTTAATAAAACCATAATAAAATACTTCAAAAAAAAATAAATAAAAATCATAAATAAATACTACATTAATTTATAAACATTTTTTATTTTATAAGTAAAATCTAATAAAATCATTTACTAGGTTAAATAATTCATTTTTTAATAAGAATCCCTATTTTGGCGTGTAGCGGCTGAGGTGGACCAATGGGCGCGTCGCGCCTGTTGACCGCAGGTCAACTCGACCCCCAGCCGTCTGACGTGACGAGGACGATCTTTTCCCCGATTTCCTCCCTTTTTCCCGCTCACCACAGTCATCAATCGACCACAGTCCCTTCACAGATTTTGTTCCCTGATCATCCAAGATTCGCGCCGATTGCTTAGATCCATTGTACATAGTGTAGATACTCCAATAATCGCCGGTCAATGGGGGATTCCAGGGATGTCTATAAATAAAAACCTCCGACTTCCCGGCCAAAGTTGGCCATTTTCACTCCACCAAAACTCCTTGTTCTTGCTCCTGGTGTGTCCCTCGTGACAGGAGGAGTCACCCAGCACCTCGACTTGGCCGGAGGTCGGAGAAATTTTGACGCGGTGGTGCTCCGGCGACCACCCTGCTCCCTGGCGGCCCCCAGGTATAAGAGCTGCGCTTTTACTTATTTTAGTTAGATTTTTGTTCCAGCATTTTAATTCCGCCTTTTATTTAGCCTTTAGTCCAGTAGATTAGCGTAGAATGGCCGATTCGTAGTTCGCCGGAGCTCCGCTCCGGCGAGCTGTTCACCGTGTTCCCAACCGTTTTCCGCCTCGCTTTCGCCCTCATTTCGTTCCCCTACGCCTTCTCCACCTTCCATCCACTTCATACCAACCGGAGCCCCCTTGGTTCCGCGAATCGATGCTCGACTCCGCCGCTTCGCCGGAGCATCGCCACCTCGCCCCATTTTACGCTGACAGCTTCAAACCCCTGGTCGAGGAGAACGCCCTCGAGCCGTAGTTCCTTCCTGTGCAGGTTAGGTGCGAAGGAGAGCACCAGGAGACGATCTTAAGGCCGGCGGAGGTACCTGGAGCCGCCCTTCTTCCCCGAGCTCGCTGCTGTGCTCCAGGCTGCCTCCGGCCAATCCAACAGCTCCAGCAGGTAGAAGACCCTTCCAGGAAGCGATTGAGACCTTCAGGTGCGACGAAGACCGGCCGAGGAGCGAGATCCGAGCGGAGGAAGCTCGCCCAGGCGAGCGTTCTTCCCTGTTCTTCCAGATGTGCTCTCTACCGTTGGATGAAGACGAAGGTCCAGATCGAACAGCCACCGTCCGATGAAGCATCGTGCCCACCGTCAGATCAGCGGGGCTGATCTAATCTCAGCGCTCCATCGGCGAAGCGTCATCGGCGCACGTGGAGGCGCCACGTGTCAAGTGAACGAAGATCAGCCGTCGGATAGCGCCTCTTTTAGGGGTAAATTGCACATCTAGCCCCCGCCTTTTTTGTATTTAATTTTTAGTATTGTAAAATAAATATAACGTTGTAAATAATGTGGCAATTTTGCTTATGACCCCCTGTAGTTTTTGCATATTACACTTGGGTCCAGTCCACGTCACCTCACGTGTAGTCCCACGTGAGGTGGTAAAATTGCACAAGTCCCCCTGTATGATTGCGTATTTATTTTTAGTCCATTAAATAAGATATTCAGTGTATTATTTTTGTGAAAAATTGCAACCAGGACCCTATATTTTCTGTAATTGCGTTTCGGTCCCTGTGAGTACGGATCACGTGCTGTCCCGCGTGACAGTTAAATTGCGAGGGGGCCCTGGCGGGTTTAGTTAATTAGTTTTAGTCCTTAAAATGGCAAAACACGTTATAATATTCTGGTATTTTTGCACCTGTGCCCCTGGATGTTATTTTATTTGCAAAAATGCCCCTGCCAGGCTTAATTACTTTTTGTGTCTTTATCTATTTATTAAAAATACCTATTAGGCTTCTAAAAATCCACAGAAATTAGGATAGATGCTCCATGCCATGCTTGTTCACGCCCATATTTTAGTTTGCATTTTTTGCATTTTTCCTAATTCTTAAAAATGAAATAGAAGCCATTTTTGTACTGTTTAAATTAGAAAATACAAAAAAATTAGAAAATGTTTGTGAAAAATTCCAAAAAATATACATATAGTATAATTATATACATATTGAGTCCAGAAAATGAAAAACCCTAAAAAAGTGAAAAAGAAAAAAGATAAAAATCATAAAACCCCAAAATCAACATAAAAATTAGAAAAACTCTTTAAAAAACCTAAAAATACATTTCTCTCTTTTATAATTATCTATATATTATTATGAATATGTGAAAATTAATTTGGGCAATTTTGGGTATTATTTGATATTTTTAAAAACCCAAATTATATACGGCTATTTATTTAGTCCTATATTGTGGACATTTTTTTTGAATTGAAAAATACATAAAAATTAGAAATATAAAAAAAAAAATTTAAAAAAAAAATTAAAAAAAATATATGTCTATATATTAAGTTTTTATGTTTATATATATATATTCTATATTACTTCTCTCTCTCTTCTTATATATATATATCTCTTTATATATATATATAGTATATATATATTTGTATAATTAATAATATAAAAAGAAAAAAAATAAAAAAAGTATAAAATATAAAATCAAAATAAAAATTATAAAAACAAAAATATATATAAAAAAAAATTTATTACAAAACCCAAAACCCACAAAAACAATAAAAGTACATGAACAATTGATTGAATAATTGAACAATACATTACATACAACCATTCGCCTCCCAGTGTTCGACCTCTACTTGTGCTTACACCTATACACATTTACATGTAGAGTTATAATAAATTTTAACTCCACATTTTTGGATATTCATTGCATATATTTATTGTGGGTTAATTGTTGTTTTATTCCGGATCTCGTGTGGTCGACTCAGCGACTAAGTTCCCGCCTTGTGAGGAGCTTAAGACCACCGGTTTTCGGAGTAAACAGTGTGGCAGCTCACATTTCGACAAAGATGAGGACGTCGTATGGAAGATCTTCAAGAAAATGGCTGAAGAAGAGGCCGCCTTGTCATCGTCCCGTGCCTATCTACGCCGGCCCCAAGCTTTTCAAAAGCCGGTTCGTATGGCATCTTCTCATGAGCCAGACATGGATGAGAGATCCAATCGAAGCATCATAGGGAGCCACCTGTCCAAGGTGGATATCATAGAGAAATGATCGCAAGACATGGAGAAACTTTCTATGATCGAATAGAGGACTCAACACCTGGACAAATTAGATCAAATCACAAAGCAACTGGAGTTGCTAGTTAGTACAATATGCTCCTGCAATTCTGCGCCTGCATTGGCCCCAACTCCAGCTGAGACGAAGGAGCAAGCATCGCTACAACCTCTTCAACAGAGTCAGACCCAACCAGCGGTACAACACATATACTACGTGGAAGCCCCAGAACCATCATCTTCGCTGCAGTCACGGCAGCAACTTGTTGTCTACCAGCCTGAGCCCTAGCCCATTCAGCATCCATGTTTCCCTCCACCACCTCTCATTCAAGAGGTGAATGGCATATGGGCCAACGATACACAGCCGGTCCGTCCAAGTGGACCTCAGCAGGGCCAGCAATCATGCAATAACCAGTTCCCTCAACAACAAGGAGGGAGATCTGTCCAGAATCAGCCTCAGTACCACCAACAGTCTTAGCCATACAATGGCAATTGGAGACAAAATCAGTATCAACAACCACATTACATGTCATACAAGCAGAACCAACAGTATTTGTTATTCCATATCAGAACCAACCTCCATAGAAACACCATCAGTACCATACCTCTCCTCAATACTATTTGCAACAACCACGTCAGCAGTCCCCACACTAGTTCTAACATCAACGTGGCTAGCACGCTGACTCATTTGAGGCTGCCCTCTGACAAACCCCACCTTGGATTTTCTAGTTTAGCTAGTGAAAAGCCTAGCAGAGATGAGATAGAAACTTGATGACCTTATCGTCGCGAAGACCTCCATTCTAGCACAGGTGGAGGCCAACCCCAATAATTTCGAGAATAAAGAGCAAGTAGATTGTGATGTTCCAACTGATCTAACAGAGTCAGATATGCTTGATTTGTTTTTATCTAATGATATCACTCTTAGGAGTGGTAGGACCTTGCAGCCATCGACCACATGCAAGGGGAAGAATAAAGCTTCGCCAGATGAATCATCATCTTCTGCATCAGCCGATCCAACATCTGGGCCAGGTGAGGAAAAAGAGGAAGGAGAAGCACCACAACAAAAGTAAAAAAAATCAAGAAAATAAAAAATGCCAAAAAGCCAGCACCAACAACAGTGGCAGCGGGAGCACCAACCGACCAGCCTTGGAGGAGACCATACCTACAGTTGATCCAGTGCTCGTAGATGGAGGCCCACCTGCAGATTTTGGCTACCCGCCTTTCTTGGATGATCCTGCTCATTTTAGTCATCAAGTTGTACATCCTGATGTGGGCACAAAATTTGATGTAATTAAGAACTCTATTCCTACTGCTACTTCTAATTTTGTAAATATTCCTTTTCCAGATGCATTAAGAAAATTCAAAAAATAAAAATAAAAATATGAAATTAACCTTGTCTGATACTGATGTTGTTGAGATTATTCAGAATCTTGTGCTTGAAATGCCCTTGCTCAAAGTCATAAAGTACATGCCTAACATTGAGAAAGGTCTTAAAGAGGCATGCACTTCGAAAAGACAGTCGTGCAAAGCAAGAAAAATAAATGTAAAACATATTCTAACTGCGGCTACGGTAAATGCAATAAATAATCTCCCGACCAAAAATAAGGATATGGGAGCTCCTCTAGTCGGATGTCAGATGTTCGATCAGAGGTTCGACCGAACTCTACTTGTTATAATCTTCAGTCAACCTTATGTCCACTTCACTACTCAAAGTGTTTGGGTTGGGACCACTCAAGTCTACAAGAAATGATTCTACAGTTCGTAGATACATCCATCAAGAAGCCTCAAGGGATTCTGGAGGGTCTCATCGTCACCATTCATGGAATGTAGGTCTCTGCGGACTTCATAGTTCTGGATATGGACACTTCAGTTCCTCCTCTGCACACCCCGATAATCCTTGGACAGACGTTCCTTCGAACATCTGAAGTAGAGGTGAACCATGGCACTGGGCAAATCATCTTCTGCCCGAACAATGAAAAGGTGCCGATTGAGACGATTCATGTACCTAAACAATCAAAACCTGCATCAGACGAGAGTGAGCCAGCAGAGCAACAAATAGAAGACCTTGACTTTTTAGTCGAAATCCCCGATACAAATCTATTTATGAATGATATTAAGACCCAAGCATTCCTCTCCACAAAGGAAGTCTTGGACAACACAGTTGAGTTCCCAGATATCCTTACTGATGAGATCTTTGCTGATTTGCCTGATGAATACATTTATGGCCACCTGTCCTTGGTTGAGCAAGAGGACATCATTGCAGAATTTTGTAAACAAGATTCGATAATTGAAGAATTCTGTGCAGCTCTGCACTCAGAGCCTACAAGGTCAATGGTGGACACACCACCGATGAAAGAGCTGACACCTTCACCCTATATAGTAGCTGAAGTTACCATCGAGTTAAACCAGACACCACCCAAGCTCAAGCCACTTCCAGCAAACATGAAGTATGCCTTCCTTGCGGGCGCATAGAACATGTTCCCCATAATCATCAATTCACAACTAACCGAGGAACAATAATCTCGTCTGATCGAGGTTCTAGAGAGAAACCATAAGGCCATAGGCTGGAAAATTTCAGATCTCCATGGGATAAACCCCTCATTGTGCTCACATCACATATACCTTGAAGAAGATGACAAGCCTTCCCACGAATTCCAGTGAAGATTGAATTCAAAACTTCGGGAGGTTGTGATGAATGAAATCACAAAATGGTGTGATGTGGGATTCATATATCCCATCTCCGACTCAAAGTGGGTGAGTCCCCTCCATGTTGTGCCAAAAAATTCGAGGATCACCATGATCAAGAATGACAAAGGAGAGGAGATCGCAACCAGAGTTCCAACATCCTGGTGCGTCTGTGAGTATTACAGACGATTGAATTTAGCAACCAAGAAGCACCATTTCCCGCTCCACTTCATCAAGCAGATAGTTGAAAGACTGACCGCGAAGGAATAATCATGTTTCTTGGATGGATACTCTAATTACAATCAGGTTACAATAGCTCCAGAAGCTTAAAAGAAAATGACCTTCACCTGTCTATTTGGGACGTATGCCTTCCGTAGGTTGCCGTTCGGACTATGCAATGCTCCTGCGACCTTTCAGAGGTGTATGCTGGTAGTTTTTGCAAATATGGTTGGCAGTTTTCTGAAGGTCGTTATGGATGATTTCTTGGTCTACGGGGATAGCTTTGATCAGTGTTTATCTTACTTAGACTGAGTACTGAAGTGATGTTGTGAAGTGAACCTTGTGTTCTCATGGAGAAAGAGCCATTTTATGGTTACAGAAGGTATTGTGATGGGCCATGTCATTTCAAAACATGGCATGGAGGTTGATCCTGCGAAGGTGGAAGCGATTTCGAAGCTAGAGCCACCTATAAATTTGAAGCAGGCCAGGTCATTCTTAGGGCATGTCGGTTTATACCGATGATTCATCAAAGACTTCAACAAAATTGCCCGACCCCTGACCGAGCTTCTAGGAAAGGAGGCAGACTTTATCGTAAATGCCAGAGTCCTCCAGGCCTTTTCTCAGTTGAAAGGCATAATTACACAGGCCCCTGTACTACAACCGTCAGATTGGTATCTACCATTTGAGATCATGACAGACGCCTCCGATTATGCCATTGGGGCAATTTTAGGATAGAGGAGGATAATATTCCATTTGTTATTTACTATGCCAGCAAAACACTCAATGAAGCTCAAAGAAACTACACTGTCCTTAAAAAGAAGCTAGAGCTGGTGGTAGTGGTATTTGCCTTGGAGAAATTCAGATACCATTGTTATCGTGTTTACATACCATTCGGCCATCAAGTATCTACAGGCCAAGAAGGATGCCAAACCAAGACTCATCAGATGGATCCTTCTGCTCCAGGAGTTTGACCTTGAAATTCGTGATAAACCTGGAGTAAAAAATGTGATGCCCGATCACTTATCGAGATTACAGAGCTAGACACTCATGATCAGAGCCTATTTCCCATAAAAGAGACCTTCCCGTATGAAGCAATTTTGTCTGTCACCTCACTCCCCTGGTTCACCGATATTGTGAACTATCTTGTATCTAAGAAAAATCCACAATATTGTCCTAAGCTGAAGAGAGACAAGTTTTTGTCGGAAATCCATTTCTACTAGTGGGAGGATCCATATCTCTTTCGTGGGGGGCGGGGCAGACTCCATCCGGAGGAGATGCATTCCTCAGGAGGAAGTCCAGAGTGTTCTCGAGCACTATCATTCCAAAGAATAAGGAGGACACCACTCTGGAAGAAGAACGACAGCAAAAGTTCTCCAATGCGGCCTGTGGTGGCCGACTTTATTCGAAGATGTAGAAGACTTTGTCAAACATTGCACTGACTGTCAGAGATTGGGCGGTACCATTGGAATGAGAGATACAATGCCCCTGAAGTACATTCAGATCTCAGATGTATTTGACATGTGGGGTGTTGACTTCATGGGCCTATTCCCTAACAACCAGGGTTTTGAGTATATTCTGCTTCCTGTCATTTACTTGAGCCGTTGGGTGGAGGCTGTCCCAACCCGAGCCACCGATAGTCGCACCGTCTATCGGTTCCTGAGGGAAAACATCATTGCACAGTTCAAGATCCCTAAAATTCTTATATCAGATGGGGGCATCCATTTCACCAATAGAGAAGTAAAGAAGCTGGCACATGAATTCTGCATTGAACATCGTGTTGCCTCTCTGTACCATTCACAGTCCAATGGCCTGGCCGAATGTTCAAATAGGGAGATAAAGACAATTCTGTAGAAGCTCGTGCTCCCTGACAGGAAGAATTGGTCTCAGTTACTTGATTAGGTTCTTTGGGCCTATCGGATCGCGTACAAGTCACCGTTAAAAATGTCTCCCTACCACCTAGTGTATGACAAGCCATGCCACTTGCCTGTAGAACTCATTCACAAATCTTTGTGGGCAATCAATATATGTAACTTGGATTCCAAGAAGGTCGGAAAGAATAGAAAGGTGGATCTGAATCGACTTCTCGAATTCTGTGTGTATGCATACGACAATAACCTAATATACAAGGAGAAGGTCAAAAAGTGGCATGACAAGCACATCCACCGCAAGACTTTCGAACCAGGTCTGAAGGTTTGGTTGTTTTACGCAAAGCTCAAATTATTCCCAAGGAAGTTTGAAAAGCAAGTGGACTGGGCCATTCACAGTGAAGCATGTGCGTGACAATGGAAGCATTGTTATATCTGGCTTTTCAGCTGACACACATCCATTTCTGATCAACAGACAGTTACTTAAGCCTTATCTTGAACATGATACGTTTATGTTTGTGGTAGATTCGATTTAGGTGGTCTATGATGAAGAATTCACAACCACAACATCAGAGCAATCAGACAAGGCCATCCAAAACATTTTTGATCAATTAATCTTTTTCTTCTTTTCTTCTTTTCATTTTCATTCTTCAAATCTTTCTTCCATGCTGCTCTCACCCCATTCATCTATATTATACTTACAATATGCTCTATCTTAAGTATTGGGGGGCGAGCACTCTCGAGTTACTCATTCTTTAACCTCTCACTTGTCCCCTCAACTCTTGATGATCTTTTTATTCTTAGGGATATTTCACCCTAAGTATAGGGGAGACATGCTGATCTGAAGATTTGTTGAGTCGTTTATTCCTTCCCACTCTCAACCCTTCGTGCATGAAGACAGTCTGCTATACTTAGGATTACTTGATTCTAAGTATAGGGAAGACGATCGATTTCTTATTATTTATTGAGTCATTGTACTATAGACTTCTCTATACTTAGTACGAGTTATGTCTTCCTTTTCTCTTTGATCTATGAGGACATAGTTCAAGCTAAGTACAGGGAGGTGTCAACATACACTCTATATATATTTTAGCCATAACTCGTACTTTCATATTTTCAATAACTATGGCTAAAATATTTTTTAAATACCATAATATTCATTAAAATCACCTAATAAAAAGATGAGTATTCCTCGAATTCTTTTTGTATATACTTATTAATAAATCAGTTAAAATTGTTTTGCAAAATATTTGAAAAATAGTTGAAAAATCTTTTGGAAAATTTGGAAAATATCTTGTAAAATATTTTCAACCTTTATAAAATTATTTTGTTTGTAAAAATTTCTTTCCTTTATTTGAATTAAAATGTTTTTAAAATCGATTTGCAGATGATTTGGAAAAAGGTTACAAAAATATTTGAAAAATATATATATGCTATTTGAAAAACCTTTGCAAAATAGTTTTCAAATGTTTGTAAAAAATATTTGTGAAAATTATTTTGGACTATAGTTTCAAAAATTGTTTGTAAAATCATTTTCTAATAAGTTTGAGGAATATGTACATCTTTCTCATACACACTTTTCACGGACTATATATGTTTATCTGTATAAATAATAACTTATACCTTGTAAATGCTTAAAAACCCAACTCTTGTAAATCTAAGATGCACCCCGTGTGAATATTTGTACTTATCTTTTATTAAAAAAATCCCAAAAATATTTGCAAAAATATTTTCAAAAAAAACATAAAAATTTGCAAAACCTTTTTAAAAAATTCATAAAAATCTAAAAAATAGAAAACTGCAACACAAAAATATTTTATTGCATTGTACATATCATTGCATTTTTCAGCGTAATCTAGACAATTGAAGAAGTCCAAATATGAAGATTGGAGCTTGAAATAGACCTTAATACACCGAATTTCAGAGGAACTCATTGAGGACTGGAAGTGGGGACATTTCAGGTCACCTTGACTTAATTCTTTAGATTCCATAAGACCATATTCACAGGTCAATGCAATGTGCCTAAATAGAACCCTTTATATCATCCGCAAGACTCTTAAGATAGTGACTTGACTGGAAACCTTGCACATAGCACTTAGCTCAACTCATATGGACTGTTGAAAGTCTTTGGAGTCTAAGTCGGATGATGTAAGGCCGCTTTGTAAAGGGTGTCTCAAGAACCATTCTTGGGGATTGCTGACACCGGTACTCTAACCCACTTCTTTTGATAACAATGATATCTAAAGACTGGAGATTGATTGAAATAATGCTTCGGATGAGGAATGGTCTACTGATGAATCTCAGATTCATCACTCTAAAAGACATTAATTAAGCTCAAATCCCCAAAATTCACCAACATTTTATCTATTATTTTGCATAATTAGCATTCATGCATGTAATAATAAGAATTGCATTTTATCACTCATAATTGCATAAAAATAAGAAGCCAAAAATCCCAGCCCATTGACCTATAAAATAGCCTAACTTCCCTGATTTTTAGTTAATTCATGCTAACTCCAAATGACCTGATACCACCTCCATTGTGTAAATATTACTAACAAGAATAAATGAAAAAATACAAAAAAATCACTAACATAAATAAGTAGACCAGAAACGAAACCTAATTTCACGATTTCCGGACTAAAATGTTCACATCTTCCTTATACAGTGTTCGATTTGATCTTACTCACTTTTTAACTAATGTATATTCAAATACCTTCAAAACAAGACCAAGTTCAAGTGAATCGGAGCTCATATGTGAAAGTTGGATTTTGGGCCTCTTTTGTACATTTTGTATTTTACCTGATTTTGACCTATTATTTTATGTACATAACTAACTCATTTTATTTTATTTCCTTTTCATTTATTTTCTTTGATAAAAGTTTTATTAAAACATAAAAAAAATCCACTTTTAAAATGAGCTTGAAATGAAAGAAATTAACAAATCCGAGTCTTCACCAACTATCTGTGCAAAAGTTGCGGTTTTCGTATTTTATTTTATTTCTTCTTTTTCTTAATTAATAAAAATAAAAAAAGATTGATGTGTAAATATTTATCTTTGATTTTATCATATTTTTCGGATTTTTACCTGGTTTAAAAATAACAAAAAATTATAAAACCTAAAAAATATGGTATTCTATGTACACAGAGTACCCAAAAAATGTCACTTTGTGCAAATGATTCATGAAATTTGTAGAGCTCATAGAGATGAGCAACTTTTGTGAAGATCTTTTTTGATCCAAAGTCATTTACTATTTATCCAGGGTTTTTCTTTGTATTTTATTTTCGATTTTTCTAGGGATGACACGTGGCAGCTCCTGGAGCTGCCACGTGTCACCCATTTTTGGCCTTTATTTTCGTTTATTTTTTTAAAATTAAAATTTAAATATTTAATTAATTAAAAATAAAAATAATTATAATGAAATAATAAAACATTAAATTAATTTAAAAAAGAGGGCCGCATGTGCAACGCACGTGCCTCCCGCGTACGTGCCGTGCACATGCGCCTTCCTCTCCCTTCTTTTCCAGATATGGGCCGCACCGTCGTCCCTAAAATCGTGCGGTCGTGATTCCTGCCCACCTTCCAGACCAGGCCTCCATCGTGCCACCTTCCATTCTTGGTCATCGCCCCCTCGTCTCGTCAACCGCCACTTACTGCGAATCTTGCGGACGTCGTCTCATCCCCGATCCTCCCTTTCTATCTATGATACCGCCAGATCAAAGCCCCTCGTCAAACTCGTCTCCGATTCACCTTCTATCTCCGTCGCAATCCCCTTCAATATTTAAGCATTACCGCTCCTCGCTTGAAACCCATCTACTGAGTAACGCCAAAGAAGGAGGAGCGATTTGGAGGCGGTGACAACACCTCTGTCGGTCCCTTCTATCTGGCGAGATCCGAGGCAAAAAGTCTCGTTGCAGCTCTGTCGTTCGACGCTGCAGCCTTTGCTCCGGTCTTGCTTTTGACCGTCGGGCCCCATATCTTACAGTCCGCCTTCGACATCGGAGCCACTTCTTCGCCGAGCCAGCAGCCCGTCTTCGCCACTCCAGATCGTTCATCAACCACTGTCGATAGTGCCCATGGTAACTCCATCACTTTGCCACAGGTGGTCGAAGACCAACGCCACAGAGCTCCAACCGCCTAGGCTTTCACTGTTCCTCCTCCCTCGTCCAGTCCACCGCTACAGCGCGAGGGACCCCGCAGAGCCACACCTCTGCCCGAGGACCACCCTACCCTACTCCCTCCACCGGGCATGCAGCCCGAGACCCCCGCACACGTGCACAACACGTGCGTTGGGGGAACTTGCATCGAGCCCCCTAGAGGTCCACTTATCTCTGGAATAATCCTTGCTCACATGAGGCGTACGTGCTGCCTGGGGATTTTTGCATAAAAACCCTAGGACTTCACTCTATTTCCAGCCAGACCCTGCCTCTCCAAGGGTGACGTGCTTGGCACGTGACTGCTTGGGTCTTTGCAGAAAAACCCCTTGGGGGTTTAGGTAATAATAATTTAACCCTTGTTCTGTATTTTCTACATTATTTAATTAGTGTAATTTTGCATTGAGACCCTTGTTTCCCCCTTTATTTTGAACCTCTACACCACACCATTTTATTACTTAAAAAATTGCATGATGTTTACCAACTAATTCTCTACAGTATGACATATACATGATATTTTTGTGGTATGTGGTTAATTAATGGTTAATTTTCTTATGGAAATTTGCATATTTTACCTAGTTGTGCTTAGAAATTCATAGATATTAACTATTACTCTAAAAATTGCCAAAAACTTACGGATCATAGAATTAATTATTAACTACATTGTAGTAAAAAAGAATTGCATTTGAAAAGCATGTTTGCTCTATAAAAATCATTTTCTAGATTTCGATCTTTATTTTTTATTAGGTATTAAATCTCTTATTTTCAAGGTTTAGAATTTTTCTGAGATCAATTACCTAATAATAGATCTTGGATGATTTTATTCTTTGAAAATAATTATGCTTAATATTTATTATAATTAAATATTGAAATTCACACCATTTGCATTCATAAATTCTTTCAATATTTATCTTGCATCCAAAAATTCCAAAAAATTATAGTGTTATCATTATTAAATACCGGCCAAGTTTCATGATTTTTGGACATCGTTTGGTTCAAATTGCATTTTGTCCCTAAAATTAGCCACATTTGCATTTTGCATTCCAAAATTACATTAAAAATATAAAAATACCACCTCGAAAACCGTGCACAAACTTTGATAGACACAATTCTAGATTGTTCATTTGCCTCCTTAGTTCGACCTTGGGACTTGCCCAAGTAAAATAAACATAAAACACACTGATTAAAAATTGAATAAATTATTGTGGTTATTTCTTGATTGATTTCGAATTCTCTCCTACAATGAAACAACAAATTTAAATGATAATTCAAGCAGATTAACGTAGGGTATTTTTGGACTCGTTAGATGGCACCGTTGCCGAGGAGGCAAATGGCTTAGATTATTGTATAAAAAATTAGTGTTAGGTTTTTCATATTTTTAGGTAGTCTGACCCCCGAATCTTCATTGTAAATTTTCCGTCTTTTCCTGCATTTATTTTATTTTATTTTCGTATTTGTTTTCTATCTTTATCTTTAATCTTTTAATCGAAGGAACTCGAAGATTAAAGATAAAGACATAAAATAAATGCCAAAAATAAAATAAAGATAAATGTAGGAAAAGATGGAAAAGTTACAATGAAGATTGGGGGGTTAGACTACCCAAAAATATGAAAAATCTAACCCTATTTTTTTAGACAATAATCTAAGCCATTTGCCTCTCCGGCAACGGTGCCATCTAACGAATCCAAAAATACCCTACGTTAATCTACGTGGATTATGGTTTAAATTTGTCGTTTCATTGTTGGCGGGAATTCGAAATCGTTGTAGGTAGTAAATGAGGAGTGTTGCGTTAGGTAGCTGACAGACAGCGTAAAACAGTCGGAGACAACTTCCTAAATGTCATTTTTTTTAAAAAAAACTATTTAGTAAGTTGCCTCATGAAAGTCGGATCTTTTTCAACATGGATTTAAGCAAACATACAGATTTCGTTGGGGTGTTCCCTACTTGCGACGCGTTGCATCGCCCGAATGCATTGAAAAATTGGCAAGGGCCGCTACATCGCAGCCTGGATGTAGTTTACAATTTGCAAGGGTTCTTGCATGAGGAACACATGCGGGTAATTAAGCTTGTTCCGCTGCATCACCGCCCGGATGCAGTCCAAAATTTACAAGGGTTCTCGCATAATGGATGCATGCGAGTAAAGAAGTTAGTCCAAAAGAGATTGCAAAGGAAGCTACAGATTGGTAGTTGGAATGTTGGCACTTTAACTGGAAAATTAATGGAGATAGTGGATACGATGGAAAGAAGGAAGATTCATATACTATGTCTTCAAGAGACTAAATGGGTTGGAGAGAAAACAAGAGAGATTGAGAAGACTTGATTTAAACCTTAGTATTCAGGTAAAGATAAGGGTAGAAACGATGTTGGAGTGGTTATTCATAAGGATTTGAAGGATGTGTGGTTGAGGTGCAAAGATTCGGGGATCGTATTTTTTTCTAAAATTAGTGCTTGAAGAAGAAAATCTGAATACTCAGTTTTATGCACCACAAATTGGTTTAGATGACATGACTAAACAAGCTTTTTGGGAGGATCTGGATAAGATTTTATAAGGAATCCCACAAAGAGAGATGATTTGCATAGGTGGAGATCTTAATGGACATGTGGGAAAAGATGCTTCAGGGTATGCTAGTGTTCATGGAGGACATGATTTTAGGGATAGAAATGAAGAGGGAAAAGTTATTCTGGATTTTGTAACGACATATGATCTTTTCATAGCAACACTTTCTTCAATAAGAGGGAGGAGCATTTAATTACTTATAAGAGTGGGCCAACTAGAACACGGATAGATTACTTTGCGTTGAGGAGAAGAGATCGGTTGTGTTGTAAAGACTCCAAACTAATCCTAGGAGAGAGTTTGACAACCCAACATCGCTTGTTAGTCTTGGATGTGCAAATAAAAGGCCTGGTAAAGAAAAGGAGGGTTCCTAAGATCACTAGAACTAGGTGGAATCTTCCACTGAAGCAATCGACTTTCAGGGAGAAGGTTTTAGAAGACTTATCCTAGGATTGTAGCGGAAGTGCAAATGAGATGTGGGAGGCAGTAGCATCTTCTATTCGAAAGGTAGCCAAAGAGATGCTATGCGAGTCGAAGGGAGGAGCTCCAGGACAAAAGGAGGCTTGGTAGTGGAGTGAAGGGGTACAAGAGAAGCTAAAAAGTAAAAGAGCTTTCTTTAAATCTATGTCTAGGGATATAACAACAGAAACTGTGACAAACTACAAAATAGTGAAGAAGGAAGCAAAGAAGGCTGTAAGCGAAGCTAAGTCAAAAGCTTATGAAGTTTTTTTTATAAACATCTCGACTCTAAGGAGGGCCAGAAGGATATATTTAGGTTGCCCAAAGCAAGAGAAAGAAAGACCAAAGACCTTTCTCAAGTGAGATGCATTAAGGACGAGGAAGGTCACGTACTTGTTACTCAGAAGGACATAGAGACTAGATGGGAGCAGTACTTACATAATCTTTTCATTGGAGAAGGAAATAGAGAGATCACTTTGGGTGATCTAGCTAATAGTGAAAGTTACTTGAATCGTGCAAGCTATAGACGAATACAAAGAAAGGAAGTAGAGGAGGCTTTGAAGGTTATGGGACCTGGGAAGGGTGTAGGATCGGATGACATCCCTGTAGAACTATGAGGAGTTTTAGGTGAGCGCGGTTTAACTTGGCTTACGAATCTATTCAATATTATTTGGCGAAGCAAGAAAATGCCTGAAGATTGGAGGAAGAGTATCGTGGTGCCTCTTTTATAAGAATAAATGAGACATTCAAAATTGTTCCAATTACAGAGGTATCGAGATGATGAGTCACACTATGAAAATTTGGGAACGTGTGATCGAAAGAAGGCTGAGGAAAGTTTTCAATGTAAAGAAAATCAATTCGGATTCATGCCAGGTCGCTCAACTATTGAAGCCATCCATTTGTTGAGGAGATCAATGGAGATTTATAGAGATAAAAGGAAGAACCTCCATATGATCTTTATTGATTTGGAGAAGGCTTATGATTCTGTCCCACGAGAGTTATTGTGGAGAGTTTTGGAGAAGGGACAAGTACCTGTCCTATACATTAAACTCATAAAGGACATGTATGATAGGGCTTTATCTTGTGTAAGGACCCCGTCTGGGAAGACTGACTATTTTGACATCAACATTGGTTTACATCAAGGTTCAGCTTTGAGTCCATTTCTTTTTACTTTGATTATGGACGAGTTGACAAGTCACATTCAGGATGAGTTACTTGGTGTATGTTATTTGCTGATGATATTGTGTTGATTGACGAGACTAGAGTTGGAGTAGATGAGAAGCTTGAGGTCTGGAGACATGCATTGGAGACTAAAGGATTTGTAGGGCTAAGATGGAATATATGGAGTGCACCTTTGGTGGAAGCAATGGTGAAGGAATTGAGTTGAAGATTGGTGACAATAACATTCGGAAGAGAGTTTCTTTTAGATATATGGGATCTATTTTACAACAAGATGGGGAGATTGATGGAGACGTTACTAATAGAATAAATACAGACTAGCTAAAGTGGAGAGAAGCCTATGATGTTCTCTGTGATAAGAAAATTCCTTTAAAAATTAAAGGAAAGTTTTACAAAGCAGCCGTGAGACCTGCTATGCTCTATGGATCTGAATGTTGGCCCGTGAACCATAGACATGTGCAGAGAATGGATGTAGCAGAGGTGAAAATGCTAAGGTGGATGTGTAGACACACACATAAAGATCGGATTCGGAATGATGCAATCCGAAAGAAAGTTGGTGTACCTCCGATCAAGGATAAGATGCGAGAAAACCGCTTAAGATGGTTTGGTCGTTTGCAAAGAAGATCAGTGGATGCACCAGTTAGGAGATGCGAGTGTTGGGATGTTGAGCTAGCTAAGAGAGGGCGAGGACGACCCAAGAAGTGTTGGAAAGAGACTATACGAAGGGATATTAGTCTTTTGTTTATAAGCCCGGGATTGACCCAAGATAGATCTGAATGGAGGCGAAGAATCCATGTAATCGACTCTACTTAATTGTAGGAAAAAGCATTGTTGTTGTTATCATTAACCTTTGAGTCACTCTCTTATACTCTCTATTATTTTTTGTGCGAGGTACCCAGCATACATGGAGCGGTTTTCGAAAATCGACATACCTTCACCGACTTCCGAAAAGCCGCATTAAAATTAAGATCGAGTCGAGTCGTGAGAGAGCATAGAGTCTAGTATTTTTTTTCTGCAATTTTAATTTTTTGTAATAATTTACAGCAGTGTCCGTTTGGACTCTCGCATGTGTAAAAAAATCTCGAACTTTTTCTGTGGTGTGTCGTAACCTGTTTCACTCTCCGGTGAGGGTGGGTCTGACTTGAGTGGCTCGTAGGTTAGACTGCACATACGACTATTAGAGCTTCTGGAATTTTTGATTGTGCTTGTAGAATCTAGGACCACACTTCACATTAATTGAGACGTACATTAGATCGTTCAACTTAGTCAAAATTTTAACTCATTTCTTCCCGCCTAATAGAACTTTCTGATAGGTGCGATTTTGTCGGCTTGCATTCATTTATAATAGATTTTAAATTCTTGTATTGCATCCCACATGGAGATTGCGAGGAATCACTGTAAGTCTTCTATCTGAGAATACATCATTGTTTCACATGCATTGGATTTTCCCAAATTTCTCCCTCATGTTTTATCACGTAAATTTTAAAAGGAAATTGGGACTAGACGGTAGACGTGCATTTGTGCTCACCTAATTTTTTCAGTGATCGCCTAATTAAAATTAGGACTGCTAAACAAAGCCAACTTTAAATAACTCATAAAATCAAGAATTTTTGCGGGAGAGAAACCCTAACCTTGGATTCATTTATTTGTCTGAGTGAGCGAGAGACGATAATTAAGGCTAGAGCCCAGCTCTGGAATCTTTGTTAAGACTACTGACTCTATAAAAATGATTAGCTACTTCTCAATGAGAAAATACAGGTAACTGGTAAACAGTCCGTATTTCCTTAGCAGAGTAGGTGGTTTAATGGACACTGTGAAAGGCTCTGTTCTTAAGTAACGGGTAGTCGTTTTGTGGTCCATACTTACACCCATACTGGCTGAAAGTAGGTGCAACTTGTCATAAGAATTTGGGCCAATCCTTAAGAAAATTCCCAGCACCAAACAACTCGCTAATTATTATCCAAGATTGATTTATCACCAACTAAAAGATAATTGCCGAACTCTTGCGACTTCATTGTGTGAGTTGGTAAAACTGGGGCTTGTATTGTGTTTGCATTGGTGTGCATGAACCGAATTTGAAAAAAACACACTTGTGCCATCAATCTCCTTCACTTAAAAATTTTGGTTTCTTCTTTTGAGTATCCTGTGCACTTGCACCGAGATTAACCATGTCGATTCATCATCAACACCCTTTGACAAAGACAGGACAATGGTCCGAGTAACCATCTGATATATACTATGAAAATGAATTTGTCTTGGTCAGGCTCAAATCATCTAAACCCTCTTCTGTCAAGAATCCTCCAATATTTGTGGGAGACTTTCACTCTTGGATGAATCCAGCCCACTCAATGAATTCCAAGTCATTCTACTCGAATCATCCGATCAAAGTCACCACAACATCATATTTTTCACCTCCACCACCTGTGACCACACATGAGAAACTACCATCTTGGACTGAACCATCTTATTCCTAGTTTCTCGCTGAAACTAATGAACCATTTAAAGATCAAATCACTTTTGAGACTCATGACAGACCGAGACATCGAACCCAACCGCCTTCATTCTTTCCTCACAATCTTGTTGGGACATGTCCACAACTCACAGAAATACATTCAGACTGGACCTTAGGGAATAATATGATGGCCCGATCAAACCTCAAGAAGAGGTTTGCACTCAATGATCAACCACACTGGATTGACCCTAATGATCAAATCCCTATTGACCAAACAAATATCACTCTTTCGGACAACCCGCACATACAAAGGACCAAATTGATGATATCAACACATATGAACCATGTATGACTCCATTGTTTGGGGATACGATCAATCATGATCATGGAAGTAGACACTACTCAAACCAGCATTGCATGCCTGAGTCACGGTATGCTGAGTATGAGACCTATAGATTCCAGCAAAATCCTCCCACTGAGCAGACTCCTTCCATAATTTTTGAGGAGAAATTTTCAAAAAATAACAATCATATATTGGATATTCAAGGATAATCTTCTCCCAACTCATACAGGAAAATGGAAGATAAAATGACTGGATCTAAAATTCAAAAACAAGAACACACACCGACGGCTCTCATGATTGATCATGAAAACTTTTTGGAGGATGACATTTCGAGGATAAATAAGAGGTATGAATTAATAGAGGATGAATTTAGAAACTTCACCGACCGACTAATTTCATTTTATGGTAGCTCGGGTATGAAAGTGGAAGGTAAAATGATTGGATCTAATGTTGAAAACTCCAAGGATATTAAAAACCCCATAGACTATGTTTACCCTAGGGACGACTCTGACAGCGGCACCCTCTGCATATTACTCCCCTAGGGATGACTCCGATTTTGACTTAGCATATCAAAACCCCTTCTCATCTATGGAAAGCACCATATCACCGCACCGCACCAAAAAGACCAGAAAATTGAAATATTAAAAAACACTCAATTTGGAAAACCAGAAAAATTCATAAAAATTGAAAGTGAGGAGGGTTTGAAGAATTTGGATCCTGCTCTAAGGGAAGCATTAGAGAAAAGATTAATTCTTGAACTTCCCTTGATACAGGCCATTGAACACTTCTATGACCTTAAAGGATTTGTAATGAGCAAATTAATGATGAAAAAAGTCGGGCAGGACAATAACTAAGACTGAAAGACATATATTGTCAATGGCCATCTCCATGATATTGAGGAGAAAAACCAAGAGCCGCATAGTGAAGCGGTTGCCCGGATTTGACTGTGGAATCAAAGACACAATATTTACCCATGCTCGAATAGATGATGACTCACCAATCAATATCCTCCGGACCTCTGTATTTGACAAGCTCAAACTCGAACCTATCAGGAAGATAAGAGAGACCATTCAACTGGCCGATCGACCGATAAAACAGCCGAGAGGAACCATTTCGGTCATCGTTACATTCCAAGGTGCTCTGCTCAAAGTGGACTTCACGATCATTGATATTGAGCATCAAGGAGAATTCACCCAGTCTCCAATCATTCTCGAAAAGCTATTCTTGGCATTGGCTAAGGCAATTATTGAGTGCAAAACTCGATAAATCAATTTTACAGCATTGGGAGCACTTCGATCTCACCCAATCATTGAGGAAACACGATTTTCTGAGGCAACCTACGAAGCTATCAACAGCCGTAACCATCACGCGGTAGATGAGCCCTACCCTGCTGCTACACCTAAGACAACGGTTGTTGAAGAGACTATTGGTTTAGAGCCTCATCCCATTGTTCCATTTCTTGCTACTCTCACCATGGGAAATGACTTCTTATATGATCCTGAGACATATGCATGGGCACATCCTGAGTCGGCCGAAATCTCCTCTGACCACTTTGATCAAATCAACCTGATACAGGAATGCACCAACATCAAGTCAATTGAGAACGAATATGTTGGGCGTGCACTAACCTGTAGTTTATAGCCTCATCCCATTGTTCAATTTCCCCTGCTCTCACCATGGGAATTGACTTCTTATATGATCCTGAGACATATTCATGGGCTCACCCTAAGTCGGTCAAAATCTTCTCTAACCACCTTGAACCAATTCAATCCAACTCAGGAATGCACCAACATTAAGACAATTAAGAACAAATATGCAGGACGTGCACTGACCAAGGTGGAAAATTTCAATGGTTATTCAGCTAGAGACTCTATTATCAACACCTCACTCCCAGGACCAGCACCTTCACAGACAACACGAAACAAAATGGTTGCTCCCTCTACAAAGAAAGTCGCCTTGGACATGCCGAAAAAGGAATCATCTGTTGATTCTTCATCAGGTCCAAACAAGGTTATCTACATGAGTGAGGTATGTTTGGCAGTTCTAAAACCCTATCTACGCAAGGATACAAGCACCGATTCCCGTTGGATGACTCCTGTTCCTCACTATTATTCATCCAAAGCCGATTCTCCTATTTCATTAAATATACTGGAATAATATCTTATTAGTTGACTGAGACTGGTGCTTTTGAATATTCATCCGCAGACGAATCGCTTGACCCCAAGACTAAGCGCAAACTGATAAAGCAGCTTAAGAATAAGAATAGCTGGAGTGCCTCCACTTTCAAATACCATTCCTCTGAGGATAACTCCGATGATGGCTGAATATCATCTGATTCAAACGCTTCATCTACTCTCCAACATGATTTTTCTGAGAATAACACTGACGATGGTTGGGAGTCATATGCTTCATCTTCTTCGTACCATTACGATCTCCCACCACAGGCTCACAAAAAGATCGATCGAAAACTGCCTTAATCATCGGCTACCCTCCCTCCCTCCTGACCCCATCGGTCTCCTTTTGTAGATGGATGTAGAGTTCCTCTGTGGTATTCCCATGAAAAATTTAGAGCAAGGAGAGAAACTATAGCTTCAACTCGAAGTGGGCATGAATTTGTGGAATTTGGATCCACTCTGTGATATGGCCTGCTTTAGGATTATATCTTTGCTTCAGCATAGGCTTCTACTGTGGTAGCCTCCCCTCCCTTCTTTGTAATGGGGTCCACCTACTGACAGGTTATCTTTTGCATCTCCCTCATGAAACTCATCATATCGATTCATATCATCCTCTCTTCCAGCCTCTCTCTCGTCGGTCCTCCTCAAATCATTCAACATTTCTTGGAAGGCAGTTTGGGCCAAGGCTTGATGGTTAGATGTTGTTGGATTGCTTGTATCGATGCGAGCATCTAACCGTTGACTTCGTTATGTGGTGTACTGCCCTCCCACTGATCTGCCTACTCGGATGGTTGGGGTTGTGGTTCCTTTCCTCTTCCTGAGGGAGCCATCTCTGAATCGGCTAGGAACTTTGGCTCGTGATCGGGTTGTCCTCTACTTAGGCTAAGGCCTAAGTATAGGGGGGGACCGATGCCATCTGTATATACCATTCTCCTCATCAACTCCTTCTCACGATCACCCCATTTCCACCATTCTTCTGCACTTAGGCTGACTAAGAGCCTAAGTATAGGGGGAACCAATACCCATCTGTATATACTCTCCTCATTCACATCTCCCGATCGCCTCAATTTCGCTTTTCTTATATACTTAGACTGTTCACAACCTAAGTATAGGGGGACGGACCAATCTATCTTTTTCTTTTTCTTTTTCACTCTCTTAACGCTCAGTCCGAGCAATGTCTTCTCTACGCTTCTTGTGCTCTGAGGACACAACACTCGCTAAGTATAGGGGGTGTGTATATATACTGTGTATCTATTTTACCCATAACTCGTGCTTTCACGTAAGTCTATATGTATTTACGGGGTAGGTAACTAACTTGTAAAATTTATTAAAAAAAGATTTTTGCAACTAACACTGAATGTGTCTAATAAAATTTTTTGGGAAAAAACAGCTTCTTATTCGTTTTTACATTAAAAAAATTCTCGCATAAAAAATTCTAGCATAAAAACTCTCAAAAAAATAATAAATAAATATATCTCTCAAATAAAAAAATCAAAAATGTGTGTCTACATTTCACGCACCTGCACTTCATCCAACATTACATGCATTTGCATTTGTGAAAAGCCCTTGGGTTCTAAACCAAGTTATGAGTAGAAACGAGAGTGGTCTAGACTTGACCTTAATCCGCCTAATTTTCAGAGGAACTTCACAGAGAAAAAAGATTTTAGAAACTTTAGGTCTTTGACTTAATTCTTAAAGTTCCACATGACACTGCTCAACGTTTGACTCTTAGTGTCTAACTGGTCTCTTCATTCTGGGTACGACTCTGGAATATGGAATTAATTTGTACTCTCACTATGCACTTAGCTCAACTCAGACAGGGTGTTGGAAGATCGTGTGAGTTTCTTTTCTGGTAGTGTGGACATCTAAAGCCCGGAGTACGGGTTGAAATAAAGCTTTGGAAAAGGGACGGACAACTGGGCACCATTTTTTCTAAGAACCCAAAACATGCACGGAAAAAAGATTACATATCCATAGGGGCACAACAAGATTCAAGCAGAGCTACCAAAATCCAAACACAAAGAAGCCTACTACCAAATAAATATTTGACCACAAAAGGTCCAAACTTCAAGAAAATCTTTAGATCTTGGTGGAGACTTTGCTAAACTAGCCGACTTCACAAGGAGAGGTGACTACACTGGTCACCCTCTAGTTTTTTTCTCCTTATTCTAATTTCTCCCTCTATTCGATTGTGAATACAACGCGACAGACCTTAGAAGGAAATACATGATTCCCCGCGGACGAGTTATTGGAGAAGAGGTTTGCGTGATAGTCCGGCATTCTGGATGGGAAGAGCTAAAACATTTCACACACATGAGTCAATTGTTCATTGTTCATGGGGTATGCTTTGGGAGGATGATTGATCTAAGATGACTTCTGAGCCGAAACTGTGATAGTTATGTGTAAAACTTGGAGGCTGTTGATTTTAAAATTCCAAGTATCACAGAAGTTCCGCCAACTAATAATCCAAAGGTTAGGTCTAGCTCCTTTTCACCTTCTACTCATGGTCTTGGTATGGAACCCAATCTCATTTCACCTCCTTGCATTTCTTTAGATGTTAAGGGACGAGCATGGTTTAAGTATAGGGGAATGATGAATCTCAGATTCATCACTCTAAAAGACATTAATTAAGATCAAATCCCAAAAATTTGTCTGCATTTTATCCATTATTCTGCATAATTAGCATTCATGCATGTAATGATAAGAATTGCATTTTATCACTCATAATTGCATAAAATAAGAAGCCGAAAATCCCGGCCCAATTGACCTATAAAACGACCGAAGTCCCCTGATTTTTAGTTAATTCATGCTAACTCCAAATGACCTGAAACAACCTCCATTAAGTATATATTACTAACAAGAATAAATGAAAAAAGTACAAAAAAAATCACTAGCATAAATAAGTAGACCGAAAACTCAAAACCTAATTCGAGGATTTCCGGACTAAAATATTGATGTCTTCATTATACAGTGTCCGATTCGATCCTACCCACTTTTGAACTAATGTACATTCAAATACCATCAAAACAAGACCAAGTTCAAGTGAACCAGAGCTCAGATGTGAATGTTAGATATAGGGCCTCTTTTGTACATTTTGTATTTTACCTGATTTTGACCTATTATTTTATGTACACAACTAACTCATTTTATTTTATTTCCTTTTCATTTATTTTCTTTGATAAAAGTTTTATTAAGATGCATAAAAATCCACTTTCAAAAAGAGCTTGAAATCAAAGAAAATAGAGTCCAAGTCTTCACTAACCGTCTGTGCAAAAGTTGTAGTTTTCATTTTTTATTTTATTTCTTCTTTTTCTTAATTAATAAAAATCCAAAAAATAGATTAAGGTGTAAATATTTATCTTTGACTTTATCATGTTTTTTTTCGGATTTTTATCTGATCTAAAAATAACAAAAAAATTATAAAACCCAAAAAACAAGGTATTATTCTATGTACATAGAGTACCCCAAAAATATCACTTTCTGCAAATGATCTATTTTGTTTTGGTCTTTTCATAAAAATTGTATATCTCATCGAGACGAGCAACTTTCGTGAAGAAATTTTTTGATATGAGGTTGTATACTATTTATCCTGCATTTTTCTTTGCATTTTATTTTCGATTTTTCTGGGGCTGACATGTGGCCGTTCTTGGAGCCGCCACGTGTCACCCATTTCGGCCTTTATTTTCATTTATTTTTTTAAAATGTTAAAATTTTAAAAAATAATTAATAAAAAATAAAAAATTAATTATAATGAAATAATAAATAAATGAATAAATTAAAAAAGAGGGCCGCACGTGCAGTGCACGTGCCTCCCGCATATGTACCCTGTACGTGCGCCTTTATCTCCCTTCCCTTCCAGATCTGGGAGGCGCCACCGTCCCCAAAATCGTGCAACCAGATTCTCACCCACCTTCCAGATCAGGCAGCAGTCGCGCCGCCTTCCATTCTCGGTTATCGGCCCCTCTTCTCGTCGACCGCCACCCACCGTGAATCTCGCAGACGCTGCCTCGTCCCCGTTCCTCCCTTTCCATCTATGATATCACGAGATCAAAGCCCCTCGTCAAACCTGTCTTTGATTCACTTTCCATCTCCGTCGCAATCCCCTTCAATATTTAAGCATCACCGCTCCTCGATTGAAACCCATCTGCTGAGTAACGCCTAAGTAGGAGGAGCGATTTGCATGCTGTGACAACACCTCCGTCGGTCCCTTATATCCGACGAGATTCGCGGCCAACGGCCTCGTTACATCTCCTTCGTTCAACGTCGCAACCTCTACTCCGATCTTGCTTTTGACCGTCGAACCCCGTATCTTATGGACTGCCTTCGACATCGGAGCCACTTCTTCGCCAAGCCAACAACCTATCTTCTCCGCTCCAGACCCTTCATCAACCACCGTCGATAGTGGCCACGCCAACTCCGTCGCTCTGCCACCGGTGGTCGAAGACCAACCGTATTAGAACTCCAACCGCCTGCGCCTTCTACCGTTCCTCCTCCCTCCTCCAGTCCATCGCCACAACATGAGGGACCCTGTAGAGCCACACCTCTGCCCGTGGACCTCCTTACTTTGCTCCCTCAGCTGGGCACGTAACCGAGACCCCCACGTACGTGCATAATGGGTCCGGAATTACGCTGTATTAAATGAATGTGTATTTGATCGTGCGTAAAAATGATTTGTCATTTCGTTGTAGGCAGCAATCGAAATTGGTCAAGAAAATAACCACAATTACTTATTCAATTGTTAATCATGTGGTTTTATGTTTATTTTACTTGAGCAAGTCCCAAGGTCGAACATAAGAACGCAAAGGAACAACCTAGAATTATGTCTATCAAAGTTCGTGCGTGGTTTTTGAGGTGGTCTTTTTTTTTGTAATTTTTAATGCAATAAAGGATGCAAAATGCAATTTTGGCCTATTTTAGGGACTAAAATATAAATTACACTCAAACGATATCTGAAAAATATGAAACTTGGTCAAGATGCAAAATATGATAAAATGAATGCACAGTAATTTTTTTTGGAATTTTTAAATGCAAGATGATTTTTTTTTTATGAATTTTCAAATGCAAATATAATGAATTTTAATATTTAATTATAATAAATATTAAGCCTAATTATTTTCAAGGAATAAACTTATCTGAAATCTATCACTAGGACCTCAGAAAAATCCTAAACCTTGAAATTACAAGATTCAATGCCTATAAAAAATCAAACATTGAAATATGCAAAATGATTTTTACAGGGTAACCTACGCATGCAAATGCAATTCTTTTTGGGCACAAAGTTAATCACAATTAATTCTATAATATATGATTTTTCGGGAATATTTAGAGCAATGGTTAATCAATTATGAAAATTAAAGCATAAAATGGGTAAAGTATGCAATTTTCCACAAAACAATTATTTATTAATTAACCAATGATCAAAAAAATGTCCACAATATATCTAGACGTAGATAATTAAATGACAAACACCATGCTATTTTTTGATAATTAAATAATGTAATAGAGAGGTCCAAAACTGTGGGGGAGTACAAGGGTATTGATGCAATATTAAATAAAATAAATATAAAAATAAATGCAGTGGGGGACCTAGATGTATTTACCGAGAACTTTGAGGTAATGTCTGCAAAATAACCAACAGTTCACATGCCAAGCACAAGACCTAGGTCTGTGGGAGCCTAGGCATAAAGAGAAGAACCTCCGGGGGTAGTGCTGCAATTTACTTACGATCACGTGCAAAGCACGTGACCTGGGGATGAGGTTGCTGACGTCACCTGACCTTTCCCCCGGGACGCACGTGCCTCGCACGTGCGCAGGGGGGTCTCGGGTCTTCCCCCGACGGCACAACGGAGCGAAGAGGCGGTAAGGGCGGAGGGGATGCGCGAGCGTCAAGCGAGGCGTGGCCGGCGAAGGAGCAGCTCTTGGAGGTTGTGCTACTGGGGATTGGTGGCGGAGGATCTGTTGGCGTGGTCGGAGATGTCGGAGATGATGCGGTGGCTAGGAGAAGAAGCCCGTCCTTGACGTGTGGAGAGCGAAGGAAGAGGCGGGGCTGAGCACCGGCCGTTGAAGCGGAGTTTTGTCGGTAAAGAGATTGAAGATCAAAGTTGAGGGTGGCATTTGTTGCGGAGAAGATCGTCGATGTTGGCTCTACAGCGGATCGCCGGAGCAGGGGCAGGTCGTCAGGGAAGACACGTCTGTAACGAAGCCCGAAGGGCTTCAGATCGCATCGGGACAGTATGGCGGCGCTGTCACCGCCGCCGTTTCATTAAGGACTAGGCTATCAGTGGATGAAGGCAGCAGGAGGGCTGGCGTTCTTTAAATAGAAGAAGGGTCCTCGCTGGTGATGGAGGTTAATTGGGGGGATTAGATTTTAGGGGATTTGATTTGAGATCTAGGATTGGATGAGATCAGGGTTTGATTGAAGGTTGGATTGCTTGATGCAGATGCGGCGGCGGAGACGAGGATCTGATTGGCGGAGATCTTGCGGTGGCGAGGAGAATCGCGATGGTCGACGACGCCAGAATGGGAAAGGCGCAGGTGGAAGATGAAGGCCATGGGCCGTCCGATCGGCCGAGATCGGACGACCCTCCAGATGCCATGTGGCGGAGACAGGGTGCGGGAGGAGAGATGCACGTGCATTGAGCATGCCTGGGAGGCATGTGCGATGCACGTGTGGTGTCATTTTTGTTTTTTTTAATTTTTTTGTAAAATGAGTAAATAAAAATGCTAAAAACGGTTGACACGTGGCGGCTCCAGGAGCTGCCACATGTCAGCACCACAAAATTCCGAGAATAAAACCTTTCAAACATCCAAAACAAATAGTAAACTACCTCGGATAAAAAAAGTTTCTTCACAAAAATTTCTCATCTCGATATCTCTACAACTTTCATGAAGACATCAAAGCCAAAGTCGATTAATTGCACAAAGTGATATTTTTTGGGTATCCCATGTACATAGAATACCTTGATTTTTGGGTTTTATATTTTTTTGTTATTTATAGACTAGATAAAAATCTAGAAAAAAATTATAAAGTCAAATATAAATGTTTACACATTAATCTATTTTTTGGATTTTTGTTAATTAAGAAAAAGAAGAAATAAAATAAAATATGAAAAATACCAATTTTATACAGTTGGTTAGTGAAGCCTCGGACCCAATTTGTTTCTTTGATTTCAAGCTCAGTTTGGATTTGGATTTTTGTGCATTTTAATAAAACTTTTATCAAAGAAGACAAATGAAAAAGAAATGAAGTAAAATAGGTTACTTATGTACATAAAATAATAGGTCAAAAACCGCTAAAATACAAAATGTACAAAAGATGCCCAAAACCCAACTTTCACATATGAGCTCTGATTCACTTGAACTTGGTCTTGTTTTGAAGGAAATTGAATGTACATTAGTTCAAAAGTGAGTAAGATTAAAATAGATACTGGATGGGGAAGATATGAGGTTTTTAGTCTGGAAATCCTGAAACTAGGGTTTGGGTTTTTGGTCCACTTATTTTGGTTAGTGATTTTTTTGTATTTTTCATTTATTCTTGTCAGTGATCAATGGACGTGGTTTTGGGTCATTCAGAGTTAGCTTGAATGAGTTAAAAATCCGAGAAGTTAGGCTATTTACAGGTCAATTTTGGTTGGGATTTTTGGCTTCTTATTTTGTGCAGAAATTTGTGTTAAAATGATTATTAAAACATGCATGAATGCTAATTATGCAGAATAAGTGAAGAAATGCTGATGATTTTGAGGGATTTGAGCTTAATTAATGAGATTTAGAGAGATGACTATGAGATTCATTATCCCCCTATACTTAAATCATGCTCGTCCCTGAGCATCAAAAAGAAATGCCATGAGGTGAAATGAGATTGGATTTTATACCAAGACAATGAGCTGAAGGTGAAAATGAAACTATAGTCGACCTTTGGATTAATAGTTTGGCCAAAATTCTGTGAGACTTAGAATTTCAAATTCAACAACCTTCAAGTTCTACACACCATTGCTATAGTTTCGGCTCAGAAGTCATCTTAGATCAATCCTCTTCCCAAAGTATACCCTATGAGCATTGAACAATCGACTCATGTGTGTGAAAGGTTTTAGCTCTTCCCATCCAGAATGTCGGACTACTGTGCTCATCTCCTCTCTAGTAACTCATCCTTGGGGAGTCAGGTATTTCCTTCTAAGGTCTAATTCCGAACACACCATTAATCTAAAGGCTTATCTGAGCTCCAAACGTTGACTTTATTGGGACAAGTTTAAAAGTCTAAAATTATTCCAAGTCATTTCTTTTTCTTTTCTTTATTTTCTTTTCTACACTTATTGGCATAAGTGTTTGCTTGGGACTGGCAAAGGCAAGTATGGGGGTGATGAATCTCCATTTCATCACTTTATTTTTTTATTTTAGCCTTTAAAACCTATCTAAATCATGCATACATCATTAATTTGTCAAAATAAACATTCGCTAATTTGTACAAAATATTGTATAAAATGTTGTACATTCATTGTATTTATTGCCAAAATAAAAGAATAAAGAAAAGAAAAAGAGTGAAGTATCAAGGACACTGAAGTGACCCTAGCCCCCGAGACTCAGTCATCATGGTGACTTAGTCAACAAGGAAGAAGGTAGGGGGAGATAGGGTGGCAAATTGTACAGAACACACAGTCAGGCAACCTTACAAAAATACGTCAATAATTACTTTTGAGACATATTTTATTCTTTATTATTTATTCATCAAATCGATAAATTTTGTACATGAAAGTTGTAGATAAAAAGACTCAAAATAAAGACTCAAAATATATCAAAATATGTCAAAATATATCAAAATCACCTTTAATTGTATATTACTTTTAATAAGATATTTAATGAAGGTGGTTTTATATTTTTTGAAGTTAAGGTGTAAAAGTTCGGTTTTGGACCCTTATTGTACAATATACCTGAATAAAAATATTCATTTTATTTATTCTTTATTATTTCTATAATTTTATGTTTTAATAAATTTTAAACATCATTCATAGTATATGTACATATTTAGAATACAATAACACCATAAATAATATACTAAAATAAAATAAGAACATAAAATACATAGATGAATACATAATACTTATACCTATATAACATACATCCCTATTTACTTAAACATATATATTATATCTGAAAAATAAAGTAAAAATATATTTATGTAAATAAAAATAAGTTATAATTTTATAAATAAGAAAATAAATTAATGAAATCAAAAATACAAAATAAAAATAAAATAACCAAAACATAGGTAAATATACTACTAAATATAACCCTAAAAATTAACTTGTAATTAAATACCTCATAAAAATAAATAAAAGTAGGCATTACATTCTACATAAAATTAGAAATATATTTTATTTTATAATCTAAATTTAATAGATTTATTTATTAATTCTTTATACTTTCCAATGTATTTTTGCCTTGAAATTTCCTGGTTGGTCCACGTGGACCAACCAGGAGGCATTGTCTGTTGAGATAGGGTCAACTGTCCGACCTCCTTCTGACTTCTATCAAAAGCTTCATGAGGGTGCCACTTAGCCAATTTCTCCATGCCTCGACCATCACTCCTTTCCATCGAGACATTCACCTTCCTGTAGCCATCTCGTCCCTCTTCCACGCCCATGCGAGCATCTTCACCAACCCGCACCCAAGCTCAAGCAACCGACCCTCGTAACTCGCCAAAAATCCACCTATAAATAAATCACCACCGCCCCATTTTGTCATTTAATCCCTTTTTCCTAGTCTTTAACCCCTCAAATCACTCCTAGAAGCTCTATCGAGGTGACAACAAGGCGTGTATGGTGTTTGCAGTGAGGGACAAGGTGGAGGCGTATACATCCACTACCAGAGTTGCTCCGAGTCCGACAGGTTTTGCTCCTGAGCTCCCAGCTCAGTTGTGCCCCCCTTCTCTTCCAAGTTTTAGGTAAGACTTTAACGTAGAATTTAATTAGGGTTTTTATTTAGAGTTTAATCTAGTAGAATTAGGCTTAATAAGAGAATCATCTGTAACTTGGAGCTCGTGCTCTAGGTCAATTTCATTGTGAAATAACCTACGTTTTGACTCTCTTATCACCCCATATCGAACATCTCCGCATTCTCCATCGATTCCCCATGAAACCCCCCTTGAATCATGCTCTGATTCGAGAAGTTGAAGCTCTTTTCCGTCACCTCGTTGGAGCTGCACCTTTTCGCACAACACGAGGTCTCCGACCTCATCTTTTGGAATGAGGCACTCGACTTGAGTTATAGCTTCTCCCTGTGTAGATACCGCATAAGAAAAGGGCATCTGGGACCTATTCAAGACTCAGGAGACGCTCTAGGCAGTGGATCACCCAGGTCGCCATCGCTGACATCTGGAGTGTTTTTGAGAGCACTAGCACTAGAAGGAGGGGCCCAAGAACATTTTGCCCATTACGGCGAGGAGTTTGGTGCAAGAAGTCGATCAGAATCAAAGATCGAAGTTCACCTTTACATGTGTTCTTCCTATTCTTGGAAGACATCTTAGAGCCGTTGGATCGAGGTTCCCCGCCCGGTTTAATCGGAGGCCTTGGATCAGATGAAACGTCGCCTCGCTATAACCACACAATCAAACACGTGGAGCACAAATAGCGGCTGGATAAAAGGCGTTATGTGGGTAATCTAATCAACTCCTCCCTCCTTGTTAAGAATCCCTGTAAATAATTTACGTAGTTTAAAAAATAATGGACTAATTGCAGATGCCCCCTTGAATGTCTTGAATATTGAGCTTTAGTCCCTGTCAGAGTCACGTGTGTGTGCACGTTTTATATTGTGAATGTTGTGTATAAACCCTCGTGGGTTATTTTAATTGTTATTTAATATAGAAAGTTTGAATTTTAGCATTATGGGTTAAATTGCATTGTACCCCTTACATTTAATTTTATTTGCAATTATATCCCTTATAGGTCAAGTATTTATTTTGTTTTAGATCCTATTTATTAAAAATAGCTATTGTGCTCCAAAAATCACCAAAATATAGGGTTAGGTTCTTGATTGATTATATTTTCACAACCTATAATTACTTTAGCATTTTAGGACTTTTCACTATTTTATAAAAATAAAAAAGAGCACAAATATTCCCTATTTAGCTTAAAAACCCATAAATATTATAAAATCATTTTGAACAATTCCCAAAATAATAAATTTGGTTTATTTAAGTATTTTGAACCCCCAAACCAAAAATCCTAAACAATAAAAAAAAGAAAAGACATAAAAGTCAAAAAGCTCCAAAATCCATTTTAAAAAGATTAAAAATTCCAAAAATTTTTCTGTCTCTGAATTTATTTACATTATTATCTATCTATTAAAATTGATTTGAAGAATTTGGACTTAATTTGTTATTTTCCTCTTCATTTCATTTCTACCTATTTTTCTGATTTGGGACATTTTTGACTTTAAAAATATATAAAAATTAGCAAAATTACCAAAAATAATAAATAATTATTTAAAATCCAAAAAGATTTAATTTTGCAATTTTATTTATTTATATTAGTATTTATACCTATATTAGTCCATATTGTATATATAGCCTTATATATTCTTATATTACCTTATTTTAAAAGAAAAATAAGTATAAAAATATAAAAATATAATATATAAAATCAATTACAATAAAACGATAAAAAGATAAAAATAGAAAAATAAAGAACCCTGCACACTTTGGTTAATATTGTGCATATATATATACGCACTTTGTATTATTTATCCATTACTTAATGAAAAATAATATAGGAGTGCTACATCGTGCATTCCTTGTATTCGACACCCTACTCTGTTATTGGGTTTATAATAAATTTTGATTCACACCTATTAGTTCATTGATTGATATATTGTGTGGGTTGATTGTTGAGATCACCGGTTGGTCTCCGAGAAAGGTCAATTCATCGATTGCATGTTCGCCTTGTGTGATACGCACGACCATCCTCTTGTGAGCATTCTTAGGTGGTTTTTGTGGTCACACACACTTCCACGTACGATGCATTGGAGAGCCACAAGTACCTAGTTTATGGTATGGGTTCTTGAAGAACGGAGAGGCTCGTATCTCTCTCAAATTGCTTGCAGCTTGAGCTCATGTGAGGAGTCACTTTCTACCCTTGTTACGAATATGGAGTTATCGTATATTCAATCAAGCAACCATTTCAAAAATACAAAATATATGAGTCAACTGTGGTTGTGTATGTTATGTTACTTAGTAAGCGAACCAAGGTCGAAATCAGAGAGGCAAAAATGTGGGCAAATTAACACGTCAAACAATCATGCATTCACGTTCATAGGGTAAGGTTTTTGAATAAGGAATACAATGCAAATACGAATTCAAAATGAAGGTGAATGTGATTTTTAACCTAGGAAATATCTATACAAGGGTTTCTTCACAGATTAACTTCGGTGTTCATAATACATAAAATTAGGATAAACTAAAATTTGACTTCAAATAAAATATGTTATCTTAAGATGATTTTTGGGTATTTTTAAAATGAATTTTGATGGAAATAAAATATGAGGAAACAAAACAAGGTTATTTGAGAAGCATTTAATTTTTATTCATCTAGAACATACAAAGAGTGTATATTTGGTCAACGTGTATATTTGGTCAACATGGTGTTTTCATAGATAGGAGATATTGAATTCTACATGAAATGCCTGTTTTTGAGTTAATATGCATGCATAAAAATAAGGGAAAGCTTGGATTTTGTGAAAAAGTTAATTCAAAAAGTAAAAAATGGATGATTTTTTGCTAGGAGGGGTATGCTTGTAGATAGATAGAGAAGACAACTGATCACACCTTTATATTGCTTCTAGTAAATTGGCCTTCTTGACTCGTTAAGTTGAATTTGTAGCTGGGGCAATCATTGTAGTTTTTCTCGAACTCTTTTTCCAAAACCGAACTTTTTTTATGATCTCCTTCATGTACTTCTATTATGAAAAGAGAGTACCATGTCTGATCTATGCGATCTACAATCCTAGGAAGAACTTCATTTCTCCCATCATACTCGTCTCGGGGTTTCTCTGAATTTGGATGTTATCAGTTAGTAGGGTTCCATACAAAGGCACAATCCAATCAAGTCCGTAGTGTCTACTTATTTTGCCATATCACCCTATTGGTTTGAATTATATTCATTGATAATTTTTGGAACTAAAATGAATTTTAGGTTAATATTTTGCTGAAATGAAATGATTTAAGATATTTAAATCATAATAATATTTTTGTAAATTAAAAAGTATTTGACAATGATAATTATGTGGGCCGTACGATGGGCTTTAAAATATTGCAAAATAATAATGTTTGTGTTTTATATGAATTAATTACTCCAAACACTCAATAATTATTTTAATGAACATGAAATATTATCTTAAATGGGTTTTATGCACATGATATAAAGATACACAAGTGTTCCTTTTTAGGTTTTTTTACCATGAAATGATTTAATATGATTTAAACAAGCTAAATTGGTAAAGTGCATAAATTTTCATCAATTTAATTTTAATAAATCAATTATTGTGCATAAAAATCCAATAAATAATGAAAGGGATTTTTACGCAGCAGACCTTATAAACGTTTTAAAACGCCTCTATGGCCTTTTCCACAACGAAATTACCCCATCGACCCTATAAATTACCTCAAGAACCCCCACGGGATTAAAACATATTACCCAGAGGGTTCATGGGGTAAGAGTTAGCAAGTTTACGGGGTTGAGGGGGGAATTAGGTTGTTTCAAATGCCGCGGAGGTGATTGGCAAAGTTTATAAGGTCTGCCGGGTAAAAATCCAATATAGATCATTAAGAAAGCTATCAAACGTTATATTTACTTTCAAATAATAATTTAATGTCAATGTCCAAATAATAGTCCAAATAGAGGGGGATCAATGTAAATCAAAAAAATTAAAATGCAAAACTAGCGTAAAAGGGTACTTGTAGAATTATGAAATAAATGACAAAGATTTTTTTTGCAATTTGTCAAAGTACTGGGGCACATACATTAATCATTGAAATGGGAAGGAATTTGTTATAAATACATCATCATATGCAGATGTGCATGTGAGATACCCTTGGAATCTAATGGTATAGAGGCATCTAACAAAGCAATTAAGGATAGATCGTGTTAAAACCCTTGATGCACCAATGGCATGGATTGAATGGTTGAGATTAATGGGAGCTTCAATAGTTGGGATAGAATGACGTATGCTGATAAAATGGTGTGTTATTGATGAATACATGATTCATCACTCTAAAAGTGGGTAACTAAGCTCTGTTACCCTAAATACATTGGCATTTAATCATCTAAATTGCATAATTATCATTCATGCATGTCTAAATAATATTTGCATTTTATCATTCATCATTACATCAAATGAGGAGAAAAGAATCCAGTGTACAATTGGCATGTAAAATAGTCATGTTCATTGATTTTTAATGATTTTAATCCAACTCCAAATTACATGAAACCGACTCTATTATGTACATATCATTAACCTTAATCATCGAAAAATACAAAAAATATACTAACTTGTAAAACTGCCCGTTAAAATCCAAACTCTAGTTTGAGACTAAACACCTTAAAATGTGAATATCTCTCTCATATAGTCTCTCGTGGACCCCTACTCACTTTTAAATTAATGTACGTTCAATTACCTTCAAAAGAAGACTACATTCAAAAGAATCGGAGTTCGTATGTGAAACTTGGGTTTTGGGCCCCTCATTGTATATTGTACATGTCCCTTTATTTTATTTATTTTATCTTTTATTTCATAGTTATTAATAATCCAAAAATTAGATTAAATTGTAAATATTATCTAATTTTATTTTGATTTTTTTATCTTATTTATAAATGACAAAAAATTTGCAAAATCAAAGAATGATGCATTTTTGTATCTATAGGATACCACAAAAATATGTTTTGTACAAATGATTTATTCTGATTTTGCGTCCTTCACAAAAGTTGTAGATCTCATTGAGACGAGCAACTCTTATGTTGAGGCACTTTTTAATTTGACCTTATTTGTTATTTATTTTTTATTTTCCTTTATATTTATTTTTTTATTTTTCTAGGAGCGACACGTGGCAGCTCCTAGAGCCGTTACATGTCACCCCCTTTTATTTTATTTTTATTTTATTTTATTTTCTTTTTTCTTTTCGCTTTATTTATTTATTTATTTTTGTCATTATTATTTTAATTTATTTATTTAATTATTTATTTTACTTTATTTATTTATTTATTATTATCTTATTTTTATTTTCTTTTTCTTTTTTATTATTTATTTATTATTTCTATTTTAATTTTAATTATTTATTTATATTATTTTAGGTTTAATTTAATTTAATTTAATTTAATTTTTTACTATTTTTCGCCACGTGGTCGTGCCCCCGTGCTCCACGTGCCCCCCTCCTTCCTCCTACGCACCTCCTCCCGCAGGTCCGCATCCACCCATGGCTAAACCGACTGCCTCTCTCTCTCTCTATCTTTTTGCTCACCCCCGTCCAACGATTGCGTAACCACTGCCCGTGCAACTGACGCACCTCTTTCCCCTCTCGCCCGTACGACCTCACTCTCTTCTAGCTCCTCCATCTCCCCGTCTTTCTCTCTTTCCAACAACTGCCCCACGTCCCTCGTCCCTGCGCTCCCTCGCCAACACCTTTAAAGCTCCAATTGCTGTCCCCATCACAGACATCCACTAAACAAAGGAGAAGACCCACCAGCCTACGAGCCTTTCCTTGTGACAGAAGGATGAGTCATCATCAAGGTTACGACGGACCGTGACTCCAAGAGAGGTCCAAAGGGGATCCACCTCCCTTTGCTGTGGCATCCTCCAGGAAGTTGCGAAGCTTCTCCGAGCCCCTCACCATCTTGAATCGAGGCGACAATCAGAAGAGATCTGTCGAGCACCTCCTTCCATGCGAACATCAACATCAAGTATATTTCTTCTCCTTCTTCCTATTCTATCTCATCGTCCACTCTGAGATTAGTCCTATGCACTCACTCCTTTCCGATCTGTCATTGCCGTCGACCGGGGCAACAAAACTCCATCCGTCCATCACCTTCAAGTCACCACCAACTTCATCATCGGTCAACACTGTTCGCCTTCACTCTGCTCAAGCTCCTCCATCTCAAGGTGGGGAACCTTCATCCATACACGCATCACCCGGCATACCTCACGTGTTGGCCCTTCCGCTTCATCGAGCGGATTTTCACCCTTCATCCTCTATCGATTGCCATACCTGTAACGCTCCTCAGCGCACCACCGATTCTCCGCCTTGACTGCAACTTCCATCACTCATCGACGCCCTACCTTCGCCGCCCATCGACCACCTCCTCGGTTGACTCTACGCCATTGCACACATCATCTCCACTATCGTCCACCTCATTCGACAACAACCCACCCTTATAGCCTTTCATCGTGGCTATACTCCGATGCCTTTGAGGATCATCTGCAGCCACGACTCCCACCTCGTGGCCGTGTGTTGGTCGTGGCATCGATCCGCTTCTAAAGCTGCCTCGAGCCTCTGCATCAACCGCTCGCCCCCATCACCTTGACATCCATGGCTTGGGAGTCGAGCCACCTACCACTTTGCGCCCCCAAATCAGCTTGCCACCCTTATCGAACCTTAGCCCCTGCCCCATCCACAACTTTGGGTGGGTCCGAAGCAAGGGACGTGTGCCACCTGGAGGTTGCACCTGAAGCACTACGAAGCCACATTTAGCACGTGCCCTGCACGTATACGCAGTGAAGAACTTGCAACCACCCCTTCGCAGTTCCAAGGAATAATATAGAGGATACATCGTTCTGACTCGCACATGAGGTGCACGTGCCCCCTGGGTAATTTGTGCAGAAGCCCTTCGTGGGTTTTCGGAAGTCTAGATCCACCCCCGCCCGTGGTAAGTTGTAAAAGGAGAATGCCGACTTTCTGAAATTGCATCTAGGTCCCTGCAAATATCCATTTTGTGAACATTCTCTCTATTTTTTTTGCATTTATACCCATGAACTTCATGTGTTTTTATTTTGAGCATATGGACTCGGATTTTTACGTACTTTTCATCATTTTGATCCATATTTCATTGTCTTTTCTCTAGAACATTGTGATTTGCGAGACATCAAGATAATTGAGGAGATTATTTATTTTATTGAGCATAATTACTTAAATTCATCAGTTTATTCTTGCTCAATGCACCGTGAAAATGGGGAGGAATCTATTTGAGAATCTTATGGATATTAATTGGATATATATTCTTGTGATTGTTCATTAGCATCTATGCCTTAAATTAATTGAATGATTTGCTTGCTTTGTTGCTCTACTCCGCTGCTCATTGTGCATTATAACCTTACATCATATCCTCGCATTCATTCTTTACTTAAAAATAATAAAAATTGTATTTGTTTTATTTCTTTCTAAACACAACGTAACATTATTTTCCTGCATTAAATATATTTTAAATACATACATCGTATCTTCTGTCGTAATCATTTACATCTCTCAAAATTCAAAAAACACAAAAAATATTCATTTATTTTCTCTGAAAACCTAAATTCTATATCACCTATCAATAAACCTAAGGAGACAATTACCTCCCCGTGTTCGACCTTGGGCTTGCCCAAGTAAAATATAAATTGATCACTCACTTTAATTTCTAAAATTATTTAAGTGGTCGTTTTGATAAATCCTGATTACATGAACACTACAACATAAAATCGATACTTTTAACAAGGGTAATTCCAATTTTATCAGATGGTGTCGTTGCAAGTGAGGCAAACGACTTAGATTTTTGTCTAGAAAATTTAATGTTAGGTTTTCCACACATTTGGGTATTCTGACCCCTGAACCTTGCCATTGCACATTTTCCACTTATTTTCCAGCATTTATTTCTTTTCCAGCATTTATTTTCTGTTATTTATATTTTATTAATTTTTGTGTCAACTCTCGTACATTTTCTCCCTTATTTTTGTATGAGTTACCCGACAGATGTGGGGTCGTTTTTCTAGAAACCGACGCATCTCGACAACTCGATGAAAAGCTGCATAAAAATTATAATCGAGTCGAGTCGTGAGAGTACGGAGTCTAGGATTTATTTTCAGCATTTTTCATCATTTCTAATTAATTTCCTATTTTTAGAAGTTTTCATTTGGAATCTTGCATGTGTAAATAAGGCTTGGACTTTTTCTGTGGTGGGTCAGACCTGTTGCACTCTCCGGTGAGGGTGGGGCCTGACTTGATTGGTTCATAGGTTAGACCTGCACTGCGACTATTAGAGCTACTAAGGTTATTTTGCTTGTGCTTGTACACACCTTAGATCGTTCAACTTAGTCAAAATTCAAATACATTTCTTCCAGGATAATAGAACTTTTTGCTAGGAGCCATTTTTTCGGCTTGCACTTCATATAGAATAAATTTCAATTCTTGTATTGCACCCCACTTGGAGATTACAAGGAAGCAACGTAAGTCTTCTATCTGAGCTTACATCATTGTTTTTCGCATGCATCGACTTTCCTCGATTTCCCCCTCTTGTTTTTTCACTTAAGATCTAAAGGAAATTTAAACTTGATGGTAGACATGTATTTTCTGCTCACCTAGAATATCAATGGTCACCAATAAAAATCAGGTTTGCTAAATAAGGCTAACTTAATTAAACCCATAAATCAAAATTTTTGAGGAAGAGCAACCCCATCCTTGGATTCATGCACATTTCAGGCAGGGTGTGGCGCCATACTAACAGAGTGAGGCGGGACCTATAAGGATTAGAGATAAAAACCCAGCTTGAATACTGCTTGTTTATCACATGGATTCATGAAGTACAGACACTTTTATCGTACATGGACAATTAGGGTCAGATCAACAATGATGTTCTCGCCTTGTATACAACTTCGACCCGTTCTAAAGTACCGAGCTTAGGCCATGCCCTCACGAGGGTGTCTATCTCATCGTCTCATGTCCGAGTATGTCCTAGCATGATCACATGTGATTCCGTCTCGAGCTTGGTCAAAAGTACTTGATTCGCCACTATCAGCTTCCTCTCTCTACTTTGGTTGAGTAGTCGATCCAGAGATAACAACGACCTAAAAAAGTGCCGGCTACAGGTTACAAAGGAGGTAGACAAGTATGGGATACTTTTCTGGTAGTTCTCATGCTCCTATAGGTCTAGCCGCTAAGGACCCTCTACAAGATTGAATTGTCACAAATTTAAAATTTCGGACTCTTGCAGCCTTCACTATGTGAGTTGGTGAAATTTGGGTTTATATTATTTTTGTATTGTGTGTGTAGATCAAGATCAGACATCAAATACCACACATCTATGCTGCCGCTCTCCCTTGTTGATTCATGAACCATGATCTTTCTTCGAACCACTTGACAATGAGAATGGAGGGTTGTGATGATATTTTCTCAGACTCTGCGAGCTTTCCATTGAACATCACAAACCTACCATCCTCACCTACTCAGGGTCACTCTTTCCATGAGCCTCCTTGGATTCATGAACACTTTCCTCATAAAACCCATGTCCATGATTTTCTCTTCTTCCTTGAGGGAGGTCAGTCCCAGACCAACCCTCTCTTCTCGCACCACATCGAGGAAAACTCTCACCTTGATGATTCTCATTCTAGTTCTTCCAACTCTATTAACACCAATCTGTTTTATTATGAAGGTGAAGAAGAAGAGAAAGAAGATGTCTCCAAAGAGAAGAGACAATGAAGAAGAACAAAACGAAGATCCGATGCAGATGATATTAGCAAGATTAGCTGCATTTGAGCAGCAACAACTTTTACTGAGAGAATAAATTGGCCAGCTAAATGTTGGGGTTGAACCACTAATGGTTGCGATATACAACCCGTGACAGTATAGAGTGAGAAATTATCTGGGTACTCCTGAGCCAGAAGTTAATTTTGAACTGAATCTGCCTTTCCTAAACCTGCTACTACAATTCCATGGAAATGCTACTGAGGAACCCTACGCGTTCCTAAGGTACTTAGAGCTAGTATGTTCTAATCTCAAACACCCCATGATCAACTAGGACTACATTTGTCTCACTACATTTCCATTCACCTTGAAAGACAAAGCTGACTACTGGATGAAGAATCTAGGAGTGACGGTTACCACATACAATCATTTCAAGGACATGTTCTTAAAGAAGTTCTACCCTTCGAGTAGGACTAATCAGATAAGGACACATATCACCGACTTTTCTTAGATGCCTCATGAACCATTCTGTGATGCATGGAATCGATTCAAAGGTCTATTATAGAAGTTACTGTGTCATGCTTTGGATGGCAATATCTTAGTCCATTCATTCTATTCTGGTCTCAACTATGAGACACAAGGTTTAGTGAGCGCTGCATGTGGAGGCAACTACACATCATAAGGTGCGGATATCATCTGGAAGGTATTAGAGCAGATGGCTGAGATAAGCAGCTCACAGGTCGCCAACATGGCGTACACTGGTTCCCTCAACGCACTCCAATCTAAAGGAGGGAAACAGACTGTTGCTGAGATAACTGAGGATCTAATTCCGAACATGAGCATCATTGTAGACCGACTAGTAGTTGTGGAACAAATCAACAAAAGGGTGAATCATATTGACAGTAGGATCTCTTAGATACCAAAGCAAATGGAGGAGTTGACTGAAAAGGTGTCCAAGATCCGAATACCTGTTGCGACTGCATCCGCTACTCCTGTTTTCCGAGTACATCAAGTCTAGGAGCAGCCAATATCATGGCCTCCTCAGCCTTGGGTTTAGGACCAGTCCTATGCCCAACTTTTCCAGCAGCCACCGCCATCAGCAGAGATCGTCGAGGGTATTTGATACGCATAGGACTTTGCTAGATAAGGAAACACATGGGTTCGACAACCATACCAACGCCCCTGACCTTCTACAATACCGCTTTCACTCTTGCACCACAACACATTCAGAGCACAACCCAAACTCAACAGCAGAGGCAACAACAACAACAACACGACCGTTAGGGCCAATATCAGGCGGTCCAACAGGGCCAACAATATCAGCAGGCACCCCAACAGTAGAGACAACATCAGTACTAGGCCCATTAGGTCCAATCTTCACGATAGTCTTCCCAGCAGTATCACTCTCTGACAGGACTTGTGAACATTCAACAATAGATTCTCATGAGCTTCGATCTTATAGCAGCGGAATTCATGATCTACTGGTGGACGGCAATCATCTATCTCGTTGAAGAGTTGAACAAACCGCACCGGTTATGGCCATTCTCGCCCAAGTTCAAGCTAATACCAACAGTTTGAACAAATATCAATTTCAACAACATGGTGGTCCAGTATATTATTCAAACTTGTCTAGATCTGAACATGAGGTCCTTTTGTTTGACAATATAAATGGTATGTTACTCAGGAGCGGAAGGACCGTAACCTAGACTGACCGGGAAAGGGAAATAGAGAGAGGCATCTCTAGAGCTCAACCTGACGACTCATCTGACGAAGAAGAAAGACATCGAGATTCATCGCCATGTTTGAAGAGACCAAGGATTCTTGCTCAATAGAAAGGGAAAGTGCCAATGGAGTTTACAGAGGACCTTACACCTCCGGTAGTGGCAGATTTACCTTCGTCATCAATTACACAACTTGTTGTAGACAATATATATTTTAACTTTCAGTTGAAGAATAAAGATTTATGTAATAAGAACTCCATTTAAGTAAAATATAAGCATGATGTTTCTAGTTATGATTCAGATTTTTCATCCCCCACCTCGATTGCTTCTATTCCTTTCCCCGTGTCCAACGGGAGGAAAGCGCAAATCTAAGAAAACTCATCAAGATGACATAGAAATGTCACGATTTTGTTAAGAGAACATCATAGTTAAGGTGCCAGTTGAACAATATGTGGCTAACAATCCCACGTTTCAGAAGTACTTGAAAATGAGATGCATGTCTACAAGGACTAGTAGGAAGAAATCAAACAAGTATGTGAAGACTTACGTCTTATCAATAGCCACTACTCATTGTGTTAATAATCAACAACTACCAAGGAAAAAGAGAGACTTGGGTGCTCACTATCTGAAGAGTTGTATCGACGACTTTGCGTTTGCACACACTCTTCTAGATAATAGTTCTTAAATCAGCCTTCTTCCCTTAGCACTATATTACAAATTGGAGTTAGGTCCACTTGAAAAATCATCAGCTCTGCTCCAATTTGCATATTGGTTAATGAAGAGACCTAAGGGAGAAGTGAAGACCGCCATTATCTTGATTGAGGGACAAGAGTACAAAGTGGACTTCACCGTCCTTGATATGGAGACCCCCAATCATTGGAGATAATATCAGATCATTCTTAGGCAACCATTCTTGAGGACCGCCACACAACATTCAACTACAATACATGAATGATGAAGTTCAAATCTCCAGGCGGAGAAGTGAACTTAGAGATGAAGCGGACAAAATGGCAAAGACCCGGCTCAGAATCCAATACTGAGTACTCAAAATCTTCAGAGGCAGATTGCAAGATGATCAACACAACTGGGATGTGTAGACAGACTTCAGCAGTGAAGGGATATAGATGACGATTCAGACGTAGCTTTGGCTAGGGTGGAGCATGGGCCGGGCCCAGCCTAGCCCAGCCCAGGCCCATTTACCAAATCGGGCCCACGGGCCGGGCCCATGCCCGCTAATTTTCCAAGGACTGAGCCCAAGCCCGAGCCCAGCCCGACTTATGATGGGTCAGGCCTGGGTCGGGCCGGCCCATGAACAAATCCCACATAGATCTATGCTATTAAAAGCCACACAGAATGATGGATTATAGGGGGTTCCTAAGCATTTTATAATTGCATTTTTTGGTTATCTTATGTTAAAGTTTGAGTTTTTGAAACTAACACAAGGTAGAACTATTTATTAATCGAAATACAATAAAAGGAGCCGACAAAGGTGCAATTTCAGACCGTTGTTGTAGTCTACCACTCTACCTGCATATGCTTGTAAATTTCAACCATTCTCCTTTATATGTAGAGCAAAACTACAGAAATGATCAGAGCTTGACATAAAATCGTAGTTGATAATCAATTACAAGCACCAAACACCAATTAAAATATGAAATCTCAAACGAAGCAATGAATTTATAGCCATTTTTCCAAACGGCGTCAGCACAAGCTGTTTGATTGATCGTTGATGTGCTCCTAAAGAAAGATATGATAAGAGAACGCAATATAAATGAGAACAAATAAAAACCATGACAAACCACATGAAAAGTTAATTCATAATCAAATTCCACGCATTCAAATCTAAATCATGGAAATCCAAATCCACAATAGAAAGTCTCTGATAATGTGATATAAGCTCATTGCTGCGAATAAAATGTCCTAAAGTTATGGATCACTACACTACTACAAACTTTTAATTAATCAGATTTTGCAATGAAAGTCCGCAACGCACATGCCCATGGTTCAAGTTTCACCAAGTCTCAGCAATCTGCAAACTACCTGAAATGTAAAAACCAATTATCCATCTAGACAGAAACTGAAATAAAAATTTGTAACAATACACAAAAAAATCTTACTTACAGAATTTTCACATTTATATGCCTGTAATGATGTCACTCTTGGATGGTTGGCAAAGGTACTGTTGTATTTTAAAAAAAAGTCAATCCCTCTATAAAAAAATATAGATAATAATGTACATTAAAAATATTAATGTACCAGTGCCGCTCTTATCTTCATTTTCTTCTTTTTCATCATCATCATCTTCATCATCAGTTTCTCCACTCTCTTGGTTTCCACATCGAATCCAATCTCCTGTACAAACCAGTGCCTCAACAGTCTTTGGATTAAGGCGACTCCTGAATGCATCAAGAACTCTACCTCCTGTGATAAAAGCACTCTCTGAAGCAACACTGGATGCTGGTATGGCTAAAATATCTCGAGCCATCTGTGATAAGACACGGTACTTGCTTGCATTAAGTTTCCACCATTGCAAAATATCAAAATGTGCATCAACGGAAATGATTGCAGAGTTATCATCCAAATATAACTGGATCTCAGTTTTTCCGGACTCTAGAGAAATATCCATCAAGAGCTTGTTCTTAAGAAATTTGCTCAATGTATCTTCCTTCTTGTTTGTTGAAGACATACTGACATTCTCCTGAGATAAAAAATTTGGAGTCAAAACCACTCCACCATGAGCATCTTTGAGCTTAGAAGCATATTCCTCATACAACGAATGGAAGACCTCTTCAACACGACTAACATATTCTGTCACCTCAGCCTCTGAATAAATTTCTGAATATGAAAATCGTAACAAATCAAATTTGTATCTTGGATCTAAGATGGTTGCAATTGCCAATGGAAGCAATGCATCTTTATCATTCCAATACTTGTCAAATTTAGTGTACATCTTCATTGCCATACTTCTAATTGTGATATCTTCATGGTTCTGGAGGGCCTTCAACTTTTTCTCAATCTCAAAAATTAAGCTGAAAAACATGTTAGATGTAGAATATTTTTGTCCAGACAAATTTTTTGTAGCAAGGTAAAAGCTTTCAAGAATCCCATGAATAATTTCCACCTTTTTCCACTCAACAACAGTAGGTACATCCAGTAGTTGAAAATCCTGACTCTTCATACGATTAAAAACCTTCTGATACAAAAGAGCCGAATGGAGCATTAAGTATGTAGAGTTCCACCTAGTGCTCACATCCAATTTTAAGCCCCTACTGATAGGAATACGCTCTTGCTCAGCAATGGCAAGGAATTCTTGATATCGACGGTTTGAATATTTGATAGACTTGACAAGGCTACGTATTTTGATTATGGGCTCCTTTATCTCTGTCAAACCATCTTGGACAATCAAGTTCAATATATGTGCCCAACATCGCACACAGAAAAATCGTCCATTCATCAATAAAGCATCAGTGGAAGAAAAATGATCAACCAAATTCCAAACAACAACGTCATTAGTGGAGGCATTATCAGCAGTGAGAGTACACATCTTCAAAATATTCCATTCACTCAGACGACTAACTAGCATATCTGCAATATTCTCTCCCGTGTGGCGAGTGGCAAGTCCTGAAAAACACAAAATCTTCTTATGCAGTTTCCAATTACTGTCAATGAAGTGACCAGTAATTGACATGTAACCCAAATTCTGAATAGAGGACCACATATCTGTGGTAACAGAAATGCGACTTCCTATATTATTAATAATATTCATCAATTGGGTTATTTCAGAACGATAAAGCTTCATACAATCCCTCTTCAGTGTAAAGCGAGATAAGACCTTGTACTTAGGTTGTAACCTCTCCATGAAAGAGCGAAAATATGGATTCAAAACCGTCCGAAAAGACAATTCACTAGAAATAATCCATTTTGCAAATTCAAGCCTACATTGATCTTGATCAAATTTCCAAGTTGAAATGGAACTGCCTTCATCAGAAGTGGATACATTAAGCAAAGTCTGCATCTTAGACTCTTTCTGAAAATATAAACATTTGTTTTCTAAATGTCTAATCAAATGGCTAGTCCCACTCTTAGCATGGCATGAAAGAGTCTTCTTGCAATGGTTACATTTGCACATTTCTTTCCCTCCAACAACCCCAATCTTCGTTAGATGGTTCCAAACCCACGATTGTGATTGTCTAGGCCGTTTAGTTCCAATTGGGACATCATCCTCTACATCTACCATTGTTGGATCATTTGCAACATCTTCAATTTGTTCGTTCGACATCTACTAGACAAACAACATAGATATAAGTGATGGATTCACATTCACACTATAATTCACATTCTAATTCACATTCTACTACACATTCAAATTGACATTCACATTCTAATTTACATTCTATTAATAAAAAAATTTTCAAGAGAGGGAGCAATATACCTCCTCCGTGCGCATGACGAACAACAATGAGTTGGGAGGTGATGACGATGCCCGCAGCCCGTAGTCCACAGCCGGTCGCTGGCCCACTGGAAGGCAGAGAGGATTTCCAATCGTTCGCACGGCCGGAGGGGAGGGTGGACTGGTGGCGTTCCCGCGGACGGAGGGGAGGGTGGACTGGTGGCGTTCCCGCAGCCGGAGGGGAGGGTCGACTGGTGGCGTTCGCGCGTCTGGAGAGGCACAACCGCGCCGGGGGTTTTGCGTTGGCTGGGGAGGTCGACAAGGTTGGAGGCGACTCAGGCGAGGTGCTCGCGTACGGGCGGAGGGAGGGAAGGCTGGGTGGAGTGGGAGGCCGGGCCGAGCAAGGGCCACAGGGCATGAGGTGGAGTTGCTCGCGGGGGGGGGGGGAGGGAAGCTCGGCGGAGCGGGCGGCCAGGCCGAGCAGGGGCGGCCGGTAGGGCAACAGGAGGTGGAGGCGCAAACGAGGGGACTCAGGGGAGTCGGGTGACGGTGGGTGGGATGGGGAGGGAGGGGTAGCGGGGGACTTACGGGTGCAAATGAAATTAGGGCTGCGGGGGGTGGGGGGGGGGGGGGGGTGGGCGGGGCGCTATTAGGTTAGGGGGCGGGCCGCGGGCCTTGGGTCGGGCCAGCCGACCGGGCCTGGAAGTGGGTTTGAGGTCGGGCCGGCCCGAGGGCTAATGGGTTGGGCTTTTACAAGCCCGAGCCCGGCCCGACTTACTAAATGGGCCAAAAAATCAGCCAAGGCCCACCCATTAATGAAGTGGGCTTGGGCCTGGGTCGGGCTTGTGCGGGCCAGGCAGCGGGCTAGGTCAGGCCGGCCCTGACCCATGCTCCACCCTAGCTTTGGCCAACTTACCGCATTTCTTTGATGTTTCGACCCACTATTCAACATAATTGGTGGCCCACTATTCAACATAATTGGTGGCCAACATATCACAGTTTGATCCATCCTCCTCTAACACAGAGCCGAACTCAGATGCCACTTAGTCAGATTTAGTCGATGATATAGATTTGTCATAGCTGAAACCACTTCCTCCTACACTCAAGTATGCATTTCTTGTGGGACCCAAAGAGAGATTTTCTATGATCATTAGCTCAGAATTAACTACAGAACAGGAGTGCAGTTGCTAGAAGTTCTTGAGAGGAACCGCAAAGCCATTGGTTGGACTATTTCAGATCTCATGGGAATCAACCCTGCTCTCTGCTCACACCAAATATATGTTGAGGAGATTGAACCCTAATATACGGGAAGTAGTTAAGAAAGAAATTGAGAAACGTGTAAAGCATGGTTTATATACCCTATTTTTTACTCCAAGTGGGTGGTCCCGCTTCATGTTGTCCCAAAGAAGTTAGGAATTCAGATGGTCACCAACGAGAAGGGGGTAGAGAATGCAACACAAGTACCTACATTGCGGCGCGTCTGTGACGGTTACATACGCCTGAATATCATGACCAAGAAGACCACTTTCCCTTGCCATTCATGATCATATTTTAGTGAGACTCACAGGGAAAGTGTTCTTATGTTTTCTTGACGGGTACTCGGGCTTTAATCAGGTAGCCATAACTCTAGAGGACCAAGAAAAGACCACATTCACATGTCCATTTGACACCTACGTGTTTAAGCGCATGCCCATTGGGCTCTGCAATACCCGGGGCACAATTTAGCCGAGCATGATCGTCGTATTTGCCGAGATGGTGGGAGATTTCTTAGAAGTATTCATGGATGACTTCCAGTCCATGGCGATTCCTTTGATACATGTTTAGCACACTTGGACCAAGTCCTCAAGAAGTGCAGGAAGGTTAATCTGATACTCTCCTGGGAGAAAATCCATTTTATGGTCATAGAGGGTATCGTGTTGGGGCACGTCATCTTCAAAAAGGGAATGGAGGTTGACCCTGCCAAGGTGGATATGATCAAGAAACTTGAGCCACCCGTCAAGTCAGTGAGGTCTTTCTTAAGGCATGATGGATTTTATCGAAGATTTATTCATGATTTATAAAAGATCACCCACCCACAGACTGAGCTCTTAGGAAAAGACATCGACTTCATTGTCGATCACAAGTGTCTAGAGGACTTTGAGCTCCTGAAAAGAAAGATTTGTGAATCGCCTATCTTAGAAGCTCTCGATTGGTCTCTTCTCTTTGAGATCATGACTGATGCGTCAAATTTTACTGTCAGAGTTGTGTTAGGACAAAGAAGAGATGGGATTCTGTATGCAATTCACTATACGAGCAAAGTTTTGGATCCTGCACAGAGAAATTACACAGTAACTAAAAAGGAAATGCTCGATGTAGTTTGGGTCCTAAAGAATCCCATTTTATATATTTTGGGCTCCAAGGTGACGATTTTCACTGATCACACAACAATCAAGTACTTAATGGAAAAGAAGGAAGCAAAGGCTCGTCTTCTTAGGTGGATCTTGTTATTCCAGGAATTTGATTTGGAAATTAAGGATAAACATGGAGTGAAGAATGTTGTGGTTGATCACCTTTCCCGAATCAAGCAGAAAGATAATCTTGATGGTGAACAGATTTGATGAACTTTCCCAGACGAGTCAGTTTGCTTTATTGACTCACTCTCGTAGTATGCCAACATGGTGAACTAACTTGTCTCCAATAAGGTTCCCCAAGGTTGGACTAGGAGCAGTATTGACCGATTGAAGTCGGATTCAAGGAGATGCCACTAGGATGGTTCGTTCCTTTTCTTTGAAGGGCCGGATTACGTTTGGCAAAGGTATATTCCTCAAGAGGAATACCATAGTGTTCTCACACATTGTCATACACTTGATGCTGGAGGACATCATTCAGGAAAGAGAACCGTGCATAGGGTACTCCAATGTGGATTTTACTTGCCGACCTTGTTTAGAGATGCCATTGCTTTTGTACGTCTGTACCAGATTTGTAAGAGAATGGGAGGGACTATTGGATATAAAGATGAGAGGTCCATGCAATCGATTAATTTCTATGATGTTTTTGATGCATGGGGACTTGATTTTATGGGCCCCTTTTCCAACAACAATGGACATGACTACATCTTGTTGGCGTTTGATTACTTATCAAGGTGGGTGGAGGCTATCCCGACCTGAACCACAGACAACAAGATTGTATGTAAGTTTATCACAGATCATATCATTGCAAGGTTCAAAGTTTCAAAGGTTTTGATTTCTGATGGGGGTAGCCACTCTGTGAACAGAGAAATGAGATCACTGGCTAAGGACTATAAATTCGAGCATAGAGTAGTCAATCCTTACCACCCACAGTCTAATGGCATGGCAAAGGTTTCTAATAGAGAGGTGAAGAGTATTATTCAGAAGTTGGTTCGTCCCGCGCGCCACATGGCCCCCCTCCTTCCTCTTGTGCACCTCCTCCCACAGGACCACAACCACCTGCATCTGACCGGGCCGCCTCTCTCTCTCTGCTCACCCCTCCCAACGGTTGCACAACTGCCGCATGCGCAATCACCAAACCTCTTTTCCCTCTCGCCTGTGCGACCTCTCTCTCTCTCTCTCTTCTCCTCATCCTCCATCTCCCCATCTTTCTCTCTTTCCAGCATCTGCCCCACGACCCTCAGCCATGTGCTCCCTCGCCAACCGCCTTTAAAGATCTAACCACCAACCCCATCACATGCATTCGCCAAACAAGGGAGATGACCCACTAGCCTTTGAGATTTCCTTATGACGGAAGGATGGGCCACGGTCAAGGCGATGACAGACTGTAGCTCCAAGCAAGATCCAAAGGGGATCCGCCTCTCTTTGCTGCAACATCCTTCAGGAAGTTGCAAAGCTTCTCCGAGCCCCTCGCTAGCTTGAATCGAGGCGACAATCAAAAGAGCTCTATCAAGCACCTCCTTTCAGGCGAACATCAGCATCATGCATATTTCTTCTCCTTCTTCCTCTTCTATCTCATTCTTCGTTCACTCCGAGCTTCATCCTACACACTCACTCCTTTCCGATCTGTTGTTGCAGTCGATCAGGGCAACACAACTCCATCCATCCCATCTTCAAGTCATCTCCACCTTTATCATCGGTCATCATCGTTTGCCTTCACTTCCCTCGAGCTTCTCCATCTCGGGGGGGAGGGGGGACACCTTCATTGATACGTGTATCAGCTGATACCCATCACACATCGACCCTTCCGCTTCGTCAAGCAGCTTTTCTCCCTTAATCCTCCATCGATCGCCATACTTGTAATGCATCCTCCGCACACTATTGATTCTCTGCCTCGACTACAACTTCCATCACTCATTGATGCCCTACCTTCGACGCCCATTGACCAACTCCTTGGTTAACTCTGTGACATCACACACATCGTCTCCATCGTTGTCCACCTCATTAGACAATATCCCATCCTCGTAGCCTTTCACCGCGGTTGTACTTCGTCGCATCTGAGGATCATTAGCAGCCACAACTCCAACCTCACGACCGTGTATTGAATGTGACCAGGATCTGCTTCCAGAGCCACCTTGAGCCCCTGCACCGGACACTCGCCTCCATTTCCTAGACATCCTCGTCTTGGGAGTCAAGCCGCATGTCTCTTCGCACCCCCAAATCAACTCGCCCCCTCATCGAACCTCAGCCCCTACTTGAGCCACAACTTCGGGTGGGTCTGAAGCAAAGGACGTATGCCACCTGCAGGTTGTACCCGAAGCACTCCCGAGCCACATCTAGCACATACCTTGCGATGGGGAACTTACAATCACCCCTCATAGTTCTAAGGAATAATATAAAGGACCCATCGTTCTGACTCACACATGAGGTGCATGTGCCTCCTGGGTAATTTGTGTAGAATCCCTCTGTAGGTTTCCGGAATTCCAGATCTCACCCCCACCCAACAGAAGGAGAATGCTTTTTTTTCTAAAATTGCATCCAGGTCGCTGCAAAGGTCCATTTTGTGAACATTCTCTCTATTTTTTGCATTTATGCCCCTGAACTTCAAATGTTTGTATCTTGAGCATACGAACTCAGATTTTTACGTACTTTATATCATTTTTATTTGTATTTCATTCTCTTTCCTCCAGAACATTGTGATTTGCATTTGGAGATATTTTTAGACATCAAAATAATTGAAGAGTTTCTTTCTTATATTGAGCACCATTACCTAAATTCATCAATTTATTCTTGCTCAATACACCGTAAAAATTAGGGGGATCTATTTGAGAATCTTTTGGATACTAATTGAACATATATTCTTATGATCGATCATTAGCATCTATGCCTTAAATTAATTGAATGATTTGCTTGGCTTGTTGCTCTGCTCTGCTGCTCATCATGCATTGTCACCTTGCATCATATCCTCATAATCATTCTTTATTTAAAAAATGTATTTATTTTATTTCTTCCTCACCACACAAAATATCATTATTTTCATGCATTAAAAATATTTAAAAACACATGCATCATATCTTCTTGTTGTAGTTATATACATCTCTAAAAATTCATAAAACACCAAAAATATTCATCTTCATTTATCTGAAAACCTAAATTCTAGATTGCCTATCAATCAACCTAAGGAGACAACTGCCCCCTGAGTTCGACCTTGGGCTTGCCTAAGTAAAATATAAATTGTCTGCTCACTTTAATTGCTAAAATTAATTAAGTGATCGTTTTGATAAATCCTAATTTCCTGAATACTACAACATAAAAACACTTTTAACAAGGGTCATTCCTTGTTCATAAACTATTAATTGGGCATCCAACGATGAGGATCAATTGGGTGGAGTAAATCCAGGGGCTCATATATTTTGCCCTCCTCTCTTTCACAATGCCTTTGGGATTTAGTTATGAAGGTGTCGAGTGAAGGATGAGCGTTGTTTGTGGTGTCTTTGCTCAGTTAACACACATCTGACCCTTGATGTTGGAGCACTGAATGGGGGAGCTCAACCTCGAGAGTGAAACTTGAGATTCACAGAGCTCATATGAGGGGTGAACAGGAGCAGGAATGTGTTTGCAAAGAGGAGGGAATGGAGGAGCTTCAATGCGATGATGGAGTTGGAGTTGATGCCTCATACTGCTAGATGGATGGAGGTGTAAGTGACGATAGATAAAAGAAGAATATGGAGAGGGTAGGGGGAGAATGGGAGTGGGTCATTTGAAAGGATGTGGTTGATTGAAGAAAGAAGAATCAAATGCTAGGAAAATCTGTATTCAAGAGAAAAAAGCAAAGGAAAGGAGGAGGAGGAGGAGAAGAGATGGAAAATAGGAAGGGGATATGTAATGGGTGTTGTCAAGTGGCCTATGTGTTCAAAGCTTGGGGATCTTGAATGGTCATCATTGAGATGAATGTGGCAGAGCCTTCAGAGCTCAGGCAATAGCAAGGAGAATGTATTCACCTTGGGCCATGCCTTAGAGGTTGAGTCGCCGTTGTTCGATTGGGTAACAGTCCAACGCGGTCATCGTGGATGTCTCAAGAGCTGGACATCATCTCATAAATGACATATTGTGTCATAGTTATGAGGTTGATGTGGTTTTGATCCTTCCCCTAGTAGGTTCAACTTATGGTGGAGGATGTGGACGTGCTCCATGTGTTTGATGCCCCCATTGAAGGAGAATGCGTGTAGCAGTTATGAAGGGGTGATGGAGGAGCAACACGTGTTACATGGAGGAGGAGTGGTTTGTAGTAGATGAGTTTGGTCTTAGTAGTGGGGGAACGTGGGAGGAAGAGGTGTCGACTAGGTGGGTCAACACCTTAGCTAATATGGTACGTGCAGATTGGAGAAGGACTCGTAGGTGGACCGATGTTCGTGGTTAACTGGGTGTTAAAAGAGCTATTACATTGGAGGGCACAAATGAATATGAAAACCACGTATGGGAGTTGACCTATGTAGGTTGACCACCGCATGTTAACACAAAATAAATTGATAACAAGAAAAATAAAGGAATAAGTATATAAAATAGTAAAATAATCTCAAAATAAAAAATAGATCTCAACATCATTCATGAAGATGCCAAAACTAAATAAAATCACAAGTACAAGATACAAATTTTTTAGGGTATTTTGATCTAACATTGGAGGTTACTTAATCATTGAGACTTTTGATCTCTGTCGACTTTACTTTTGAATTTATTGGCAATGGTTTGTAATGATAATGGTTCATCAAAACAAACTTGCATGTGTCTTCCTTAGTGGTTGGAGGACTAACCCCGACGGTTCCGTTAACCATCGAGGACAAGTTGGCGGGATACATGGAGGGATATATACGAGACTTATCTCTACGACTGCAAAATCAAGGATACAAGTTTGTGAAGCCTAGGGTTTAGACCTTAGCGCATCACGGAAGCGTGAAGGGCAAATCGAATACGACCTCGGGCAACTAGTCATACTAGTTGCAAGGGGTAGCGAAATTTTCAAAATTTTTTTTAAATCACATGATTCAAGAACATTTCTCAAATCATTTCATCAAGATCACAAATGAGTAATAGAAATACCTCTTGAAGCGCATTTACGATCGTTTGTCTCTAAAATAAGAGACCTCTTGTCTCAAGTCTGATCCAACATAGGATGCACTTGCGGAGGTGTAAATGAGACGAGTGCTTCCCGTAATCTGTATTGAAGATCCGAGCAAGGAATCTCCTGATTTTGTCTCATGAAATCAGTGGTCTTCCTTACGAGCAATTGATCTAACAATACAACAACATGGCGACGATGGTAAGACTCTCTACGACAATGTGATGGACAACCACAATATTATGTGTGAGAGAGATGTTGGACGTGTATGAAAATAAGAGAGAGAGGGATTGCTTTCAACTCAAGAGTTGAATTTGTGTGTTTTTTTTGGAAAGGGCAATCCCTACCCTTTCTTTTATAGTATATTAGATGGTGGAGATGCACTCCTACTCTCAAATCAGTGGTGATGACTAATGTTGCATTAATTTTCAACAACTAATTAATTTAAGATAGATCAAATATATCCTCTCAAGCTAACTCAATTTACATCGAATCAATTAATATATGGATAATTAGGAAGAGGATAATCCCCTTTCTAAATATAGGGTAGATGTCTACCTTGACAAAATCAAGGTTGATGTATACTCTATTATGGAAGGTTATTATCCCTTCCGTTAATCCATATAATATTTCAACACCATATCTTGCATAAAAATTCACAAATATAATTCCAAATTATCTTGTGAAAATTTCAACCATACCATTGACAATTATGAATCTTATTCAACCATCCAATATAAAATGTAAATTGTATCTATAATTAATTACTTAATATGAATCCAATTCACATCAACATATAATTTATAATTTCTATTTATAAATAAAGCTCTCTAATATATTGTAAATCATATTTATAATATCCATGATTATTATAGATAGTGATATCCATATTAATCATATCTTTGATAATTAAATCACATTTAATTACCTAAGATGACTATTCTCATGTGTATAAATAACATGAATCATATTCACATTATTCATGATAATTAAATCACATTTAATTATCAATATTTCCCATGCTCAGATGCATTATTCAACAATAGAAATATTCTTAAACTCTTTCAAGAACATTGTGCTTTCCCTGCAGATACTTGGAGATAAGTATAGGGCAATTGTATATTCCATGTATAGTGACTTGGATATTGAGATCATATCTCAAATCTAGATCTTGGGAACCTCTCAAAGATGTTTGATAAAATCAAATTGTAAATCTAATATTCTCATTGCATCTATATCACATTTAGATTAATATCCAACGTTTGTGCTAAGATCAGATACCAATCTACCGAGAGGAGTCACTAAAATTCAAACCTATTTCATCACTCCATTGGAATGGAAGTGTCAAAGTTATATAATTGTTTACAATCACATCACCCTTGAGCATTCCTAATACACGTACATCCTGCATACTGAAAGATCTATAATAAACCTGAAGTTTTAGATCATATTTGAGCTGTCTCCTTCAGGATATGTTATTAAGTTTCTCATTTAATCATTGGGAGTTGGTATCGATAATAGACTTTCTAAAATAATATACCATACTTATAAATTCTGTCAAGCTTCCATATCAAGATGACCTTGCATGGAATTTAATCCTAGTATCTCATGAGTGAGCTCATGTTTTTTGATTTAGTAGTGAACTTGTATGATCCCTTTGAGACATCGTATTACTCATATGCCCTCATGTGCACACTAGCTCGCTGATGTATAGACCTTGATTAGGTCATCACCCTAATGGTCCATCTAATGTACACACTCAAATATATAGTAATGCATCTGTCTCCGGTCAGAGGATGAGAGCGTATATCATGATAGTATACAACATAGGTCTTTATCATCTCGACCTTGTTAAGTCAACTCTTTGACCTAACTTACCTGATACCTCGAAATCTCTATTCCTACATAGAGGACCTGCATCAAGAGATCTGTCATATATCAGCCTTTAGAGAAGGATTGCCATCTTCTTCTTAGGATGGAGATCCTTTCTTAATAATCACTTGACGGTGCTTGATGAGTCCTCAATCTAACTCCTTAGATATCATCCAAGCATCAACCTCTATGATTCAACATTTGAATCAACAGTTGTATTATTATTAAGATGGTCATGGTACATAACCCTAATTGTACAAAGAGACCTATTATGCAAATTAATTATTCTTTATTTCAGATTTGGGAATGATTTGCAATAACATTTATTGCATAACGACTCATTGTGGGATCACATGTACAACAATCTCTCGAAAGCCCAAAGAGCCATTAATGGGCTAATCTTTAAACCCACACTCACGTGCTAATCATAGGTTTTTTAGAAAAATTGCTTGGGAAGTCGACTAACCACTCTGTTCTCGAGAGACTATGCCAAGTCCTTTTATAAACTTGCATATCTCCTAGTTAGTGCTTGCATCCAATGTGATTGTTGCATCTTATGTAATGGATACTCAATCTCGTTAAAGTTGTTATAGTGCCGTTGACACTACAACTCTAATCATTAGAACCGGTATGTAATTTTTGTTATCCTTATCAGAATACCCTTATGCCTGGAGATCTCTATCTCCTTAGACTAAGATCCAGTATTAAGTCTTATAAGGCCCCTGTAAGTAAGACCTTTTAGATCACTATATATAAAGTCTTAAGTTCATGAAGATAAGGCCTTGAAATCACTATCTCTAAAGTATTATCATATTTGAAGATGTTGTTATTACTACAATTAAGTGTTTTTTCTCTATACTAGGATTGGTTACAATTTACTACTCCCACTGAATGGCAGACATCTGGCTTTTCTACACATCTAGCATACAATGAGCTTCTTATAGTTGATGCACTAGAGCATGCAACTTTAGGATTTTCATCCTTGACTCTTTGAGGTGCTATCCATTTAGATAGGTTAATACCATATATTAAGGGAAATAATCTTTCCTTGGAATTTTCCAAAATGGAATATGTCCAAGATATACCACCAATGTGATGGTTCCAATGCCCTCATCTCTTTGCTTCTGAACAACTTCAAAACTAAGATCTAAGAGGCATCCTTGAGATATTTTATCTCAAGATATGGAACAACCAGATGATAAAACACTTATTATCATCCTTATATCATTCCAAATGATTCGAGTTTTTATCTAGATTTAGCACTATGAAAACAATGGCACTCCAACTAAGCTTCACATGGTTCATCAATATTGTATCCAAAATCATAACCATTATAATTTCATCAAATCGGATGTTCCAACTACAAGAAGCATATTTGAGTCCATAGTTGGATTTCCTTTAGCTTGCACACCTTGCCTTCCTCAACTATGAAGCCCTTGGGCTACTTCATTTGAATACCTTGTTGAATATTCAGAGAGGAATGCAAGTCTTGACTTCTATCTTGTATATGCCATAGTCAAGTTGTGTAGCTATAGTTAGCAATATTCTGATGAGTTTAAGCAAGGTCACTAGAGGGCAAGTCTCATCGCAAGCGATGTCTTCTCTTCGTGTGTAGCTCTTGGCTACGAGCCATGTTTTGAAGGTCTCTACATTCTCATCAGGTTTACTCTCTCTCTTGAAGATCCATTTACACCTAATGGATCTTGACCTTTGATATCGCCAACTTGATCAGATGAGGAGGGTCTTGCATTCAACACAAGGCGGGAGCACAGTCGATGTGGCGACCGCGTACAAAGACCAAGCGGCGAATCAGTAAGTACCCACAACATATAAATAATCAATGAATGACATAAATATGAAGTACAAACACTACAAATAAAGGTGTATAACGTGTAATCATGTAGAGGTCAAACCACTAAGAGCAAACAAGGTAGCATAATGATTATTTCTAATAAAAATGAATCATGTACACCCATGTCCTTTTAGTCTTTTTGTGTGGGTTTTTGTTTTTTTAAATTTTTAGTTGATTTTTATTTTTATTATTTTTAATTTTTAATTTTTAATTACCTTTTCTTTTTAATATAATTAATAAATGTATATATATAACTAGACATAAGTAATAAGTACAATATAAGTAATAAATATATATACAATATAATAAATATAGAAAAATTAGAAAATACTATTAAGTACAACCCTTTTATCATTTTAGGTTCTAAAAATAATTATAATGTATTTATAATAATTAGTAATAATAAAAATAATATATAGTTAGATATAGGTTTCTAATAAAAAATAAAGTAGTATAATTATAAAAATAACTAAACATAATCAAAATTTGGAAAATAAAGTGTTTTTGTGGTTTTTCCTATTTTCTACTATTTTTGTTATTTTCAATAATTTTTGTTAATTTTTAAGTATTTTAAAGTTTAAAATATCCCAAAATAGGGATTAAATAAATAGTTCGAATTATTTTGGAATTTAAAAATACTAAATATAGTCAAAATTTCCCAAAACTATTTTTAATAGGTAATATATAATAAAAAGAAAATTTAGAGATAGAAATAAACATTTTTTTATTTTTTTGAAGATTTTTTGTAATTTTTATAAGGATTTTGGATCTTTTTAATTTTCAGTTGTTTTCTTTTTCTATTTTTAGGAGTTTTTGGTCTAAAGTTATAAAATTATATAATAAAAGGAATATGAAGTTTTGGTATTTTTCAAAATGTTTTATATTTTTAAGTATTTTATTAGTCAAACAAAGGGAAAAGTGCTTTTTTTTTTAATTTTAATAAATAGGCAAAGTGCATAAAATGCAAAATTAAATATATATCGTGAAGGACCTACATCCATGTACCTTATCCTATTTTTGCATAATTTTTGGAGCATGGATGATAGTTATAAAAATTAAACAAACAAGCAAAAAAATGAATAAGCTAGCAGTGACCAATTTGCAAAATAAGACTAAGTTTCCATGCATTCCAGAACCCTTAAACAAAATTTAGGGGCAAGTGTGCAATTTATCCACAGATATTTAAATAAAACATGCCTAGTAGGTGTATAAATGCAATATACAAAAAGTTATGGTCCTCTTTACAAATTATTCACAAAAATTAATATTGAATATACAAACATTTGGACTTATTACAAATACAAAAAAATGTAGAGGTATAGTTACAAAATACCCACTTCACGTGGAGGGACACGTGAGGTGTGCTCATGGACACAGATGTAAATACACGTAAAGGCAAGGGGTTCTATGCAAAATAACCACAATTATTTACACTTCAAACTGAAATTTCAATATTAAATAAAAATATACAAAAATGTGGGGGCATCTATTATATTTACCCAATATGTGCTCTTAGTCTGATCGTGTGGCTCAGACGCCACCATATCCCTTCATCGATGATTGCTCCAGATTAGACTTGGCATCAGATATGACGGTGTAAAGGGGCCAAGATCTAATGATTGCTGTACAAACTAGGGAGAAGACCCCATCTGACGCCTCTAGGAAGAACGGGGAAGAGGTCCATTGAGCTTCGGATTGTCAATGCAGCCACCTTCGGTCTCCTCGCTCGCTGCTCCTATGCTCTAGATCTTGGGTTCGACGTTTTGTATCGACTCGATGCCTCAAAGGGCTCCAGAGCTCATTGGTGGAGCTCTGGAGTGCTTAAGTGCCTGGGCATGTTCAAAAGCTTCGAAGACCCTCAGACATGGCCCTTCAGACCTGCAAGTTTGATGGGATGCATTGTGAGGTATGGGGGATCAGGTCCGGCCTTTATTGGAGATGATGGGGGTGAAAATGGCATGGGGTGGAGAGGTCCGATGATGTGATGGAGGAGGTACCTCGATCTCCAGATCGACGATCTATTTGGGGGTTCTGATGGATCGAGTGAATGGAGAAGTGACAAGTCTAAGAAGTGGGGTGAATATGATAGTCGGAATAGAGTATACAGTGAGGAACGAGGTGGTTGGATCTCTAGAGCTCCAACGAAATTAACTAACCAAATCTAAGCTAAAACAACATCTAAAACTTAAACTAAAATGCAGAATTAAAAGACAGTAACTAAATATACCTAGGAATGTAAAGGGCACATCTAGAACTTGGCTTGCACGCCAACGAGCAGGACAACGTCGGAGCACTGCCGTGGGTCTCCTCATCTCATCTGTTTTCCTCTAGCATCGTAGGAGATCACCTTCTATCACCAGGAGTCACACTTGATCGAGGGTAGAGGGATTCAAGGCTTGAGAAAGGACCAAATTTGGATGGAGGGTTATTTATAGGCTGAAAATGGTGGATCTTGCGACTTGATTCAAGGATAAAACAGAGGAGATCAATGGGATCTAAGGATCAGGCATGAATCATGTAGATCCCTGTTACAAAATTTGTGCAAGGATCGAGGCAATTTGTGAAGGATATGGGAGAATCCTTAAGTGCATCATGGAAGCGCGAGGATCGCATCATATACGATCGAGAGCGACTAGTCGCACTAGTTGCTCGGTGCAGTAAACTTTAAAAAATTTTAATCGATGAAACCACATGATCCAAGAACACTTCTTGGATCATTTCATCTAACCACATAATAGATAAAGGAATACTTCTTGTAGCGTGGTTGTGATCGAGCCTCTGAGAGAAGAGACCTCCCGTCTCAAGTCCGATCTGTCAGAGGAGACACTTACGAGCAAGAATATGAGTCGCATGCTTCTCGCAATCCAAGTTGTTGATCCAAGCAATGGATCTACTGATCTCGTTTCATGAGATCGAACGCCTTATTCACGAGCAAGATGCACCAAAGAAGACAGAGACCCAAGAGTTGTCGAAGTGACATCACAACATCGATGCGACGATGAAGGTGACCTTCTTTGTAATAGAGGAGTGGACGACCACTCAAGGAGAAGGAGAAGGCTTAGCATGAGAATGAGAGAGAGAGAGTCATTGTCGAAGTAGTCTGAAGAGCAAAGGGTGCCCCTTCTTATATAGGGTTTTGGGAGTCCATGGATTTCAATCCATGGCTAACACAAAATCAACGGATGAGATTGATTTGTGTTTCTTTCAATGGCCATGATGTTGTTGTAAAAATACAACAACAATTAATTTAATTTAAATTAGTATATATTGATAAATCAATATAATTAATTTTCAAAATTAAATCATTTAGTCTTGGAGATAATGGAGAAAGAGTTTGCCTCATCCCTAAAAAGGGGGGATGACCACCAAGTCCCTTTAGGACAATGTGGCCATCCATCCTCTTGACTTGGAAAGAATCAATCTCATTCCAATTCATGAGATTACATTATCTAATGAAATTTTCAAGATTATCTCACAAAAATAATTCATAATTATCTTGTGAATATTGCAATCATGCCATTGGAAAATGTGAGTCACATTCGCATCCCAAAACAAAATGTAAAGTATACTTTCAATTAATCATTCAATGTGAATTCAATTCACATCAATAATTAATTAACAAATACAAATCACAATAGTCTCCCTCTAATATACTACAAATCACATTTATAATATATATGAATAATTTGATAGTACTATCCACATTATCATATCCATAATAATTAAACCATATTTAATTATATTGGATTATCATTCTCATGCATTCAAATATGAATCAAATTCACATTATTCATGATAATTAAATCACATTTAATTATCCTTTTCTCAATTCTTAGATATAATTCAACAATGGAATTATTCTTGAACTCTTTCAAGAATAATATGCTTTCTTCGCAAATACTTGGAGATAAGGATATGGCGATTGTACGTTCCACGTATAGTGATTTTGGTATTGAGTACACATCTCAAATCCAGATTTCATGAACCTCGGGGAGGAGCTGTCACAAGGTGTAATGGACGGGAAGAGAGGAGGTGAAGTTAGGAGATGAAGCCCTAGCCGTTGGATCTCACAATCCAACGGGCATGATTAGAGTAGGGGCAGAGGGCTCAGATCAACTTGAGGGTTCCGATCGAGTGGTTGTGGGACGCGTGGAGACAAATGGTGTGGATGGGGTTAGGAGCGAGATTGGACGGTTGGGAAAGGAGAGGCCATGTGGAGGCCTGTGAGTCTCTATATGTGGTTAGATCAGGCGGTTGGGATTGAGGCGCTAAGAAACAACGGGGATGAGATGTGGGTGGTAAATCCAAGGGATGAGGATTAATTGAAAGTGGGCAGTTGAGATGGAGGCGGGCCAGAGTCGATCCAATGGTGGAGAATGAGGCTGGTGGCAGAGAGAGATGCGACCACGTGGGTGACCCAGAGGGCGCCACGTGGTCGTTCTAGGAAATTCAAAAAAAACAAATAAAGAAAATTCAAAAAGAAATAGAAGGAAGCTAAATTAGGAAAAAGTCAAAACATAAAAGTTGTTGATCTCATTGAGATCTACAAGTTTCATGTTGATCAAAAATCCAAAAGAAGCCATTTGTACAAAAGTATTTTTTTGCAAGCATTTTTAATGGGTAAAACATTGTGTTTTGTGGTTTTGATATTTTTTGTATTTAAATTTCTTTTAAAAACCAAGATAAATATAAACAATAATTAACCTAATTTTTAGAGTTTTTTAATAAAATAGAAAATAAAGAAAAAGGGTTAATAATTAAATACAAAAAATTAGGGTTAGAAAATAGTGTTAATTATACATAGTTTATTCATAATATAATATAAGTTAATATTACTGATTTAATAGAGGTTTTTATTGAATTGTTTAAGTTAGGGGAATAAAAAAGGATTTTATAATGATGTATCTGAGATTCATTAGGCTTCAGTCTTCTCTGAAATTCTCAGGACGACTTGGCATCATCTTCCAAATATATGTGGTGTGAACAAAGGATAGGATTTATCACACGGAGGTTTGATACGTGCCAATCAAGTGCCTTACAATTTTTCTCTAGAACTTCGAGCAGTCGAGATTCCTGATTCGGTGTCAACCTGCTGCTGCTGATGACTGACGATGCTCGAACTACCCTTGTTAATTTAATCAAATTAATGACCAAATTAATAGTTAGATTCGTTGCAGTCGGGTAATCAAGGCTACGTCAAAAATACCACTTTAATTAAGGTTCAGTTAATTGCGAGCGACATATTTATTTTACTTGGGCAAGCCTAAGGTCGAACTCAGGGAGGCAGTTGTCTCCTTAGGTGAATTTTAAGTGAATTCAGAGGTCAGATTTTTCAGAGGATTATTTTTGGTCTTTCTTAGCAATTTTTATGCAATAAAGGGAAGAAACAATGCAATTTCAGGCAAATTTTACAAGTTAAATCAGGAAGATAATCAAATGAGGTCCAAAAGTTATGAAACTTGGCCAGATGATGGAATCTATGAACCTAAGTGTCTACATTTTTTTTGGAATTTTTCAACTCTAAATAAATTTACTGTGAATAAAATATGAATGCAAGGTGATTTTTACAAAATTAATTTTAATAAATATCAAAACACATTATTTCCAGATATAAAAATTATCCTAGATAGATCTAAGTATGATGAATCGAGGAAAATTAATACACGTAAAATTCTATGTGAATTGGAACTACTAAAAATCAATTAAGTAAATCACTATTTGATTTATTCACGCCTCGTAATGCATGCAAATGTAATGATTTTTGGATACAATGTAGAATAAATTATCCTAAGTCTAATGTAATTATATGATGATTTTTGGAGCAACAAAGAATTTAATATGAATTAAAAAGCATACAATGGGCAAAATATAGAAAATTTCACCAATTTAATAAAATTAAATTCTAGATAAATCATAAAAATAAAACACGTGTCACATGAGATAGAGGACAAGTTGGGCTACAACATACAATTTTTAGAATTTAAAAATGATGCGAAATGGACACCTAATTATGCATGCAAAGATAGGGACCAAATTGTAAATATAGAAAATAAAAGTTCTGAAAATAAAACGTGCTGACAGGGAATTAAATGCAATTACCTATAATGCGGAGGAGGTGGATGCAAATTTCCCACAAAGTCACACGCTCCTCGCGTGACACGCCTGGCAGGGACCAATTTGTAATTTCCAAAACCTTCGAGGGCCTCTCTGTAAATTACCCGGCCCTCATGTGGGAAGCACGTGCGGGGCTAGGCTTGGACGTCTATCGAAGCTCGGGTGGAGGCTCTGGAGGCTCGGATTAGCCACGGGTCTGCTTCGGTTGCTCCGAGCCTAGGGTCGGGGAAGAGGCTCGGAGGAGGCTACACGACGCGATGTAGACCGTTGGATTAGTGTGTATCCAACGGCTGCTAAAGCTGCTGGCGTGGTGCCTCTAGAGTCGTTAGATCCGGATGATCCAAAGGTATCTGGGGCTTCAGCTAATGGCAACGTGGCTCAATATTGGCAGTTGGATCGAGATGGATCCAACAGGGGCTGAAGCTCGGGGCGGCTGCTATGTGGCGCGATCAAAGATCGTTAGATCTGGATGATCAAATGGTGATGGACTCGGGGTTGCGTGGAGAGACGAGGATCGTCAGATCAGGAAGATCCAACGGTAACTAAGATTCTTCTTCTCTGGTCCGCCGCCTCCTGCAGCGGACTTGGCGGGGCTCCGACCTAGAGCTCCTTGCTCCACCTCCTTTGCCAGTGGTCAATGAGGCTCGCCGATGGCTCCTAAAATGCTTGGATTGATTGTGGGAGTGTCGGGGATCCACCAGAGGTCCTAGATGAGGTTGGGAGGGTCTGAATGCCGATGACGACGAAGCTCGATGCAGCTCCGGTGGATATTCCGGCCAATGAAGAGGATGACACCTGCAGGGTTAGTCTATGCAAGGGAGCGAGTGCTTCGTGTTCGTGGGATGTTCTCGAGTACGGTGAGGCATGAGGTGTGCAGTGGTGACGGTCGGAGGTGGTATTCCGCCGTGACCGGCAGAGCTGTGATCGGAGTGTAGTGCGATGGGTCGTCAGAGCGAACGAAGGAGCGCGCGAAGATCAGAGCTTCGATGTGAAGCTCGGTGGATGGTTGATGGAAGGTGAATTCGATTGGAGAGAGCATCGAAATTGTGAGAAAATCTAGATGAAAAGATAAAGACAAATGAAGGAGAATGAAGGAGTCTACCTGGGATCAGAAGCTCGAGGAGGAGCTTCCTGGTCTTCGCTCAAGGGCCGGTAGCTTCCCGAGCTCGTGCAGTTCGTCGGTGGAGCTGCGGTACGTCGGAATTGGCCGTGGATCTCGTCGGAGATGAATCCTACTGTTGCTCTCTTCTAAGCTCAAATCACTATCACTGATAGGTAGAGGGTATCTCTAGGTTCTCTCTTGTAATGGCGGATGGGCATAACGGTGGCCGGAGGCGGGGATTTTATAGAGAGAAGGTGGAGATGGCAGTGATGGAGGCGTGAGGTTCGTGGGGTCCGTGGAGCAAAGAGGAAGGGGATCATGGAGGGCATGGAGGTCGACGAAGACGAAGGGAGTGGGGGCTTCATCATGGGGTGGTCAATGGGTGGAGAGAGTGGCTGTGGTGGCAGAGAAAATAGAAAGGGGGCAGCAAGTAGGCGAAGTGGGCGACATGCGCGAGGGATGCGGCCCGAGGTGGAAGACGATCTCAGGACCGTTGGATCTAGTGATCCAACGGCCCAGATCGAGGTGCTAAGGAGTGGCTTGGATCAAATCGGGGAGGTATGATCAAAGTGGTAGGGGTGTGACACTTGGCGAAAGGAGAGGGCGGTGCTGAAGAACGACTGGGTTGAGATCTTGAGGTTGAATTGAATGATAGAGGACACGACGAGAAGGAGCGGTTGAGATGGAGTCCTTTCGACCTCGATCGTGCGGTTAGGTGAGTCACACGTGGCACGCTGAGATAAAAGTGCTCATGGACGGTGATGATGAGATCTTGAGGATCTGATTGAAGGGATAAGGATAGTGCGGGAGTGTGTGGTGGGGTTGAAGATGCATGGAGAAGATCAGAGGGTTCACAAGTCAACACGTGGCTTGCTGAGGGCGAGGCGCTAGTGGACGAAGTAGATATGATCTTGAGATGATCGGAGGGTGGAGACTGGATGCGAGAGTGGATGGCTCAGATCTGGAGAGAAAGGAAGGGATCGGATGATGGAGAAAGAGGGGCGTGTGGCGCGTTATGAGCGGGCTGCGTGGCGCAACCAGAGGGCGCCACATGGCCTGATCAGAATGGACAAAAGAAAATATGGAATAAGAGAGAGAAGATGACCGAATTTGGAAAAACTCAAAACATGAAAGTTGTAGATCTTGATGAGATCTACAAGTTTCATGTTGATAAAAAATGGAATTGAGGTAAAATATAACGCTAAAATACACAGGTACAAATATACATACATATAATGTACAATGGGGTCCCGAAACCCAAGTTTTGCATACGAGCTCCGTTTTAAATGAAATTGGTCTCAGGCCTAAGGCCTAATGTTTTAATTTAAAAGTAAGTAGACCTAGATCGAAGGTTGTATGAGTATGTGCATTCTAAGGCCTAAGGTCTCCAACTGGGTTTGGGGTTTTATTGGGTAATTTTATAAGTTAGAAATTTTTGACCTTTTCCTTGTATTATTAGTTAGTAATATATACAGTAGAGAGTTGGCTTTATTGGTTTTGGAGTGAGTATAAAATACAAATAAATAGGTGAATAATTACAAGTGAATTGGGCTTCTTATCTAATGCAAATATGAATGCTAAAATGCAGGTATTACTTATGCATGCATGAATGCTAATTATGCATTATAAGGCGAAATATGCAGCTAATTACTCAGTAACAAGACTCTATTTTCAACTTTGAGAGTGATGAATTACAGATTTATCAACCCCTATACTTAAACCTTGCTCATCCCTGCGTAACTAAAATGAAGTACAAAAGTGAAATGATTTTGGGTTCCATACCAAGGTCATGAACAAAAGTTGAAAATGGAGTTTGACTCGACCTTTGGATTAATTGTGTGGCGGAACTTTATTGGGATCTGAACTTAAGACCTAACAGACAAGTTCCACAAGTCTTCTATTCAAGACTCCTCAATAGTCAGGTCAGAACAAATCCTCAGATGCAAATTTCTGATGACTATGATTCTTACTTGTACTGTGTAAGTGTAAAATAGCTCTCCACATCAGAAATGGCTCAGAACCAGCCTCCTCTAACAAGGTAACTCTAATTCTCCAGTCCAGTTCTCTTTCCTCGAGGAGCAGAGTATTCCCTTCTAAGTTCAAGTGCGACCGGCTCAAGAGGAGGGGGTGGAAAAAAGAATGGATGGTAGCCAGTGTAGATACCTATCCCGAGATGCCTGACCAGTGTAGCCAAGTCATCCCGCTGCAGACTTCTTTCTAATATACATACTCCGATGGGTATTTTATTTTCTATCTGGCCTGTCTACTTTTTTTTGGAGTTCTTGCATTTTTTCTTTTTTTTCTTTTTTTGAACTATATACAAGGTGCAACATGTACATAAGGAGTTTTTCCTCTTGAGCCAGTAGACTATCTCGCTTTTGAAGATTTATTGCAACCCACAACGTCCCGTCTTTAGACGTCAACACCACCAGACTAGGTTGAGATGCACTACCCTCTTTAGAGGAGGACGGGTGTTTCCACCCCTGTGCTACTCCAAGTTAAAGGATTCTACCTCCTCACCATCTCATCAATGAAGAGCTACGTGCATGGTGCTTGTCCAAGTTAAGTCATTATCTAAAAGAATCATGCATGTGCACGAGATATTCTACTTAGACTAATCAAGATGAAATGTGAACATAGACTTGCTGACTCAAAGAATTAAGTCACTTGACCTGAGAAATCTTAACTCCAGTTCCTATAAGATTCCTATGAAATTAGGTGGATTAAGGTCAAATCAAGTCCCTCCTCAATATCTACTCATAACTTGGTTCAGAACCCACTAGCTTTTCACCTTGCATATGCAAGATATGCACATGAGGTGCAGATAACATGCCATGTAGATGAATGAAATGCAAGACTCTTTTTCTTTCTTTCTTTTCAGATGCAGAAGATGATGTGCAAGAGTAAATAAGAAGCCTTTGATTTTGATTTTTCCATTTTTTTCAAAAAATATGGTATACCTCCTATGTTACAACAATTCACAAGAGTTTTATAAGTATTATACAAATTATACATGCATTTTACAAAAACTTTTCTCCATTTTTACCCATCCCATAATTATTGCGTAGTATATACAAAAATACGTGAAAATACGTGAAAGTACGAGCTATGGGTAAAGTATATATGTAATAGATACACACCCCCTATACTTAGCGTGTGCTATGTCCTCAGAGCACGAAAAGCGAGGAAGAAGACATAGCTCGTGCTAAGCGTGGGAGAGCCAAAAGAGCAAAAATGTATAGAAGTCGTCCTGCCCCCTATACTTAGGCTCTGGCAGCCTAAGTGTAGAAGGAGATCCAAAACATGGCGGACAAGGTCAAGAGGGGAAGTGGATGAATACATTTACAAGATGGCATCGGTCCCCCCTATACTTAGGCTCAGGTCAGCCTAAGTATAGGACGGGAGTGGTATGAGGACCGATGTGATATGGAGGATGTACCGTGAATGGACTCAGGTGACTCTCCCCCCTATGCTTAGGATCTGGTCATCCTAAGTATAGTAGTAGATGAAAATATATGAAGTTGGGGTGAGTAACTAGAGTCACAGGAGGGAGGGAAGAACGTAGAGGAATGATGGGTATATACAAAGATCGCGGTCTGAATCTTTCTAGATGCTGCTAATGGCGAGAGTTTACTGCTGCAAAGTCTCATGCGCGGCTCTATGTGTATCTGCTGAATCTGTCTCGCACACGAATACAATCTCCTCAACATAGACTAACTGTTCATTGGGTTCGACGAAGTGCATCAATAATTATCCATTGACTAGGAATGTCTGTGCGTAATCAGTGAGATCTGAGATCTCAACACATCCACTATCATGCACAGCACGAACAATGAATGGGCCTGTCCACTTGGATTTCAGCTTGCCTTGGAAAACCTTCAACCTTGCATTGAACAACCATACCTTCTGTCCAGGAACAAAGATCTTTTGTCTGATATATTTATCATGCCAACGCTTTACTTTATCCTTGTACACTTAATTGTTGTCGTATGCTCGGTTTCTGACTTCCACAAGCTCATTCAGATCCATTTCTCTCTATTTCTGCCCTAGATTTGTGTTCCAATTGACCTTTTTGATTGCCCATTCTGATTTGTGCACTAACTCTGCGGGAAAATGGCATGACTTCCCAAATACCATCCTAAATGGGGAGGTTCGTAACGGTGTCTTGTAAGCTGTCCTATAAGCCCATAGGACTTGATCTAAGATCTAAGACCAGTCCTTCCTGTCTGGGCAGACAAGCTTCTGCAATATGGTTTTCATCTCCCTATTCCACACCTCAGCCATGCCATTAGTTTGTGGGTGGTAAGGACTAGCGACACGGTGTTCGATGCCGTAATCCTTCAAGAGCTTCTTCACATCTCTGTTTACAAAGTGGATACTCCCATCAGATATCAACATTTTAGGGATCCCGAACCTAGATATGATGTGATCTCTAATGAATTTACAGACATTCCTGCTGTCTGCGACTCGGGTTGGGATAGCCTCCACCCACCTGGACAGATAGTCTACCGCAAGAAGGATGTATTCGAATCCATGGCTAACAGGGAATGGGTCCATGAAGTCGATGCCCCAAGTGTCAAAGACATCACAAATGATGACATGCTGCATCGGCATCTCATCCTTGGAACCAACGATTCCTCCCATTCGCTGGCATACTGGTCACGACTTCGCAAAGGTGATCGCATCGTGAAATAGAGTCGGCCAGTATAAGCCACACTGAAGTACCTTCCATGCGGTCCTCTTCCCGGAGTGGTGTCCTCCTGCCTCCAGACTGTGGCATAAAGAAAGGACACTCTGATATTCCTCCTAAGGATTACACCATCTCCAGACACAGTCTGGTCCTTCAAAGAAAAGGATCGAATCCTCCCAGTGGTAATGTCTCGAATCCGACTTCAATCGGTCTATGTGGCTCTTGGGCCAACCTTTGAGAACTTTCTTGGAGACAAGGCCGTTCACGATATTGGCGTACCATGGGAGTAAGTCGACAATAAAAATCGACTCGTTAGGGAAGGAGTCTCGAATTGGTGTATCCTCAGAATCAATAAGATCCTCGAGACGGGAGAGGTGATCAGCTACTACGTTCTTCTTTCCAGGTTTATCATGAATGCCCAAATCAAACTCCTGGATAAGCAAAATCCCCTAACAAGACGCGCCTTCACGTCCTTCTTTTCCATTAAATACCATAGCGCTGTATGATCTGTGAACACAACTACCTTGGATCTGATTAAGTGAGATCTGAATTTATTAAGGTAAACACTACAACAAGCATTTCCTTTTCTGTAACTGTATAGTTACGCTGAGCAGTATCAAGTACTTTGCTTGCGTAGTGTATGGAGAACGTGACACCATCCCTCCTCTATCCTAACACATCCCCAACAACAAAGTCTGAGGCGTCCGTCATGATCTCAAAAGGTTGAGACCAATCTGGGGCCTGTAGGATCGGGGCATCCATGATCATTCCTTGTAATTGCTTAAAGGCTTCAAGACATTTGTGATCAATAACAAACTCCATGTCCTTGCCTAAAAGCTCAGTTAGAGGTCAGACAATCTTAGAGAAATCCTTGATAAATCTTCGATAAAATCCAACATGCCCGAGGAAAGACCGCAACTGTTTTATGTTGATTGGTGGCTGGAGTCATCGGATCACATCCATCTTGGCAGGGTCAACCTCCATTCCTCTCTTGGAGATGACATGCCCCAACACAATGCTCTCCATCACCATGAAGTGACTTTTCTCCCAGGAGAGCACCAGATTGACCTCACAACATCGCTTGAGGACTCGGTACAGATTCCTAAGACAAGAATCGAAGGAATCGCCGTTGACCGAGAAGTCGTACATGAAGACTTCCAGGAATTCACTGACCATTTCAGCAAATACAGCAATCATGCACCTTTAAAAAGTACCGGGAGCATTGCATAACCCAAAGGGCATGCGCCTGAAAGCATAGGTACCAAAGGGGCATGTAAACATGGTCTTCTCCTGGTCCTCAGGAGCTATGGCTAATTGATTGTAGCATGAGAATCTATCCAAAAAGCAGAATAATTCTTTCCCCTCTAAGATCTGATCAATGAATAGTAGGGGGAAATGATCATTCTTCGTTGCAGCATTCAGGCATCTGTAATCCACACAGACACACCACGACGTGGGTACTCGTGTCATGATCTCCTCTCCGTCTTCATTGGTGGTCGTCCCGACTTCTTCGGGACAACATGGATTGGAGCCACCCATTTGGAGTCGGATATGGGATAAATAAAACCCACGTCGCACCATTTCTCTATCTCCTTCTTCACTACCTCTCGTAAATTTGTATTCAACTGACGTTGGAATTCACGAGAAGGTTTAACTTCATTCTTCAACTAGATATGGTGCGAACATAGAGCGGGATTTATCCTATGGAGATCGAAGATGCTCCAGCCTATCATCTTGCGGTTTTTCTCTAGGATCTCTAGCAAGCGAGAATCCTGCTCCTCGGTCAATCACGAGCTGATGATGACCATATACTTCTTCTCTTGTCCCACAAGGAAGGCATACTTAAGCGTTGTGGGTAAAGGTTTGAGCTCAGGTAATGTGTGATCATCAAGGAAGTCTGGCTCAATTGAATTTGGCTCTGTGCTGGTAGTGGCTGGATCTGTCCTTGAAATTGCTGCCACCAATTGATTCAACTTTGGAGTCGGATCGTCAAAGATTTCCAAGCAATCGGCAAAAGCCACGTCCGACTCATCATCCTCATCTTCTGATTGTCCTAAAGAGGGAAGGATTGACAGGCCCAGCTGGGCCTCTAAATCATTGAAGATGGAAGGAGATGCATATTCTGTGCTGCACTCGTTTCTAAGGACCTCGCAAACTGATTCATGCACAAGATCTTCTCCGAGGAGAGGGACTCATCGGTGCTAGCTGGGTTCTATCTCCATGGCCAATGGTGTCTACATGAATACAATCTGCTTCGGATGTAGAGTACTTGGTGTTGGATTCTGAATCCGGTCTCTGCCATCTGTTCAAGTTCCTCATCTCCGCCTGGAGTTTGGAATGGATTTTTCCAATCTTGTAATCAAACAAGGCCCATGCTGTTCTGAGGAAGGGCCTTCCTAATATGATCTGGGAGCCTCTCCAATTATGAGGGGTCTCCATATCAAGGACTGTAAAGTCCACCATGTACTCTTGACCCTCGACTTTTATGACAACGTTCCTCAATTCTCCTTGGGACCTCTTGGTTTATCCGCAAACTGGAGTAAGGCTTTGGATTTCCTAAGAGGTCCGAGATTAAGCCGCTCATAGAGGGCTGTAGGTATTAAGTTAATTGAGGATCCATTGTCAAGGAGAGTGCGTGCAAACGCAGTGTCATCGACATGACTCACCACATAATGTGCACCCATGTCTCTTCGTTTCCTCAGAAACACATTCTTTATTGCGCAAGTAGTGGCTACTGACAGAACGTGTTTCTCAACACGGCTTTTGATCTTCCTGCTGGCCCTAGTAGGTGTGCATCTCACCTTAAGGTATTCCTGAATGCATGTATCATATCCACATACTTGTCAAAAGGGATTGTGACCTTGATGTGTTTACTGCAAAACTCTGCCATCTCAGGGTCATCTTTTTGTATTTTTTGAGTTTTCTTCTTTCCACCCTTAAGAGCTCGGGGGAAAGGGATTATTGAAGCTAACTCAGATTCTGAAACTGAAAGATTTTCATTTAAACTAGGAACTGAGTTCTGTACATGACTCTGAAACTGAGACTGACTCGGACTCTGACTCTGACTAAAAGAAAATTTCTGCTGCAAAACCGATGATGCGTTGTTCGTAACTCCTGGGACATCCTTCTCAGATGGAGGTGCGGGCTCTTCATCAGTCTTGCCGGACTCACTGCTGGCGCGGTTCGCCTTCATCTTCGAGGACTCAGAAGTCCTCTTCTTCTGTCGGTGGTGGTGGTGCTGCTCCTCTGCCTCCAAGTTCTCCTCAGGTAGAGACTTGGCGGCATCTTCCTCCGGTGCCCATGCTCGATCAGGTACAATCACAGTCCTTCCACTCTTGAGGGACATATGATTGGATCTCATGTTCAGATAAAGAGTTATCTGAATAGTATATCTGATCTCATGGTCGGTTCTGGCCTTGATTCAAGCTATTCAGGTTGGTCTGAACCTGGGCGGGAATTGGGGTCTTTGACACCATCTGCTGGTTCTGGGTACGAGAGACACGATTCAAATCGGTTCTCATATCCAGATAGTCATTCTGAATCTGTTGGAACCTATCACTCAGGGTCTGGATCGCCATGGTGAGGGACTCAAATTCACTAGTGGGATGGGCTGGTTGGTGCTGACTCGAGGATGAGTTCCTGTATTGGCCCTGCTGGACATGCCGATACTGCTGCTGCTGATGGGAAGGTGGAGGGCCCTGCTGGCCCGAGTGGAAAGTGCGCTGCTGCTGCTGAGGCTGGTACCCTTGTCCGGGCCAGGACTGTACGAGGTGCGGTGCGAGGACGGAGCTATTTTCCTGGTAAGCTAGGGAAGGTCGGTGTGGCTGATCGTTCCCTATCCCCGACTGTCTATTGACGGGGCCATGGCTATACCACATCCCGTTGATCTCGAACACTTGCGGAGGCTCCTCGTATCCTGTCTCCACTTGTGGGGGTGCATGCTGGTCCTGCTGAGTGTATGTCTGCTCCTCTGCCCAGCTACTCTGAGGCCCCGGTGCCTGTTCCTGTACAAGATGAACTCGATGTACAGGTACATGTGGAGCAGAAGGGGCAGGTAGCCGAATCTTGAGTACCTTCTCAGGAAGTTCCTCCACTTGTTTCGACAATCGCGAGAGTGCCTCAAGGTTAGTGACCCTCTTGTGAATCTGCTCGACCATGGTTAATTTGTCAGCTATTATCCCCATGCTGAGGATGAGGTCGTCCATCAGATCCGCTATAGTCCTCCTAGTTGTCTCGTTGGAAAGGCTTGAAGGAGACAACTGATAGGCCCTGGTGGCCTAAGACCTGCCCGTTTCTGCCATATGCTCTAGGATCTTCCATACAACGTCTTCATTTTTGTTCAGATAGCTTCCTCCACAGGCGGTACTCACTAACCCCTTCATCTCTGGGGTCATGCCACAGAACAAGGTCTGGACTAAGATCGCTTTGTATAACCGTGGCAAGGGAATTTCTGCGTTAAGTCATTGAATCTGTCCCATGCTTCATGGAATGATTCATTGGGTCCCCGGGAGAAACTCGCGATCTTGGTTCTCATCTGGTTAGTTCTACTGAGTGGATAGAACTTCTTCAGGAATAGGTCCTTGAACTGCATCCAGGTCGTACATCTCACCCCGAGATTCTTCAACCAATATGCGACCTTATCTCCTAAGGCAAACGGGGTGGCCTTCAGCCTGATGTAGTCTTGCCCAACCCTAGAGTGACTAAGGTTGTTGCAAACCGGCTCGAAGTCTCTAAGGAAAGCATACGGTTCCTCATTGGCATTTTCGTTGAACTTCGGTAGCAAGCTCAAAAAGTGGGGCTTCAGCTCGAATGCTTCAGGGGGGACCTCAGGTACTAGCCCGCTATGTATTTCATTTTCCGCGGGATTGTAGGTGTCTACCATCGGTCGGTCAATTCGTTCAGCCTCGATCACTTGTCCTATTCTTGCCATCAGTTCTGCATTTAGCTGCTCGGCCCTAGCTAGCCGTGCCAGGATTTGGATCATTGGGTCTCTCTGTGTTCCTCGTCGTCACGGTTTTTTCTTCGGTATTTTGTCCTCTTTTCCTGGGTAAAGAAGATGGTCTTGGTTAGTGGACATATCAAGGAAGGGATTCTTACCAAGGCGATGGTCTTCCTCAGTGAGATTAGAGGAGAGAAAAGGGTTGGTTTGAGAGTGACCACCCTGGGTTTGAGGGATCCAAAACTCAAGAGGGTCATGACCTCTGGTTGGTCCAAGTTGCGCTTGGGTCGGTGAAGATGAGCTTTGTGGGGGGCTCAAAGAAAGATTGGCGAATCAGGAGTAGATATCCCCCCAGTCAGTCATCTTGAATGGTGAGAAGAATTGGGAGTTCTAAGTGTAATATAGGATTTTACTCCTACCTGAAGCAAGCAATTGAATCCAAACCCTGTATTTTCACACTCAACACGGTGAAGGACTCGAAACCGAGACCAATTAATCTGGTTGATTTTAAATGTGAGTTTATCAGACAAATAGAAAAGGTTACACGACCTAGAGGGGAGTCGGCTAAAAGTCAGATGCGTCTCCCCTGTTTAACCTATCGCCTTAGATACCAATGCCCTTCCTTTCTTCGCTCCTATCCCTAGTCGAAAGTTCAAGGACCTGCCCCTATCTACCTACAGAGTAGGCGGAGGATGACAAGGCTGTAACTTCACCTCTATCTACCTGCCGGAGCAGGCGGAGGCTACTAGCAACTTGTCGCGGTGCCCCGCAATTTTGCCCCTATCTACCTACTAGAGTAGGCAGAGGCTACTTGGTGCTGGTCAGTTGAATACAAAGATCAACCATTGATATTTTCTCGGATCGGGGTATGCGATATGGAAAGCAGGGATTTGTGGCTCTGCCCTAGGGTGCTCACACACTCTAGTACCCTCACTCAGCCTGAAAACAAGGACGAGGTTAATTTCCCGCAAGCAGAAGTTCCGATTTTATTGATTTTTTGGTCAATTTTGTTAAGCAGTCCCAATTTTAAGTTAGGTTATCACTAATTTAGTCTAACCACAAAGCACGTCTATCACCTAGTCCCAATTCCTTTTTTCCTAAGTTTGAAAAACCAAGAGAACGGAGTCGAGAAAAGCTGATGCACGATAAATCAATGATGGTATGATAAATTGAGAAGACTTACAGTGATCCCTTCGCTTTTATGCAGGATACAGAACCAAATTGAAAACTTTTTACACTCTATGCAATGCATGCGAGAAAAGTTGCTCCTAGATAGGTAGTTCTATTAGAGAGTGAAGCACAGATTAAATTTGACTAGATCTGCGGTGTAAATGCGTCTTTTATGTGTGAAGTATGGTACTAGAATATTACGAGCATAAGCAAGTCCTAAAGTAGCTCTAAGAGCCGCAAGTGCAAGCCTAATTTAAAAAGCAATCTACTATTTTTACAAGAACGAGAACCCAAACAGGAACCGCTGGAAAGAATGCAAAAATAATGAAAAAATGACACAATTACAAGTCCTCACAATTACTCAAAATATTCAAATGCAAGCTCCTCGAAGTGCCTTTGACTCCTCGTGTTCCTCGCACAAAAACAAATTGAGGTCAGATAAAGGACGACACAAAATACTCAAAAAGAAATGACAGAGAAATATTAACAAGAAAGCTGGGAATCAGACTACCCGGGGATGGAAAATCAAACACTCAAAATTATCTATAAATTAGTGTAGCTTAATTTCATTGCATTTCATATTAACTCAAAATTCTCTAGAAATTAACCTAAGCTGTGCCTCCCCGGCAACGGTGCCATTTTGACGGTGCTTGGACTAACCTTGTTATTTTAATAAAATTAATAGTCAAATTAATAGTTAGATTCATTGCAGTCGGGTAATCAAGGCTACACCAAAAATACCACTTTAATTAATGTTCAGTTAATTGTGAGCGACAACTTGATTTTACTTGGGTAAGCCCAATGTCGAATTCAGGGAGGTAGCTGTCTCCTTATGTGAATTTTAAATGAATTCAGAGGTCAGATTTTTCAAAGGATTATTTTTGGTCTTTTTTTTATCAAATTTTATGCACTAAAGGGAAGAAACAATGCAATTTCAGGCCAATTTTACAAGTTAAATCAGAAAGATAATCAAATGAGGTCCAAAAGTTATGAAACTTGGCTAGATGATGGAATGCTACGAACCTAAGTGTCTACAATTTTTTTAGAACTTCTCGACTCTAAATGAATTTACAATGAATAAAATATGAATGTAAGGTAATTTTCACAAAATTAATTTTAATAAATATCAAAACACATTATTTCCAGCTATAAAAATTACCATAGGTAGATCTAAGTATGATGAATCTAGGAAAATTAATAGAAATAAAATTCTATGTGAATTGGACCTACTAAAAATCAATTAGTAAATCATTGTTTGATTTATTCAGACCTCGTGATGCATGCAAATGCAATGATTTTTGGAAACAATGTAGAATAAATTATCCTAAGTCTAATATGATTTTATGATGATTTTTAGACAACAAGAATTTAATATGAATTAAAAAGCACACAATGGGCAAAATATAGAAAATTTCACCAATTTAATAATATTATTTTCCAGGAATTCACAAAAATAAAACACGTGTCACATGAGATAGAGGACAAGTTGGGCTACAATATACAATTTTTAGAATTTAAAAATGATGCGAAATGGACACCTAATTATGCATGCAAAGATAGGGACCAAATTGCAAATACAGAAAAGTTCTAAAAATAAAACATGCTGACAGGGACTTAAATGAGATTACCTATAATGCGGAGGAGGTGGATGCAAATTTCCCACAAAGTCACACGCTCCTCGTGTGACACGCCTGGTAGGGACCAATTTGTAATTTCCAAAACCTTCGAGGGCCTCTGTGCAAAATACCCAACCCTCACGTGGGATGCACGTGCGGGGCTAGGCTCGGACGTCGATCAAGGCTCGGGTGGAGGCTCAGGAGGCTCTGGAGGCTCAGATCAGCCTCGAGTCTGCTTCGGTTGCTCCGAGCCTAAGGTCGGGGAAGAGGCTCGGAGGAGGCTGTGTGGTGCGATGTAGACCGTTGGATTAGTGTGTATCCAACGACTGCTGGAGATGCTGGTGTGGCGCCTCTAGAGTCGTCAGATTTGGATGATCCAACGGTATCTGTGGCTTCGGCTGATGGCGATGTGGCTCAATATTGGCTGTTGGATCGAGATGGATCCAACGGGGGCTGAAGCTTGGGGCCGATGCTATGTGGCGCAATCAAAGACCGTTAGATCTGGATGATCCAATGGTGATGGACTCAGAGTTACGTGGCGAGACGAGGACCGTCGGATCAGGAAGATCCAACGGTAACTGGGCTTCTTATTCTTCGGTCCGCCGCCTCCTATGACGGACTTGGCGGGGCTCCGACCAAGAGCTCCTTGCTCCGCCTCCTTTGCCAGTGGTCGATAAGGCTCGCCGATGGCTCCTGAAATGCTCGGATTGATCGTGGGAGTGTCGGGGATCCGCCAAAGATCCTGGATGAGGCTAGGGGGGGTCTGAATGCCGATGGCAACGCAACTCAATGCAACTCCAGTGGAGATTCCGGCCAATGAAGAGGATGGCACCTGCAGGGTTAGTATGTGCAAGGGAGCGAGTGCTTCGTGTTCGTGGGAGGTGCTCGAGTGCGGTGAGGCCTGAGGTGTGCAGTGGTGATGGTCGGAGGTGGTATTCCGCCGTGACTGGTGGAGCTGTGATCGGAGTGTAGTGTGACGGGTCTTCGGGGCGAATGAAGGAGTGCACGAAGATCGGAGCTTCGAGGTGAAGCTCAGTGGATGGTTGATGGAAGGTGAATTCGATCAGAGAGAGTGTCGAAATTGTGAGAAAATCGAGATGAAAAGATAAAGATGAACGGAGGAGAATGGAGGAGTCTACCTGGGGTCAGAAGCTCGAGGAGGAGCTTCCTGGTCTTCTCTCAAGGGCCGGTAGCTTCCCGAGCTCGTGTAGCTCATCGGTGGAGCTGCGGCACGGTGGAATTGGTCGTGGATCTCGCCGGAGATGAATCTTGTCGTCGCTCGCTTCTAAGCCCAAATCACTATCACTGATAGGTAGAGGGTATCTCTAGGTTCTCTCTTGCAATGGCAGATGGGTGTAACGATGGCCGGAGGCGGGGATTTTATAGAGAGAAGGTGGAGGTGGCAGTGATGGAGGCGTGAGGTTCGTGGGGTCCGTAGAGCAAAGAGGAAGGGGATCATGGAGGGCACGGAGGTCGACGAAGATGAAGAGAGTGGGGGCTTCATTGTGGGGCAGTCAATGGGTGGAGAGAGTGGCAGTGGTGGCGGTGAAAATAGGAAGGGGGCGGCGAGTAGGTGAAGTGGGCGATGTGCGTGAGGGACGCGGCCCTAGGTGGAAGATGATCTCAGGACAGTTGGATCTTGTGATCCAAAGGCCCAGATCGAGGTGCTAAGGAGTGGCTTGGATCAAATCGGGGAGGTATGATCGAAGGGGTAGGGGTGCGACACTTGGCAAAAGGAGAGGGCAACACTGAAGAACGACTGGGATGAGATCTGGAGGTTGAATCGAATGATAGAGGACACGACGGGAAGGAGGGGCTGAGACAGAGTCCTTTCGACCTCGATCGTGCGGCTAGGCAAGTCACACGTTGCACGTTGAGAGAACAATGCTCACAGACGGTGATGACGAGATCCTGAGGATCTGATCGAAGGGCTAAGGATAGTGCGAGTGTGTGTGGTGGGGATGAAGCTGCCTGGAGAAGATTAGAGGGTTCACAAGTCAACAAGTGGCTTGCTGAGGGCGAGGCGCTAGTGGACGGAGGAGATATGATCGGAGGGTGGAGACTGGCTCCGAGAGTGGATGGCTCAAATCTGGAGAGAAGGGAAGGGATCAAACGGCGTAGAAAGAGGGGAGCGTGGCGCGTTATGAGCGGCCGCGTGGCGCAACCAGAGGGCGCCACGTGGCCTGATCTGAATGGCTGAAATAAAACGTGGAATAAGAGAGAAAAGATGGCCGAATTCGGGAAAACTCAAAACATGAAAGTTGTAGATCTCGATGAGATCTACAAATTTTATGTTGACCAAAAATGGAGATGAGGTCAAATAAAATGCTAAAATAAAAGGGTACAAATATACATACATATAATGTACAATGGGATCCCAAAACCCAAGTTTTGCATACGAGCTCTGGTTTAAATGAAATTGGTCTCATTTTGAAGGTATCTGAATATGTATTAATTTAAAAGTGAGTAGACCTAGATCGGAAGTTGTATGAGATAAATATGTGCATTCTAAGGCCTAAGGTCTCCAACTGGGTTTGGGATTTTATTGGGTAATTTTACAAGTTAAAAATTTTTAGCCTTTTCCTTGTATTATTAGTTAGTAATATATACAGTAGAGAGTTTGTTTTATTGGTTTTGGAGTGAGTATAAAATACAAATAAATAGGTGAATAATTACAAGTGAATTGGGCTTCTTATCTAATGCAAATATGAATGCTAAAATGCATGTATTATTTATGCATGCATGAATGCTAATTATGCATTATAAGAGGAAATATGCAGCTAATTACTCAGGAACAAGACTCTATTTTCAACTTTAAGAGTGATGAATTACAGATTCATCAATGACCAGATACATATTTTATTCACCCACAAGGAAAGCATACTTGAGGCCTGCTGGAGGTGACTTTAACGTTGGTTTTGATTTAGCCTGCTTCTTAGTCAGTTCAGAAACTGAACTGGTAGGTGGATGATCTTCCATGAATTCAGAGGTGCTGCTCATCTTGGTTACTAGTGGCTTTGTTCATAGTGTGTCGAACAAATCTTCAATGAATTCATTTTGTTCGGACTGGCATGAATCTTTTGCCTCAGAAAGACCCATCAGCAAGTACGAATCTATCTCCCAATTGACATCAGAGCATGTATCGACTGTGCTATCCAGTTCCTCCTCTGGAGAGAGGATTTTAGGGTACATGTGTCATTCAACGATAATTTAGTATCTCTGATTTCTGTAATAAAGTCACAGTTTGCTTCAGATGGTTCCGCTCTGCTTTCACCAGATACGACCTTTGGTTCACTAACCATATCTCTTATCACTTTGTCACTGCTTGAGAAAAACGTGATTTTCCCAGACCCATAGTCAACCACGGCCTCTGCAGTTCACATGAACGGTCGACCAAGAATAATTGGGGTATGGAGTAATGGTGCAGGAGAGCCCATATCAAGTACTACAAAATTAAAAAGAAACTCCATGTATTTCACTATTATGACAATGTCCTCCAATAGACCTCGGGTTCGCTTGATTGATTGATCAACGAATTGAAGGATCATCTTTGTAGGCTTCAATGGATCCATCCTGAATTCCTGAAGTAATGACGAGGGCATGGAGTTGATTAAAGAGCTGCTATCAAGCATAATTCACTCAAAGACTTGGTCAAAAATCTCGCATCTAATTAAAGGCGCTCCTTTGTCTGGCTTCTTTTCCGGGACATTGCTGATTTATGTGATTGTAGCCATGGTTAGGACGTGCTTTTCAACTAGATGGCATACGTTATTGCGATTCGGTCGACGCTTGTTCGTGCAGGCTTTATCCCATGGCTTTTATCAGAGGTAATTATAGAGTCAAGTTCATCTCCACAACACCTGTATCAGATAATGCATTTTTTTGTTTTACATTTTTTGGATTTTTTAATTGCATCAGGAAAAGGAATATGTACAGAACAAAAATCAAAATTACTATTCTTATTTACATCAGAATTCATGTCCACAACATCCTGTACAACTGGACTGCAAAAACATATACAATCTTGAGCATGGGGTGGGCGTCCAAAAGCTACAATCGCTACTCTGTCGGCTTGCACTTGATTGGCTGTTGGAACTGGCTCCTCCATGGCCGACACGTCTTCGCTTCAACAACGATCATTTTTTTGGTCTTTTTCATTTTTCTATTTTTTGTTTTTTTGCTGGGGGTGGTGGCTGCTAGCTGGCATGGCTCCTCCTCCTCCTTCCTCACCCAAACTTGTGGCTGGCATGACTGATGCAGAAGATGATGATTCACCAGACGAAGCTTTATTCATACCTTTGATAGTGGCAGATGGAGGCAAGGTCCTACCGCTCCTGAGAGTAACAACATTAGTTAAAATAAAATCACAATCATTTGACTCTACAAGCACATACTGGAGTTCACATTCTACCTTCTCTTTAGGGTTGACTTCGACCTGGGCTGGAATTGGAGTTTTGATGGCCATCAGGTCATCCAGCTTTTGAGTCATCTATGCTAAGCTCTTGACTAACTGGGCCAAGAAATCGAGGCTCGGGTTCACAAGAACTGCAACGGAAGGTTTAACATGCTAACCATGCTCTGGCTGATGGTGCAAAGGCCGAGATGGGTGATGCTGATATTGTTGTTGAGGCAGAGGAAGCTGATACTGCTAATAGTGAGGATGATGATACTCTTATTGAGTTGTAGTCACATATGAATGGTATGACCGGTTCTAGCAGTACTGCGGCTGCTGGTACCGTTGGTTCTATCTTAAATTGTTATGATACTGTGGAGACTGGTGATACTGAGGCTGTTGGTGGTGTTGGACAAATCTCCCTCCTTGATGCTGAAAAAATGGACGAGAATTTACATGCTGGCCCTACTGAGGTCCGCCTGGACGGGCTAGCTGCGTATCATTAGACCAAACTCCATTCACCTCTTGAATGGGAGGTAGTAGAGGAGAGAATGGATAATAAGAAGGCATGGGCTCTGGTTGGTATACCACCAACTGTTGTTGTTGTGGTTCCTGGTTGGGAGTCTGCACATAATACGCATGCTGGACCACTGGCTGCTGGGGACTGGGCTGAGACTGATTCTGCATGGGCTGCTCTTCTTTCTTCTCAACGTGAGTCTTAGACGATGGTGTTGCTGACTGACAGGTATTGATGTATTCACCAACAACTCCAATTGCTTGGTGATCTGACCTAATTTGTGTAGATTCTAGGTTCTTTGCTCGATCACAACTAGTTTCTCGAGATCTCATGATCGCTTCTCGATGATACCAATCTTGGAGAGACGGACCCCGTGATGCTGAGGTTGGAGCTCTCATCTCTCTCAACCTCTTGAGATGTTGTCATGTGGACTAGCTTGTGGAGTATCTGGGGTTGCCTTTGATACACACATGATGAAGAGAGGGCGACCTCTCCTTCGTCCATTTCTTCAAAAATCTGCCAGACTAAATCTTCATCCTTGTTAAAATGAGATCCCCCATATGCAGTGTTAACTATTCTCTAACTTTCAATATTCAGGCCCCCAAAAAAATGTTGGACCAAGCTAGTCCTCGATATCTCATGGTGGGAGAATTTCTCCTACAGGTCTGTGAATCGCTCCCATGCTTCATGAATCGACTCGTGGGTAGCCTGGGAGAAGTTGCTAATCCGATCTCGCATTTGGTTGAACCGACCGAGAGAATAGAACTTGTGAAGGAACTCAGACTTAATTTCCTCCTAGGTCGTCACGACCTTCCCCAAATGGTTAACCTAGTACATGATCTTTTCTTGGAGAGTGAAGGGAAATGCAATCATCTTGACTACACCTAACGGGATGTTACGGTAGTGCGTGGTTCGGAAGATGTGAGAGAACTACTCCAGGTAAATGTATGGTTCCTCATTAGTATTCCTGTGGAAAGTGGGTAGAAGAGCAAGGAACTGAAATTTGAGATCAAAGTGAGCATGCACCGGTGGGATGCGAATCCACTCAGTCATCTGGCTGTCTCCAGGATTGTAAGTCTCTTTCAAAGTAGGTTCAGGGTTCTCAATTCTTCGCTCCTCTTCTTGATCATCACGGGGTTTTTCATCCTCTTCCCCTCCTCTTAGTCTGTTCCTCATATCATTCAACTTGTCTTGGAATGCGGTCTGCAATAGTGCCTTCTCAATTAGTTGTTGCTGGATGGCTTGGATGGAAGCAAAAAACTGAGTGTTCACTTGATTATAATCAGGCGCTTGGTCCTTCTTTGTATGGGGAGGCTGCTGCCCTTTCCCTTTGCCGTGAGGAGCTCTCTTTGGGTCTGAATTTGATGAAATAAACTCCTGATTGGGGATCCAAGTCTGACTTCTATCTGCAATGCAAGAGTTATCCCAACCAGAGCACTGTGACATTAAATACCCACTGAGTGACGAATCTGAGATTAGGGTCAATCCTAGATAGTAGTGAATGGAGTAAAAGATGTAGACTGAAATCGACCTCCATTGGTAATACGTGGAAGTGGGATAAGAGTGGTCCCGATCTATTAGGAAATAAAGAGAGTGGAAAGACAACAAGGAGTCTGAAGACTGGTTCGCAAGGTCTGAATCAGGTTCTCGAGAACCGTCTCGAATTATTGAAGGTGTCGAGTCCATGGAATCAATGTAGGTGTCGACGGTGCCCCAACTGGACCATCCATGGATCAATATCGTGGAAGAAAAGAAGGAACGATGCGGAAGGAAGGATACGATGGTCAACAAGGAATAAAAGGAATGTCAAATAGTAGAAAGGCTCGAAGTGAGCATGAGGTCAACGATGAAACACATGAGACAAAATTTGAGCAAGTGTGCGGGACTTGATCTTTGAACCTTAATCTAGATCCATAAAATACATAATATAAAATTGGGTCCACCAACTCTACACATGTGAAGTCGTAAAGGATGGGCTATTTTTATCTTTTCATTTTTAGAGTTATTATTTTAGGCATATTTTTTAGCAAGTCCTTAGACGCTAACCCTATAGGGGTGAGAATACTGCCAGAAAAGTATCTGTACTTGTCCTCCTCCTTTGTAACCTGTAGTCTGCACTTTTTGAGGTTCTTGCAAACCTTCCCGGATCCCTACTCAGTCAAAGAATAAGAGTGAGGAAGCCGATAGGCAAAACCACTACTTCAAACTTTGCTCGCAACGAAATCACCCGTGAGCGTGCAAGGCCCTACTCGGACGCGAGATGATGAGACAGACACACCCATGAGGGCGTTGCCTAAGTTCAATACTTCAGACAAGGTCGACGTTCTACGCAAGATGAGAACATCATCGTTGACCAGGTCCTACTCGTCCATGTACGATAGAAGCACCAATAATTCAAAAATAGAGGAGATACACAATGCAGTTACCAAATGGGTTTTGAGCTCTAATCCTTAGCGGGGTTCGCCTCACTCATGGGAGGGGTTTTGGTCCCCTCCTAAGGCACATGCAGACAATGAGGGCTTTATGATCCCAAACCAATGAAGTCCATTACAGATTTTAATTAGGGTCGAAGTTTATTTAGAAATCCTCTAGTTTTAGAATTTATGGGTTTTCATATTTTTTTGGATATTTTGCATACAAGCACCTAACGATTTTGTGAATTTTCATTTAAGTGCTAGGTGCTCAAAATCAGAGGGAGATAACAAAAAAGTTGTGCAAGTCGATTTGATGATGGAAATCTCACCATAGAATGTTATTATGCATGCAGAGTAGAGGACTTACAATGCTTCCCAGCTCTCTCCATGTGGTACACAAAACAAAATTTTGAAACCTATCTACATGACATGATGCAATCGATAAAATTACCATAAGCATGATCTTCTATTAGTCGCGAAGAACTAAATTTCAATTATTCAGAAATGAACCCGAGAGTTCGGTCTTGGAGATACCTCGGTGCCTGCCACAATGGGTCCTGCTAGCGTTGTATGGTGCCTCTCTCGGTGCATGGTTTCAAGTATAATTAGTTGACAATTATTTATTTAACTAGATCCAAACACATACTATAGGAACACGATTCTTATTAGGGTTTGGACCTAATTATTGATACAAGCAATCCTAAAATCTAGGGGCTTCATGCAGACAAAAAAATAAAAACAAAGGTGGAAAACTCAAATCATCGGGAAACAAATGAAAATAAAGGGAAAAATATGGAGAAATAAAGGGAGAAGGCGAAGAAAAACCACGAAGAGCATCAAGTGAATACACACTTGGTAAAATAGGTCCTATAGTGTAATGTCCAAGTACCAGTATTATTACAAATTATAATGAATAATAAATTACTCTTTCACAAAAAATCCTAAGCCAAGATCTATGCTAAGTCTTCTCCTTACTATGCTTGCTATCTCTCCTACTAACCATGGCAAGAAGACCAGTCTCCACCAATCATGGCTGCTTCGACCCCCTAAAAATTCATCCTCGTGTAGTGGTCCCTCGCATCAAACATGACAAAGAGATGTATTAGCACATGTAATCAAATAATGAATTTAAAGAAATAAGAAATGAAATATGTACAAGTCAGAAAAAGGTAGGAAATATGTTCAAGAAAATAAATGAAAAAAAATAAAACTATGAGCAAGATTAGGCTAAAACACGTTGCTCCCCAACAACGGTGCTATATGATATCACCAACTTGATCAGGTGAGAAGGGTTTCACACTACAAACAAGGCGGAAGCGCAGTTGATGTGGCGACCGCTTACAGAGACCAATCGATGAATCAACAAGTACCCACAACATATAAATCGCCAATGAATGACAAAAATGTGAAGTATAATTTATTTAACTCTACAAACAAAGGTGTATAATATGTAAGCATGTAGAGATCAAACCAGTGAGAGCAAATAAGGTAGCATAATGATTATTTATAATCAAAATGAATCATGTACACAAGTGTCCTTTTAGTCTTTTTACGTGGCTTTTTGGTTTTTAATTTTTAATTTTATTTTTATTCCTTAATTTTCTTATTTTTAATTTCCTTTTCTTTTTAATATAATTAATAACGGTATATATATAACTAAACATAAGTAATAAGTATAAATATGTAATAAACAAATATATATATACACAATATAATAAATACAGAAAAAAATCAAAAAATACTATTAAGTACAATCCTTTTTATTTTTTAAGGTTCTTAAAATATTTATAAGGTATTTATAATAATGAGTAATAATATAAACTATATATATAGGTTTATAATAGAATATAGAGTAGTATAATTATAAAATAATTAAATAATCAAAATTTTTAAAATAAAGTGTTTTTGCGTTTTTTATATTTTCTACTATTTTTGTGTTTTTTCAACTATTTTTTCTAATTTGTAATTTTTTTAAAGTAAAAATATCCCAAAACATGGATTAAATAAATAGGCTGAATTATTTTGGAATTTAAAAATACTAAATGTAGTCGAAATTTTTCCAAAACTATTTTTAATATATAATATATCGTAAAATGAAATTTTAAATACAGAAATAAAAATTTTGGATTTTCTTGAAGTTTTTTTATAATTTTTATAAGGATTTTGGAGCTTTTTAATTTTTAGCTATTTTCTTTTTCTATTTTTAGGGGTTTTGGTTTGAAGTTAGAAAAATACTATAATAAAGAAAATGTAGATTTTTTTTGAATTTTTCAAATATGTTTTATAATTTTTAAGTATTTTCCAAGTCAATCAAGGGAAAAAAGTGAATTATTTGAATTTTAATAAATAAGAAAGTGCATAAATTGCAAAACTAAATATATGATGTGAAATAATATGCATCCACGCACGTTATCCTATTTTGCATAATTTTTGGAGTGCGGATGATATTTATAAAATAAACAAATATGCACAAAAATGAATAAGCTGGCAGGTCCAATTTGCAAATAATACTTAGTTTCCATGCATTCTAGAACCCTTAAACAAAATCCAGGGGAAAGTGTTCAATTTATCAATGAATATTCAAGTAAAATGCGCCTAACAAGGGTATAAATGCAATATATAAAAAGTTATGGTCCTTTTTACAAATTATCCACAAAAAAATATACTGAATATACAACATTACTTATTACAAATACAAAAAATATCAGGGGTATAGTTGCAAAATACCCACCTCACGTGGGGCCACGCGAGGTGAGCTGGCATGGACATAGATGTAAATACATGTAAAGGCAAGGTGCTCCATGCAAAATAACCATAATTATTTACACTTCAGATTGAAATTTTAATATTAAATAAAAAATACAAAATGGGGGGATCTATGATATTTGCCCAACATGTGCACGCCAACAGGCGGACGGATTTGGCCACTTAATTTGATCGCGCGTGCCAACACTCATTGCTCTGATGCTTTGGATCTTGGGCTCAACTTTCCGCAGCGACTCAACACCTCGAAGGGCTCCAGAGCTCATTGGTAAAGCTCTAGAGTGCTTAGGTGTTGGGCATGTTCAAACGCTTCAAATACCCTTCATATAGGGCCCTTCAGACCTGCAAGTTAGATGGGATGCTTCACGAGGTATGGGGGATCAGGTCTGGCCTTTATTGGCGACGATCGAAGGTGAAAACGGCATGGGGCGGAGAGGTCCGATGATGCGACAGAGGAGGGACCTCAATCTCCCGATTGATGGTCGATCTGGGGGTTCTGATGGATCAAGTGAATGGAGAAGCTACGAGGCTAAGAAGTGGGGTGAATTTGATGTTCGTTACAAAGTATACAATGAGGAATGGGGTACCCAAAGCTCTAGACTCCGGTGAAGTTAACTAACCTAATCTAAGCTAAAACAATAACTGAAACTTAAAATAAAATATGGAATTAAAAGACACTAACTAAATATACCTAGGAATGTAAAGGACGCAACTCGAACTTGGCTTGCATGCAAAGGAGCAAGACGTCGGAGCACCACCACGGGCCGCCTCCTCTCCTCCATTCTCCTCTCCAGCACTGCAGGGGATCGCCTATTGTTACAAGGTTTCGCACTTGACTAAGGGTAAAGGGATTCAAATCTTGAGAAAGGACCAAATCGAGGAAGGTGGCTGAAGGGTTAATTTTATAAGGTGAAAATGGCGGATCTTGCAACTTGATTCAAGGATAAAACGAAGGAGATCGATGGGATCTAAGGATCATGTGTGAATCATGGAGATCCCATATGCAGAATTTATTCAAATCTCAAGGCGATTCGATCATTAGATCGTAAGGGGAAATGGATAGAAGCGGGCAACTCAAGGTTCTGAAAGAGGTCAGAGGCGCCAAAGGGTCACTTGACCTGGGTCAGCAAAAGAATGAATCTGGTTGGTTCACGTGGACCAACCAGAAAAATACAAGGCAAAAATGCCTTGTAAAATGAAGTATTTATTAAATGAATTAACTAATTTTAGGTTATAATATAAAAAATGTTTATTATTTTCTACAGTATTTTATTCACGTTTTTATTTATTTTTATGAGGTTGTTTATTACAAGTTATTATTCATAAGTATAAGTATTGTATATTTACCTATATAATACACTTTTTTTATTTTTTTGTTATATATTGTATTATTTTATACACAATTCATATATTTATAACTTATTTAGATGTACACAAATATATTTTTATTGTATTTTTTGATGTTATTTGTACACTTAAATAATTAGATGTATTTATTATATAGGTATTAATATAGGCAGTTCATCTATATATTTTATATACTTATTTATTTTAGTTTATTTTTAATTGTTTGCTTCTATTCTAAATATGTACCTATAATATTTACAAAATTATAAAAATATAGAAAAATATAAAGAATAAATAAAATGAATATTTTATTCAGGTATAGTGTATAATAGGGGTCCAAAACCTAATGTTTACATTTTAACTTCAAATTAAATGAAATCACCTTCACTAAATAGCTAATTAAAAGATTATATACAATTAAAGGTGATTTTGATCTATTTTGAGTTTTTATGGAGAAGATATGGGTCTGGGAAGTTTGGATTTTGGAATTTTGTTCTAAGTGTACAATGCACAATTTGTATTATTTTTGTGTGAAATCTATTTTGTATCTCCTAGGTATTTTTGTATAAACTTTTCATGTAAAAAGATTGCTGATTTGATGTATAAATAATAAAGAATAAAATAGATCACAAAAAAGAATTATTGAAGAGTAAAAATGAAGGTTTTATTGTGTTTATTGGTCCTTATCTCCCCCTACTTTATTCCTTGTCGACCCAATCATCTTGATGCTTAGGTCTTGGGGTTTAGGATCATAGAATATCTTTGGTATTTTATTGATTTTTTATTTTATTTTCTTAATTATTTTATTTTAGCTTTTAAATAATGTATTTTATACAATATTTATACACTAAATAATGAATGTTAATTGATGTAAAATAATGATATATACATGCATTTAGATAGAGTTTAAAGGTCAAAATGAAAGAATAAAGGTGATAAAATGGATATTCATCACCCTTATAGTGGATCCTCGAGGGGCCATACACAATACTTGTGTATGAAGTATACTTTAAACTTTATCGCTAACATCCACCTTTCCACGTCATGATCTTCATAAGCTTCATCATATGAAGTTTGATCAATATCACGCTTATCTGACATATGGAATCCATACCCTTTAGGTATTCTTACCATCCTCAAACTGATTTGAAGAGGTATGAGTGTTTCATCTTTAATTGTCCTTTTAGTTTCCGATTCTAGGAACATCATTATCCTCTTAGGATTCAATGAGTCCCTTTTTTTCATTCTTATCTTGACTCTCAAGAAATTCATCCTCTAAGAGCCATATCCTTAGAGATGAAATCTTTTAAGAATCTCAAGGTCATAAAGTAGGTATACAATACCATCCTTTATATTCCTATTAAAGTAGCACTCTCTAGTGCTAGATTCCAACCTACTTGTATCCATGTTTACAACATGGACCAAGCAACCCTAAATCATCAAGTGTATAACATTGGGCTTGGTTTCAAATCATAACTTACGAGGTTTTTGGGTTCAAATTTGCATGGAACTTGTTTATACATTGTAGTCTCGACTGCATATACCCGAAAACTAAGATGCAATTATGCTAACAATCATCGTTGATCAGATCATATCAAACATGATCCAATTGTATGTCTTCACAAATCCATTGAGCTGAGGCGTATTAGGAGGAGTGAGACAAGAAAAAATATTCCTTTGTTAATAAGGTATTCCTTGAATTTATCTAATAGGTACTAGCTACCTTGGTTAGATCAAATTCTTTTCATCTTCCTTCTAACTTTGATTTATCATTGTTTATTTCAAAGGGTTCTAATGGTTAAGGAATAAATCTCTTATCACAAATAATCATCAGTGGATATCACATATCATTAATGTTAATTATGGTATAGATGATGCATGCATCAATATGCATGCGATATTGAATACCCGTGCATCTAACACCACTCCCAGAGAAGGATGCATCAAGCATTTTACTTTAAATATAATATCCACAAATATGTAAGTTTTGAACTTTCACACAATCTAAAGTTCAATCTCTCACCAGTCTATTGATCTTCTCAATAGAGATATGTCCAAGGCTTGATGTCAGATCATTGTCAAATGATCTTTATCCTCCTTTTCATCTTTTAAGATTTCTTTCCATTATTTAGAAATGTTAATGAACTATTCATTAATATTCTAATTTAGTAGAGTCCCCTAGATGTTAGCTTACTATCTGAAATGTACTTATCATAACTCTTTATGATAGGTCTATTCCAGAATGCATGTTTATTCCAACAAATTTAGAAATAAATAATGAATGTATTATGATATCTAGGTCATAGAGACATTCTCTAAGACTATAGGTTCTCCCACTAAATTTATGTAGTATATCTATCCAATGGAGATTGTGCAAAAATTGCATCAAGTCCAATATAGATGACTATAAAACCTTAAGATTAGATTTTCTAGTCTTCTAAAGCATGTGCAACCAATTGCAAGTGTTATTTGAAGAAGGATATACTATTACTGGGCTTAATCTTATCTTATAAGTAAGTCGATTTTAGTGATGATATGTAGATGTAGAATATGCCGATGCACTATCCGAGTTTTCTCTAAGAATCCTAGATACTCTAGATAGTCAAACTATCAGTACATCAGTTTGTTGCAATATTGGTATTTATCCAACTCTTTGTATGTCATATGTATGGAAGTCACAGAAGTACAACCAACTCTTTACTCTCCTTCTTACATGGGTCAGACCCATGCTTCCACTTCATTTCCTTAACACTTAACAATCATTGCTTAAGATAAATGATCCCTTAATTTGAACATGTCGTCAAGAGACTTCAATATAAGAATATTTCAACATTTATGCTTGTTTCATCCCATTCATACAATATGAATACTATGATGCTTCATGAAAGACTTGAGAAGATATAGAAGAATGGTGACATTTATCATATCACATTCATCGTAACTCTAAAGGACTCTAGTTCAGGCATGTACTCAAACATTTTGAGTACATCATCTCTTATCGAGCCATCATTTTGCATAATGCAGTAAACCATGTCATTCACGATTAAATGTTGAGAGCACATATGTTTGGCAAAACATCTTCTTCGGTTTGAAGAAGGATCTTGACAATTACGATCATCATTGACATGTTACTTCCAAAACACACTTGATGAGAGATTAAGACTATAGAGACACACAAACCCTTAGTTGTTGTCCTATTGTCTATTCAATTATCAATACTCATCATCATGAGGAAACTTGCACATTGCAACCACATACATTATGTGTCCATTTGCAAGTACTACATCTTAATCACGAATCCAATCTATGATATTTTATTGGTTATTATTGAGTATAATTATGAGTTAGTTTAATGAAGATTACCTAAAATAAGAAAATTTGCATAAATATATATTTTACTTTGATTAAGGATTTTATATCAAAGTTGTTTTGCCTTATAAACTCTGAGAATTCATTCCCTTATTCACTTTCAAAATAAGATATATACTTACCGTTATATCTGTACCAAGAGCTGGGATCTCCTTTTTACGTTTATTATATTCCGATAATATGAGAAACTACAACACACATAAAAGGAAGCAGGAACTCATTCTGCCTTGCAAGTCCAACTTGTATTTCCCAATTCAGTCTTAACACTCAAGCCCAACTCCCCTAAGGTGATATTGATCCATTGTTAATTGATAAACGGTCACAGGATTAGAACTCACTATGCGTAATCCATAACCGCTTCAATTATATATGAGGGATAAAAAATGGGTTCATTACGCATACGATCTTACTCTTTCGAGAAGCAAAGAACCTGATCCTTGTATGCTTGTATGTAGGAGCTATCACTTCTCATAGGCGTCTCCAACATACTTTTCATGAAGATGGAACCCTTTGCCTTGACGGGAGATCATGGATATCATTTATATGATCCTCTATATCCTATTTAAAATTTAATTAATCATTATGAATCACATTCACATGATTAATTGTTCGAAGGGAATTGCATCTCTATTCATAATAGTGTGTTTATTTTAATTGGATATAATTTGATTTAATCATATCAAATCAATTATCAATCCAATGCAACAACAAATAATTAGGGTTTGCTTGATATTACTATACAGTATACACCCTCACATTGTACAACTGTATTAGTCTAATTAGTTGATTAAAGTTCACAGAGAGTTCTTATGCTACCCATCCTTGAAACAGATCAAGCTAGGTCGAACATATTATGCTAACATGGAGTGCTTCTACTGCGATGTAGGGTGTCAATTAAGTAACCCATTAGCATATCCATGGTCTAGACACCATCACCGAATCAGTTCAAGACATCATAATTGGTACAAATTGTAGTAAGAGGTTTTATCGATCACATGCTCTTGGTGACGGGCATGATACATATATAGTAATCACTCAGAAATCTTATGCATCTTAAAATATTTTAAAAAACCTAAATTTCTAGTCATATCAAGCAAACATATTCTTGGTTTTGCATGTACAAATTATCCTGCAACTATTGTAGAATAAACTAGGGTTTTTGTCATGAAACTCTCATTCAATGGTCGTTGATGTTTAATCAAATATTATCATAAATATTAAGCATCAACTAGTCAGAGTAAATTCATAATTTATTTAGTTTTTATTGAATGATAAACACATTTAAAAAAAGTAAGTTAGATGATCTCATCATCATCCGATCCATCTGCACTAAATATGGAATACCTAGGGAAAACAGAGTCAGAATCCCGTGAAATAAAATCACGTAGTTTGTTGCTTTAATTCTCTACTTAATTAGTTTTTATTTCACATTTTATGATGGAGAATAGTAACCAAAAATAATTTTCTTATTGTGAATAGATGCAAACCAATGTCACTGCGAGGACTTTTCGAATTTTTTTATTTATGCACCTTCTGAGCCAAAATTTTTCTACTATTTTGGGAACATATTTATACATTATAAATACATTTTATTATTAAAAAAAATTCATCCAAGCAGTGATTAGACATGAGTTTTCATTTTAGCAAAAAACAATTTGAAACTTGCATAATATGCAAAAACTCTGAGTCCTTGCGCACACGATATACAAAATCTTGTTCCTTAAGGGTTTAGATCGCTTCAAAGACCTTCAACCTGGCTCTGATACCATTTGAATGCTAGGGTTTAGGACTTAGCACATCACTGAAGCATGAATGTTGTATCGAATACGACCTAGGATAACTAGTCATACTAGTTGCAAGAGGCATCGGAATTTTAAAAAATTAAACGATGAAACCACATGATTTGAGAACACTTCTCAAATTTTTTCATCAAGATCACAAACGAGTAATAAAAATACCTCTGAAGCATGTTTGTGTTCATTTGTCTCTAAAGTAAGAGACCTCCATTCTCAAGTCCGATCTGATGTAAGATGCACTTGCGGGCGTGTGGATGAGACACATTTTTCCCGCAATCTATGTTGAATATTCGAGGGAGGAATCTCTTGATTTTATCTCACAAAATTCGTGGTCTTCCACAAGAGTAGTCGATCCGACAACACAATGACATGGAGGCGACGACTAGGCTCTCTACGATAATTTGGTGGACAACCACTTATTATGACAGAGAGAGGTTGGACGTGTATGAGAATGAGAGAGAGATATTGCTTTTAACTCAAGGGTTAAAAATTGTGTGTTTTTTTGGAAATGACGAAGCCATACCATTTCTTTTATAATATTTTTGACGGTGGAGATGCATTCCTAATCTAAAATCAATGGTCATGATTAATGTCACATTCATTTACAACAAATAATTAATTCAAGATAAATCAAATATATCCTCCCAAGATAATTCAATATACATTAAATCAATTAATATATGGATAATTAGGAAGAGGATAATATTCTTTCTAAATATAGGGTGGACGTCCACCTTGACTAAATCAAGGTAGACGCTGACTCTATTATGGAAGGTTATTATCACTTCCATCAATCCATATAATTATGCAACAACATTTATTGCATAAAAATTTACAAAGATAATTTTAAATTATCTTATGAAAATTTCAATCATGTCATTGACAACCATGAATCTTATTCAAGCATCTAATATAAAATGTAAATTGTATTTACAATTAATTATTTAATGTGAATCCAGTCAACATCAATATTTAATTTGTAAATTCTATATACAAATAAATCTCTACAACGTATTATAAATTATATTTATAATATCCATGATTATTATGGATAATGATATCCACACTAATCATATCTTTGATAGTTAAATCACATTTAATTATCTAAAATGACTATTCTAACGTATCCACATAACATAAGTCATATTAACATTATTCATGATAATTAAACTACATTTAATTATCAATATTTCCCATGCTCAGATACATTATTCAACAATAGAATTATTCTTGAACGCTTTCAAGAACAATGTGCTTTCTCCAAGGATACTTGGAGACAAGTACATGACAATTGTACATTCAATATATAGCAACTTGGATATTGAGATCATATATCAAATCAAGATCTCCAGAACCTCTCAAAGATGTTTATTCAAGTCAAACTATAAATATAATCTTCTCATTGCATATGAATCACATTCAGATCAATGTCCAACATTTGGACTAAGATCAGATTACCAATCTACTGAGAGGAGTTTCTAAAATCCCAATATGTTTCCTCTCTCCCTCAAAATGGAAATGTCATGGTTATACAATCATTTACGATCACATCACCCTTGAGTATTCCCAATATCCATACATCCTGCATACTTGAAAACCTAGAATAAACTTGAAGTTTTAGATCATATTTGAATAGTCTCTTTTAGTGTTTTACCATTAGGTTTCTCATTTGATCATTGGGAGTTGGTATCGATCATATAATTTCCAAGAGCATATATCATACCTAAGCATATATCATATCTATAAATTCTATCAAGCTTCCAAAGTAAGATGACTATGCATGGAATTTAATCCCAATATCTCATGAGTAAGCTCATGTCTTCCGATTCAGTAGCGAACCTGTATGATCTCGTTGAGAGATCGTATTACTCATGTACCCTTGTGTGCACACCAGCTCGCCGATGTATAAACAATGATTACGTCATCAACATAATGGTTCGCCTAATGTACATACTCAAACATATAGTAATACATATATCTCTGGTCAGAGGATGCATGCCTATATCTTGACAATACACGACATATGTCTTGGTTATCTCAACCTTGTTAAGTCAACTCTTTGATCTAACTTACGTAACACCTCCGAATCTCTATTCCTATGTAAAGCACCTGCATCAAGAGGTTGGTCAGATATCATCCTTTAGAGAAGGATTGCCATCTCCTTCTCAGGTTGGAGATTTTTTCTTAACAATCATTTGACAGTACTTGATGAGTCCTCAATCTAAATCCTTAGATATCATCCAAGCTCCAACCTCTATGATTCAACATTTGAATCAATAACTGCATGATCATTAAAATAGTCATGGTACATAATTCTATTTGTACAAAATACCTATTATGCAAATTAGTTATTATTTATTTTAGATTAGAGAATTATTTGCAATAACATTTATTGCATAATGGCTTGTTGTGGGCTTGCATGTCAAACAGCTTGTAACCATAGACAATAGTTTAACCACGTCTATTTCCTGCAACTGCCATGGATACACCATGAAATCATGATGGTTGCCTTGTATTGACATCGAATCAAAGACTACAAACAATGGTTTATGCTATAGCGGTAGTTGTTTGTAGAACTGCTGAGATAAAGCAAGGGTTTTTAGTATTATATAATATAATTTATAAAATGCTAATAATACACATCTATCTGTTTTTTTAAAATCTTAATAATTAAGGAAAAGGTGTAATAAATAAAAGACTGTGTTTTATACAAGCATGCATGACACATACAAAAGGCCACTGTTTATCTTTTTAATTGTATTTTTTATTTTTATATTTATTTTATTTGCAATTAGTTAAACACACATCAAATAAAATAAATAACAAATATATATAGTAAAAGTAATAAGATATGTACATAAAATGATATGTTAAATTCAATATTGTATAATATATATGCGATTATATAGAACATTTAACTCATTTTTTATGTAGTTTTATCTCTTGAACTTGTTTAAAAGTTGATAATATATAATTTATTTATTTTTATTGCATTATTATTATTATTTTGTCATGTTATGTGTTTCCTATATGTTAGGAAAAAATGTGGGAAGCACTTTGGAGAGCACTTGGGGAGGATAACTACTCAGTATATTAGGACAAAAATTTGGTATAAAGTAGATGAATGACATATTCATCAACTCCCTATATTTAAACTTTGCTAGTCCCCTAACAAATAATTACTTGAAGAGTAAGTGAGAACATAAAATTAAATTTTGGTCAAATTCTAATATGTTAAGTGAGAATAAGACTTATTAAAGAAGCCACTTATTTCGATAACTCGCCAAAGATGAGTACTAACTGCCACATATCCAAAAGGAACTCAAGATCTTTGGTTTTCATACTCTTTATAATACCATGTAAGTAATGGATATAACATGTATTACAAATTGTAGTAAATAGTGTACAATCGGCATTTCGCCAAGGTCCAAGTATACGATGCTTGGCTAGAGACCCAATCCTCAATTGTTGTTCGAGGCTCTTCTTATCTCAATCCCTCTCTTTAGTTATCAAACTCAAAAGGCTGTGAGCTTAAAAGGCAAAGTATGGAATTGGTGGGATTGTCTCCTTATTGCTATCCTCTCATTTGACAATAGACCATTCGAGTGTCATATGCACACTGCAACATAAGTAACTTTTTTGTGGCCATTTGTCAAGAAGTTGGATTGCCTGCACTTGTTTTTTTTATGAGCACAAGGGAATGTTCCTTTATGTGTTATCTATGTAACAACTTCCCTACTCATGCTTTTGTCATTTACGATGTAGTTCTTATCATGCCCGCATGATCCTTATTTAGTGTATTGGTAAAGCAGTTGGAAGGGATGATATAATGGTAATCTTTCCTTGGTCTAAGTAGACATTCAAAAGGTTTACAATATTTTTTGGTGGTATTGTCTGGACTTTTGAAATTTATGTAGACTTTTTGAATTGTCTCACCAGTCAATTCCTCAGCTCTTATCAAGTTTATGCTTGTTCACCCATATTTTTATAGGTCCATAATACATACATGACACTTAGGATATAAGTCAAGGAAGTTTATAGATCCTTTCCCCAATATTGGTTACGTGCCGACACTTAGGTTTTATTACAACCCTATCCTAGGCCAATCTGGATCTCATCTAAGGTTCCTATGCAGGGAGTTAATATCCAAATATATCGCTTCACTTAGTCAAGATAAATCATCCAATGATGAATGCCATAAATATGACATGTTCAATCACAAGCAACCATAATATGATAAATGCTTATATAAATCATGATATAGAAAAGAGTTATAACAACATTCTTACCTAATATCTACACTCATATTCAATATAATAAAATTCTAACATTATGTCTACGCTTATATTCAATGGCATTTATCACAATCTGTGTAATCCTTTCTTAGGTACTGCCAAATTCTTTAAATTGGGTCACAAAATTTTGAGTAAACTAAAGCTAGCCCAGCAAAGCAAATATATATACTATATCAAAGCGAATTGTGTTATGTTGAAAAATGCATCTATGCAATTATTAACAGTTCATACAATTATCACTAAGTCCAGTGGGCATTTTAATTTATTTTTAGATCTTGTTATCTAAGCATACACATCGTGATGTAACAACATATATATAAACAATGTACAATATAATATGATATTATCCACTAACAAGATAAATTAGTTATCGAAGAGAGTCTTGAAAGAGGAAGTAACTAATCACGAAAAAACACATCACTAAGAAATTGACCGCAAAGCAAACATGTATAACTAATAAGTATGAAATGGAAAAGATACTAGTTATACTTAATTTCCATCTTTATCAAGCTATTAATCATACTTCGATTGTTTTGTATAAAGAAGAAAAATACAACTACATTATTGGAACTATCGCAAACCTAATCACATGCTTCTTCCACTTACTATATGTGATTGGGGGGCTACTTTGAACTTAATTCCACATTAAACGCCACATCATTATCATTTAAAGGCATTGTTACTTACTTGGAGGCTGCACAAGGTGACTAAATAAGAAACCCTTATCACACAGAAAAACAACACAAGTGTGATGAATATATGTATCATTAGGCCCACATAGTGCGACCTAATCTCCTTTTGTTCCCCCATTACATGTTCGATTTGAGCCATTACTCAATCTATCCAAAGCCCTCAGGTTCATGACTCCCTTGGATTATTATCTTTATATTAATCCAAGTGCGTAAATAATATACATGAATTTAATTATAATTCCTTTTAGTAAACACAATGGATGATTAGCCCATAACTTAAAGAATCTAAGTTTTAAGTGGTACTTCTATGGCTCAAGGACAAGAGTCTTCCATGCATGCCCCAATATGTAAAAGTATGTCTATACTTTTCACGCTGCATTTGAATCACTTCATTTAAGTAAACATGGTTAACTAAGGACTAAATGTCCACATGAACTACATAGCTTAAGTCATATGGGAGGAATACGAAGCATCTCCAAGTCTTCATAAAATTTCTCAATCCATGATAGCATGTAACAAGGTTACGCATATTTCATAGCCGCATTAATATTTATTCACCATGAAGTAAGAAGTGAAAACATGTATTTCCTTCTTAAGAACATTACAAATCAATAATGATCAATAAGCCATCAACCATGTGCATTCAATATTCAATAATGTGGAGCAGCTAAGTACAAACACACAATTCGATTTTTACCTACTCGTACGCCATTTTTGGTCATCAAAATACTTATAAAACATGCATTTAAGAGACTGTAACCACTACTTACAAACAATGTCAAATTAGTCATGTATTAAAGCGCATAACCTACATCAAGTTGAGATTTGTAGTATGCCATATCCTATTCATCAAAAGTATTTGGGTAGAATAACTCCTGTAGGAGTGTACGTAAAGGCCTGTAATCTTCCCTGCAGTTGCCTTAACCAAAGTCCAGCACATTTAAGTCTTACATGTACACATATATACATTAAATTAAATACTCAACATTTGTATATTATTTAGTTAAACCCTACATTTCACACTTAATATAATAATCTAATCTCCAATCCTGTGATGCATGGTTGATGGCATTCATTTGCATAACCAATCCCATTGCATATGCAATTCATATCATCACAAAATGACATTATATGTTTACTTGTTTGGATCCATTTCTCCTAACTGTATGTGACCTGACCCTCTTGGGATATCCTTTGTGCATAGTAATCTCTAAACCTATAATATTCAAAACATGAAAACTAAGGTTCATTGGTTGAAATATCCACAACAAGTTTCCAAACATCAATGATCCAAATCGCTCCTTGATGGTATCAGCTTACCCCCCAAATCGAGTATAATCTCTAACAAACATGATATAGATCATCCCATTATATAAAATTAACCTTATTTAACAGTTGCTCCATACCATTAACATCCGCACGAGGATCATCGATCCCTGGATTTACCAAGCTTCGCCATCGATTCTTAACGATCGTTTATTTAGGCCATCACAATCACAATTATTAGATCAACATTATAATTACATAAAGGTTACACCAAACATCACACTTTACATCAAAATCGTAAGGATTTTTCATCATAAAATACATGATATCAAAGAAATTCTAATTAGATTTGGAGCTACAACAAATTTGGTGGTTCAATAGGAATAACAAGAAGGGTTTGAGTCTTTACCTTACGAAAATATCCTTCCATCAGAAGCCTCTAGGCTGGGCACTACTTCTTCACACTTTCTCCTTCAATCCATGATAATAAGAAATGTTTTTGTGAGATTAGAGAGTTGGTGATGAAATTTCAAATATATGAATGCTAATTTATCTCTTCTTATATAGAAATCAAGGTGGTGATGGGATCCATTAAATTGTTGTTACCTCCAACTAGTTGCGTCATTATCTACATCTTCCTTTTTAAGCTGAAACAATTGATCCATTCATTATCTCCTCCCTTTCTTTTTAAATTAAAATAATTAATCTATTCATTATCTCCGTCATAAAAGTTGACAATCAAAATAAATCTTACACTACTTTTATCTTGATCTAGTCAATTTATTATTATAATTATTTCTAAATTAATTATCTACAACTATAATTTAGATTGATATTTTTAAATTGATTAACCAGATAATTTCTAAGAAGGTCTGTTCACAACTTTTACAGTGAGATCCGTCTAATTGGATTTTGTATCGGGCAATTAGATTCACTAACAATTCTGAAATATTACAATATAATAATATTAAAATAAGTTCGTCCTCAAACTTTAAACAAGCTTAAAGAAAACAACTGACTTTGTATATAACAATCTTAGAGAGATCGAACCCAGAATCTCAATAAGATTGACAAAATAACAATCTTAAAAACATTGGATCACAACTTCCTAAGGTTTGTCTCAAGAGGGGATGTGATTCCCTACTCGCATCACGATCCCAGTATGTATGTATCCTTCACAAGATCCGATCATCTCAGAGAGCCTTGCAAGAACTCTCCTAATCACCAACCATAACATGGCTCAACACCGTGTCTCAAGTCTCAGCACTTGCCCTCTCTGTTGTTGTTTTCACAATACATCATATAGTGGCACATGAACTCTAAACATTCAAAATCTTCGTCTTATTGGTTAACATACTCTTGTGCCAACTTGATTCAAATTTGATCCCTCTTTTGGTAAACTGGACATCATTGGAGGTATATTTTAATCTGTTGACAAGTACCTATATTTACTTATTTTATCCTTCTTGTAAAATAACCGTGATAAAATCAAACGATAGTTATCTCATGTTTGATATGTAAGATACATAGGCTATACTCAGGGACGAAGCCAGAAAATTCATCTTGGGGGCTAAATTATTTAGATATTATTTATCTAATTTATCTTGTCATTTTAATTGTTAATATTTAGTGAGTGGTTCCTCTGATGTAAAGTGAGTTACAAAAGAGGTGATGTAACTATTTTTTTGTTCAATTTTGTTTCTTAAAATCTAACCTTATAGATAGAATCTTCGAATAATGTTATACGTATTCTCCAAATTTTGCTCAAATCCAAGATCATTTGCTATTTTATATCAATGATTAAAAGTCTGTTTCTCTTTTAAACGAGACTTAAATTTCATAAATACTGATTGGACTTTTAACCACTAAGATAAAATAAGAAATGACATCAAATTTGAGCGACTTGGAGGATATATAGAACATTAATGGAAGTTTAAATATATAAAGTTGGATTCTTGGAAAGGAATTCAATCTAAGGCGAGTTTCCAATAATTCCGTAATTGATTGGGAATAGATTTTTATAAAAGTACCTATATAAAATTATAATCGGACATAAATAATCTCTATAAACATCGTATTGACAAAAAGATCCATGCAAAACTCTTCATATCACTGAAATATACATTTATTAATGTGATATTAAATAATACCACTAGATTTAATATTTTCAAACAAGTAACACTATACAATACGTTTTACTTACATGGATGCAAATAAATATAGATATATGTACCAATCCTTTATCATATTTGTTAGGGTTTTTATTAGTTGTGCCCCTCCGAGATCTTACAATTTATGTTATGCCCCTATCTTTTTGGGAATATCAGTTGTGCCCTCAACTTCTTGCCATTCTATCACTTGTGCCCCTCCGGTTAGTTGCCGTTCATTCCAAATGTACACAGACGTTAACTTTGGGATATAATGGGAATTAAATTAAAAGTAAAAGCTAAAAAGGTCATTTTCTTATCTTTCTTCCTCCTTCCACATCCTCTTCCTCCTCTCCCATCTTCTTCCTCTTTCTCCCTTCTCTTCCTCCTCCACAGCTCCTCCCTCCTCCACCTTGAGCTCTCATGCAGCCTCCCCCGAGCCCCCTGCTCTGCCCACATGCCTCCCTATCTCCTCCTCCGTCCCCGCCGTCATCCTCCTCTTCCCCCTCCTCCTCTACCCGTACCTCCCCCCCCACCTCGCCATCTGCCATCAGTAGCTGCGACCCCACCTCGCCCAGACCCGCACGACGTCGACCACCACTCTGGAATGTGCCTCAGCCCGCAGCTGCGTGGCCCCAGAGCAACTTCTCCTCCACGACAGCCCAATGTATCCACCACCAAAGGAGTTCATGGGCATGTGTCGCCCGGACCGTCACCATCATTCGTTGCCACCGACTTGCGTGGTTGCCGCATCCGCGCATCGGCCCGACCTTCACTCCACCTCTTCCACCAACCCTCAGGTGCACCGCCCGTAGCACCTCCTTCACCCGGTGTCCTCGCACCTGGCCTCCGCACACGCTCCTAATGCTCCAGATCGCGGCCGTCCATCGCCACCCGCAAGCGCCTCTCCGTCGTGCGCTCGCGCTTCCCCTAGCACGCCTCTAGCCACAGCTACGCCTCCGGTCGTCTCCAGCAGCTGAGCCACAGCCGCGCCTCCCGTCGTGTCCCCGCCAGCCCCGCGGCAGCCTGCTTCCCCGCACCTACGCCGCCCAGGGCTGCACGCCTACACTCATTCGTCGCCCCTCGCCGCAGGTGCTTGAGCCACCACCGTGTGCCTCTCGCATGTGGCCGAAGTCCTCCAGCGGCCGCAACCCTAGCTGCCTCTTCCGAGCCGCCCCATGTCTCCCCCTCCCCCTGCTCTCGCGCTCCCACGCCTCCCCTGCTCACGACACCATCGACGATCTTGCTCGATGAGGATGACGAAGAAGGAGGCCGGGTGCTGCGTGCGGTGGAGAAGGATGGTTGAAACTGGAGGGCTTTCAGTTTTTGTTAAGATAAGACAAATTTTTGACTAGTTGATTCATAAAAATTCACCAAAAAATTCAATAAAATTCACCGTTTGATCCGTAATGAATGATATATCCGTGAAAATGCAACATGAAGGTGTAACTAAGAGAGAGAAATTATGAAGAGAAAGGAAGAAGAACAAATGGAGGAGGAAGAAGATGAAGAAGATGTCTGGATAATTATACCCCTCTTAACTGCACCATGGTTTGAAAAAACCATGATTAAGTCAACTCATTGACGGTTAAACTAACAGAGGGGCACAACTGATAGAACATCAAGAAGTTGAGGGCACAACTGATATTCCCAAAAAGATAAGGGCATAACTGAACTTGCAAGATCTTGGAGGGGCACAACCGATAAAAACCCTATTTGTTATATATATTTTGACATGTGTATGTTTATCTGCATATCTATTTTAAAATGGATGCAGATATAATAGGGTTGCAAACATGCAAATACAAATAGGTATGTATCCATATATGTATACACTAGAAAAGTATGTAACCATATCTGTTTTACGATCCTAAAAAATGGAAGAGGTATCTAAATCCATATCCGTATATGCAAAGAAAATAAACAGAAAAATAATTATCTATATAATATATCATAAAATAAAAAATACATACTTGTGATTATTTACAAACGTATATGATGACGGACATATACAGATGTATCAGTATCTGCTTATGCACATCATGAATTGTTAATAGTAAATTATTGTAATTAGATTATATATATGGGTCCAATGGGGCTACCCCCGCCCCATTTTCCGAGTTCTTTTATTTTTTTCAAAAATATTGCCATGTATATTCATCTATACATCCCGTCTATATGTCATTCGAATTCGTCAGAAACATATATTCCTATGCCCCCCATCTAGAACATGTCGATTACAACAATGTTTAGCCGTTAAAATTACTTGTTCTAGATGGAGGGCAAAGGATTCTCTATTTCTGACGAAATTTGGATGACATGTTGGAGGGATATATAGATGAATATATATTGTGATATTTTTCATAAAAATAAAAATTTTTTGTGGAAAATAGGGTGGGGACAACCCCTTTATTCCTTATATATTGATTTTTTTTGTTGAGATTTGGGGGGGGGGGCTATAAAACATAACATGTAAATTTTAGTTATTAAATAATATATTTAGATTATATATAATACTATATATTAAATTTATATACGGATTTTGGTCGAGAGCCGGAGGGGCCAAGCCCCCACCCGCCCCTCTCTCTCCGTCACTGGCTATACCTTTAAAATGTCTTGGGTATCTGGGATTGGAGCCTCTCCATACATGTAGAATTAAGAATGTAATGTACGACTAAGTTTCCTACAACTACTTCCAACACGTAAAGATATACAGTCGAGCTCATATCAATTAATGTTGCAACTAAATAATGATTTTTCATGAAATTTTCATATCTCTTCTTCTCTTTTAAGAGTTCTCCCCATGTAGTAATGTACATGAAATTACAATATTGTCATCCTTAAACTTAGCAATAATGCTCTTGTGGATTGGTTGTAACAACCATTTAAGTTGTTTCAATAGTTTCTTAATCATTGTGAATGTTGGGTAACATCATAGTTTCTTCGTTTTTCTTGAAGAATCATCATGCACAACATCTTCAACTTATGAGAACTCTTCTAATCAAATTATAATACTAGTTCATTTTTTGAACGAGTTGAAATCTTGAAGTATGATTTTCTTATGTATAGTAATTCATCTCATAACTCGATCTTCATAAAAATAAATTTTTTGCGAGGTTATTATGTTTATTCATTATCCTGAATTGGTATTTCAGATATCAACTAATAGATGTTGTACCTCATCAACTAATAGCTTGAAACCGCTCGATTTGTTCCAATTTAGATCATCTTTTGTCTAATACTTTCATAGTAGTCTTCTTGACCATGTCTCCTATTAATAAGAATAAGTTAATAAGTTTTTGCATCCTCATCCACATCTATTTACTTAGTATATTGAAAGCACATACTCAACTGTTATTAATCAATCTCAAAACATCAAAGATACGGGAGATGCACTTCTCTTTCGAAGCAAAAATTTAATGCCCAACCTTGCACTCCATATACATATGTAATAAATATAACACCTGATCATTACCCCTTTTAAAAAATAGTGAAGTCTAACATTGTATGCTCCAAATCACTCTCGTAGTACAAGCTGATCTCAAACAGATGAACTCAGTCTAATAAACATAATATGCATTGAATATTCTCGAGAGGAATCTCATAAATCCAAGGTGTGTACACACACATCCTGTACTAGTACTTCTCGTTTCTTTTTGCCCAAGAGATGAATCCCTATTGTTACCGAATTCCAATCAATCATGCAGTACACTTGGGGCTCGTTTGGTAGGAGAATAAGCAGGAATAAGGATGGAGAATAAGGGGAATAAGGGTCTATTCTCCGTTCGGCTGGAGTATAGGAATAAAAAGAATAAGCTGGAATAAGGGTTATTCTCTGTTCGACTGGGTTTTGGGGGTTAAGGAATAAGGTTTGAAAGTTAGGTAAAGCTGTTGGTTGTTATTTGAAGTGGTGAGATATAATGTCTCATTATAGGTGGCATATACTTGTCAATAACCAGCCGACAATATGGAAATATACCTGATATGTGTTGAAATAAGGAAGAAGGAAATAGACCTGATAATATGAAAACTACAACATCAGAAAATAAGAATGACATTATATATTTGATTTCCCTCAGAATTGAATTTCCACATCGAAAATAACAATGACAGTGACGTCGGTTAAGCCACGCCACACCTGTGGCTGCTCAGCCATGATCGACACCACATCATTAAATCTTAATTTATATCGATGGAATCATCATAGGGACGTTGCATAAATTTAAGATGTACGTGGGTAAGAAATCATAAATTTAAGAGTACCTTGAAATAAGGATAAAAGTTCTTATTGTTCAGAATAACATCTGGTGTCGGACAATCATCAGCTGGGAATCAGATGAACTGATCTCTGAGGGAGACGATGCGTATGAGAATGTCGTTTAGGTGATTGGAAATTGTATCACCAGAGTGTTGGAAATGTTCAGAAAGCACACGATTCTTTGCATTGTGGCCAAGATAATACAAGAAAATGCAGAGGGATTCCTCTGCCTTGAGGTGCCTCGAATCCTTTAGGCCAGCTCGATCCTTTAATAGGCTGCATAAACGTAGTATGGTATCGGGATACATTCAGAAAATAGAATATGATCGAGCAACATGTCCATTTAGCATCTCCCGAATCCAGACATGACCTGTACGCATTGACGTGTGCTGTGGCACTCCGGGGATGTAACCGGCTCCATCGATCTGGTTCTCCTCGTCATTCTCTAGGACTGCACGCAGGTATGTCATATTCAACATGACCAAATTATATCTCATCGCGGTGATTGCCGCCATTCCCTCCATTGGACTTGTAGAAAACCTACATTTTCATATTGAGTTTCAATCATACAAGGCCAGCAACATTCACAAGGAATTAATGTAGAACACATGTACGGAAGCTACGAAGTTATCCTATTGCAAGCGAGAAAAGTCCGTTAAGAGAAGGAATTAATGTTCAATAGACCGAGTAGACAACTAAAAAAAATGAAAAACTACCATTCCAACCACTCTGGGACAGACGAGGTGAGCATCAACTAATCCTTGCCTAACTGGAGGCTTATCCACGCAGCCAACTTCGCAGGTACAAACTTGGCCCGATTGAGATAATACGTTCGTATGGGTCCTGAAGGCTATGGGCAAGACGAATTTGGGCCTCGGCAGGTAGGCCCATAACTAGGGCCTCAAGCTCATCCAGAAGCTCCTCCACCCCCTGGTGTGGATCTTTCGGAGTCCACGCTTGGATCTGCTCCCTTTGCAGCTCCAACATTTGCGTCGTCAAACGGACGACGTCCTCTCCCAACAGCTGTGAGGGTAAGGGGGCACCGTCACTGCGTGAACGCTTCGTGCTTGTTGCCTGGGCACCTGAATCCCGGCGTCTTCTCCTCCGACTTTGTTGGGTACTTGGGCCACCACCTTCTCCTGATTCCGGGACCTCAGGGGCATCGGTGTCCCCTTCGAGGTCGTCCTCAAAGTCTTGTTGCGTACCAGCATCACCCTCAAAAAATGCAGCAAACGAACCAGGGGGTGCTGTCTGTGAAGAGAAGGCAAATGTACCCTTCGCAGTGTAGTCTCCGACCATTGCTTCAACGAGACCGAAGTGGGGGAAAGACTTCCTCCGATATGGCTTGTACGCCTTGTCAATCTGAGTGCAATATAAATTGAAGAGAGGGTACTGAATTTTATGCGGAGATAAAGTACGTGCACATGCAGTTACTCACCGTGAGCCATGCCTCCTCATCAAGTGCGACAACGGTACAACTCAGTGGGTCTCATCCCCAACTGCTCTTCGTCATCAGGTATACGAATGCAGTGTAATCCTTCTTGATGGTTTTCCTTTGATTGTGGAGCTTCACCTTTTCCCAGTTTTTCCCAGTGTGCATGTTGAACTTCTCAATTATACTGTGCCACACTTGTGATGTGAAAGATCCTCCAACCCAGTCGCCAACATCAAAGTGATGTTTGAACAATTGAAGAAGACATTCATCCATAGCGGGTGTACACTTCACACGATGGACTAAGGAATCATCTTCCCTAATGTGAACCCCAGACGATCCCGCACCGGCAGTGAACATCCTGTAGTATAAGGACTTTCAAGTCAGAAGATGTCAACTGCAATGACGTCAAATGCAACGCAAGAAACCATTTCCCAACTAAGAACTCCGTGGAGTGGGAATCGAGAATTCAAACAAAAAATTTGCCTCAGTCAAGTATTGGAATCGAGAATCAGTCAAGTATTGGAATCGAGAAGCAGTAACAACCATCACCCATGAGTCCAATGCAATGCAACCATTATCAGCCCAGTATCACAGCGCATCAGTCAACAACCATGAGGTAAACCACACAGGTAATGACATCCTAGAGCACCAAGTAGGTGCTCTCAACCAACAAAATAACATCATGGAGCACCAAGTAGGTGCTCTCAACCAACAAAATAACATCATGGAGCACCAAATAGGTTTCTCTCAGCCAATTCACAAAATAAATTTGCGCCAATGATGTATTAGAATCAAGAATCAATAACAGTTATCACCTAAGAGTCCAAAGCAATGCAACCATTATCAACCCAGCATCACAGAGCATCAGTCAACAACCATGAGGTAAAGCACACATGTAATGACATCCTACAGCACCAAGTAGGTGCTCTCAACCAACAGAATAACATCATCGAGCACCAAATAGGTTGCTCTCAGCCAATTCAAACAAAAACTTTACCTCAGTCAAGTATTGGGATCGAGAATCAGTAACAACCATCACCCATGAGTCCGATGCAATGCAGCCATTATCAGCCCAGCATCACAGCGCACCAGTCAACAACCATGAGGTAAACCACACAGGTAATGACATCCTAGAGCACCAATTAGGTGCTCTCAACCAACAAAATAACATCATGGAGCACCAAATAGGTTGCTCTCACCCAATTCACAAAATAAATTTGCGCCAATGATGTATTGGAATTAAGAATCAATAATAATTATCACCCAAGAGTCCAAAGCAATGCAACCATTATCAACCCAGCATCACAGAGCATTAGTCAAAAGCCATGAGGTAAAGCACACAGGCAATGACATCCTAGAGCACCAAGTAGGTGCTCTCAACCAACAAAATAACATCATCGAGCACCAAATAGGTTGCTCTCAGCCAATTCAAACAAAAAATTTGCCTCAGTCAAGTATTGGGATCGAGAATCAATAACAACCATCACCCATGAGTCCAATGCAATGCAGCCATTATCAGCCCAGCTTCACAGCGCATCAGTCAATAGCCATGAGGTAAACCACACAGGTAATGACATCCTAGAGCACCAATTAGGTGCTCTCAACCAACAAAATAACAACATGGAGCACCAAATAGGTTGCTCTCAGCCAATTCACAAAATAAATTTGCGCCAATGATGTATTGGAATCAAGAATCAGTAACAATTATCACCCAAGAGTCCAAAGCAACACATCCATTATCAACCCAGCATCACAGAGCATCAGTCAACAGCCATGAGGTAAAGCACACAGGTAATGACATCCTAGAGCACCAAGTAGGTGCTCTCAACCAATAAAATAACATCATCGAGCACCAAATAGGTTGCTCTCAGCCAATTCAAACAAAAAATTTGCCTCAGTCAAGTATTGGGATCGAGAATCAGTAACAACCATCACCCATGAGTCCAATGCAATGCAACCATTATCAACCCAGCATCACAACGCATCAGTCAACAGCCATGAGGTAAACAACACAGGTAATGACATCCTAGAGCACCAATTAGGTGCTCTCAACCAATAAAATAACATCATCGAGCACCAAATAGGTTGCTCTCAGTCCATTCAAACAAAAAATTTGCCTCACTTAAGTATTGGAATCAAGAATCAGTAACAACCATCACCCATGAGTCCAATGCAATGCAGCCATTATCAACCCATCATCACAGAGCATCAGTCAACAACCATGAGGTAAAGCACACATGCAATGAGATCCTAGAGCACCAAGTAGGTTCTCTCAACCAACAAAATAACATCATCGAGCACCAAGTAGGTTGCTCTCAGCCAATTCGCCAAAAAAATTTGCCAAAATAAAGGAGTCAAGATTCAATAACAACCATCAGCCTTCAGTTATGTAAAAATAAAATCAACCAATAATCGTAGACCAACACAGCAGCCATAAGGCAAAGCAACGAAGATAGGACTCCATCGAGCATCAACAAAGGTGCTCTCTACCATCAAAATAACATCCTCGAGCACCAAATAGGTTGCTCTCAACCAATTCACAAAAAAATTGACTCAATGATGTACTAGAGTCAAGAATCAGTAAGAACCATTAGCCATCGGTTAAGTGAAAACAATATGAACCCATCATCATAGAGCAACACACAACAGCTGTGTGGTAAAACAAACAAGATAGGACACCATCGAGCACCAAGAAAGGTGCTCTCCACCATCAAAATAACATCCTCGAGCACCAGATAGGTTGCTCTCAGCTTATTCACAAAAAAATTTTGCATCAATGATGTACTGGAATCAAGAATCATTATGAACCTTCAGCCTTGAGTTAAGTGACAATAATATCAACCTGTCATCATAAAGCAATACACAGCAGCCATGAGGTAAAGCAAACAAGATAGGACACCATCGAGCACCAACAAAGGTGCTCTCTACCATCAAAATAACATCCTCGAGCACCAAATAGGTTTCTCCCGACCCTATCACAAAAACAATTGCCTCAATGATGTACTGGAGTCAGTAATCAATATGAACCATCAACCATCAGTTAAGTGAAAAAAATATCAAGCCATCATCATTAAGCAACACACAGTAGCCAGCAGCCTTGAGGTAAAGAACACAATATAGGACTCCACCGAGCACCAACAAAGGTGCTTTCTACCATTAAAATAACATCATCGAACACCAAATAGGTTGCTCTCATCCCATTAACAAAAAAATTTGCCTCAATTATGTTAAAGCAACACACAGCAGCCATGAGGTAAAGCAAACAAGATATGACACCATCGAGCACCAACTAGGAGCTCTCAACCAACAAATTAACATCCTCAAGCACCAAATGCAGGCATGGGTATTCCAAACCCGTCATCATAACCAGTCAAGCATCACAGAGCATCATACAACAGCCATGAGGTGACCAACCCCTCACAGCCAACCGTTTGGTAGGAGAGCCAAGAAATTGACATCCAAGAGCACCTAATAGGTTGCTCTCGGACCAAAATCAGAGAAATTCACATCAACGATTTTGGAGACACATGCATCACTGACAACCATCTACCAGGTAGGAGATCATAAGCCATAGCAAATCAAGCATCATAGAGCAACATAAGGAGATATGTAACAACCCAGCAACTTCATTGCAGAATCAAGACGAAGGAGGGGTTTAGAATGTACCTGGTGATCCAACAAATGCTAGAAGATATGTGAATGCACAATCCCAGTGCAAAATTCACAGCAGTAGCGACATAGGAGCCATTGGACTTTAGCCTCCGACCAATTTTATAGTGATTGGAAACCCTAGACTCCATGGAATCCATGGCTCCCACAGAGAGATCAAGGCCACAGTGGGTGATTTTATGGTCAAAAGAAGCAGGCGGATGACCCATCACACCCCAACAGTGAAAGCTTACATACCTCGGGCGTAGATCACATATGAGGTCCGTAGGTGGGTCGACCATAAAGCCACCTACCATCAGCCGCTCAGAGGAGGGCGGGTCCCAGAGGACCTGCAACAATGGTGGGGAAGCATCAAGGACATTGCAGGAGGGAGGGGCGGGCGGGGGAGGGGCGCGGGGAGGTCGGGAATAAGGGGGAGGGCGAATATCCATCATGCGAGAAAGGGGGCGGAATAGCCGTACACCTCGCGATCGACTCATCCCCTTATTCCCCCTTATTCTACCCCCTTATTCACGTACCGAACAACCCCTTGGTTTCAAGAAACAAACATAAACTCAAGGCTCCTCCACATAAAAGGATCTTTTCTAACCAAAAATGGATGTTTACGCATCCCCCGTTAACATGACACATGGGTCAAAATTCTTTCAAACTCCAGAAGAACGATCTAACCTGATGCCATCATCTTCGACCTCTATGATGACCTTGATGCACAATAGTGAAGAAGTTTGTATGATCTTATAGTAGCCATCTTAGGTTGACCATATGTAGAGTAGACAACCCTTTATGTAATATCTCGACTATATGCAATGGTAATACATCTTTAGTAACGTAAAATATGATATTTTATTCTCCTCATTAGAAACTTTGGTCATTTGTTTTTATTCGAAGTGTCCTTTTAATGCATGTAGTTCTGCCTCTATTCTTACTCAATAGCTATTGTAGGGTTTGTAACTGATTAACCACATAACTTGTGTCCTCAAACCGACTTTCTAAATCCGTCTCTAAAGCTATCTCAAAGACTATTATATAATACACCTTTGTAATGATGTCCGACCATGAAATGTATCAAATCCGTGAATTCCAGTATGTATACTTAACTGTTCAAATGAGCGAACACTTTTCTTTTCATTTCTCTCCATGGCTCTTAAATACTTTCCACTGAGAAAAGTCACAAACTATGATCATTTATAGGTTTTCTCTAATCCATCTATGATATGCCATCATCCTTAAATGTGCAAATAAGTGTTTTTGATGAATATTACATGAAATTCTTCTAGTATTGCATTTACTTTGAAAATTCCCTCGACCTTGCTAATTAATACCTAAGCCTCATCAAACTTTTCATTTCTATTGAAGTGCTTCACTCAACACTTACAGGTCATATGAAGATACTAATATTATTTCTTGTGGTCTGACACCTCAGTTATGATCTTAAACTCTCCTTGATTAATCCCTTACTATAGATTATTTTTAAGTTGTCTTTTTCTTGGTTAGTGATGCTTTCTTGCCTTTATATTTTACTATTGTACCATTCTATCTCCTTAGCTCTTGTGTACATTATCCATGGAAGATTCTCTTGTAGCATCACCCACTAATTAGGTGGTGCCTATGACAGTAAGGGCAAGTTGGACTACAATTATGATGCCATATGCATAGGTACAATCATTAAGGAACCAAGAGCCTAAGAGACTTCCAAAGTTAGTCAAGAGGATTTTAGGGAGACATTTCATGCTGGTCGTACTGACCAATATAAACAATGGTTATATACGGTACTCTGGTTTTGTACACAACGAGGTGACCTTGCTTTGATGCCATCTCTATAACAACCCCTCCCCAAGCAAAATCAATCCTATCTAGAGGTTCGTGTGCATGGAGTTAATATCCAAATATATCATTCACTTAGCCAAGATAAGTCATCCAGTGATGAATACCACTAATACCACATATTCAATCCCAAGAATTCATAGTAAGCTAAATGTCTATATAAAACATGAACATAGAAGATATTTAATAAAATTCTTACATGATATTTGCACTCAAATTCAACATTTTTATTACAATAAGCAAAATCCTTTCCCATATACTGCTAAATTCTTTAAACTAGGTTTGAGTGAGCTATAGCTAGCCCGACAAAGCAAACATACATGCTATATCAAGGCGAATTGTGTCATGAGCAAGAAAGTCAACAAATGTCATTTATGAAATTATTTAAAAATCATATAATTATCACAAGTCCAGTGGACATGCTTTTAATTCACTTTTAGCTCTAGTTATCTAAGAATAATACAATTATATAACATATATATGTAAACAATGTAAAAGATAATATCATGTTATCCACTAACAAAATAAATTAGTTATCAAAAGGAGTATTGAGCAGAAGTAATTAATCACAAAGAAACATATCACCAAGAAATTGTCCATAAAGCAAATGAGTATTAGCAATAAGTATGCAATGAAAAATACTAGTTACACTTAATTTCTATCTTTATTCTCAAGTTATTAATCATACTTTGTCCGTTTAGTATGAAGAAGAAGAGTACAACTATGTTATTGGAGCCACCTTAAACCTAATCGCATTCTTCTTCCACTTGCTACACGTGATTGAGTGGCTACTCTGAACTTAATTCCAGATTAAAGGCCACACTAGTATAGCTTCAAGGCATTGCTAGTCACTTTGAGGCTACATATGGTGACTAAGTAAGCAACCCTTATCACACATAAAGAGAACACAAGTGTGACGATTATATGCATCCTTAGGACCGCATAGTACGGGCTAATCTCTTTCGTTCCACCGTTACAAGTTCGAGTTGAGCCGCCACTCAATCTATCTAAAGCCCCTCAGTTCCATGATTCCATTGGGTTATTATCTTTATAATAGTCTAAGTGCTTAAGAGAAATATCCCAACTTAATTGTAATTCCTTTAGTAAGGACAAAAAATTAGCCCATAACTTACATAATCCAAATTCTAAGTGGTGCAATGTAAAGCCTTAACTCCCACCTTTTCAGATCCTACATTAAGAATGATATTCTGATCCGGCTCATCAATGATGAATCCAAGAAAACTTCTTTTATTTGAACCAGAGGTCATTTCAAATTGTTATGAATTTTGGAAGCAAGAGAGGTTGACATCGGTCAAGCCATAGTTAACTCTTATTCACTACATAATCCAAATTCTAAGTGGTGCAATGTAAAGCCTTAACTCCCACCTTTTCAGATCCTACATTAAGAATGACATTCTGATCCGGCTCATCAATGATGAATCCAAGAAAACTTCTTTTATTTGAACCAGAGGTCATTTCAAATTGTTATGAATTTTGGAAGCAAGAGAGGTTGACATCGGTCAAGCCATAGTTAACTCTTATTCACCGTTGTTAATGATAATAGCTTTTGATTAAGGATATTAATGATGATTAAAGTTACTAATCATAATTACTGAATAGTAATCACATATTAGTGTGTATAAATCACAGTTAAGAACTATTAGTTATGTTTAATTCTAATTAAATGTGATTAGTGCTCATAAAGTATCATTAACAAAACCATGGGGTGGTTGGACCATATGAGAACATTCACTTCACCTACCCATAATACGAGGTGTACCTAATCTTCATCATTTCTTCCTTTTGAATCTTAATTTTAAGTCTCATTTCTGTTTTCCTTCAAATATCATTTTATAAGAGGAAACACTATTATTTTTTAGAAATATCACATGATATAAGGGGAAACTCCGCTAAAATCTCGAAAGATTATGCTCTTTGTATTCTTCGTGGTATTCACTCATTCTTCATGTTCTTTGTGTGTTCCTCATATTCTTGATTCAGAAATATATTTCAGGGTTATTAGTCATCCTACTTGAATACGAATCGAAGAAGGTTATGACATACGAAAGTTATCATGATTAGGTAATGAATACACGCCTTTTTAAGTCAGATTTTCAAGTTAAATAAAATAAAATTCTCAATTAATATTTTCTTCATTATGAAGAATGCTCACATTCTTATTTTTAAAATTCATGGTTGATTGATTCGTGATTTACACCAAAATAATTGCTAAAATAGATTTGGTCTGGAGAATCTTGCTTGTGATTGCTATGATTTATACAAGTTGCATGAAATTTTGAGATTTTAGAACGAAAATCTTTTGTAGCAAATTAATAATAAGAAAATACGGTAAACTCATGTATATATATACTTAAATACTTAATAGGGAAGAAAGATAAATATTTATGCTTTATATTATATCAATATTAGATGAAAATTGACATAGCTAAATTCGATCCAACGACATATTATATGTTGTCTTTTATGATAAGAATGACTTGAAGTATATTCAAGTCGGCCATGCAACTTGTAGGTTTGCTAGAAGAAATCCTTATGACAGGACCAACCTAGGTAATACACGTTGTCATGATATGTTGAGAACGCGAAATAAACTATTTGCAACTTGCGCTACTTGGCTACCATCAGACAAGTTGACTTACTGAAGATGTGGCCGTGCCATGTAGAAGCACATGTGGTTTGATAGTGGTTGGGTCACGATACACACACACACACACACATATATATATATATATGAAGCTGCTTGTATAGATGATTAAATCTTATTAGCCTATGGTATTAAGTTTGGGTCCTCTAGGGCAGTGTGCTTCATTGTTTGAAATGCTGAGGTTTTGAAAACCTTGGATCATGAGATAAACTAAAACTGTCAGAGTAGTATAAGAGGATTGGTTGAGGCGACTTGTGATGACATAAGCTCATCAGATCAACACAACCTCCAATTTCGATTGTCCACAACTTTAAAGTCAGTGATATGTGAGGTAAATCACATAGGACAATCTTCAACATTGAATAGAAGGAATATGACTTAGTAATGAGAAGAAATGGATTTTTTTTATACTAAGTGTTGCTAAATTACCCTACTTGTTTATTTTCTCTCACTACAGGAATTGCCCCATTTAGGGACGACAACTAGCGACGGTTTTTGAACGACCGTCCCTAATACCTCTTTTTAGGGACGGTCATCAAACAACCGTCCCCAATAACCAACTCAATGGGGACGGTCACTAATGACCGTCTCCTCTGCCTTGAGTCATGCCACTGGACGTTTTCGACCCTTGTGGAAGGGCTTTGGGGACGGTCCTGACCGTCCCCATTGTGCCTCTGTTGGCGTCGCCTCTAGCGATTGGACCATAGAGGTCGACCAAAGGGGACGGTCGTCGGTGACCATCCCTTCAGGTTTGACCAACTGGACGTTATCGACCTTCCTGTAAGGGCTTTGGGGACGGTCATGACCGTCCCCATTATTCCTCTGTTGGCGTCGCCTCAGCGATTGGACGAAAGAGGTCGACCAGAGGGGACAGTTACAGATGACCGTCGCCTCTAGTTTGAGCAGGCCACTGGACATTTTCGGCCCTTCTGAAAGGGCATTGGGGACGGTCCTGATCGTCCCCATTGGTCCTCTGTTGGCGTCGCTTCTAGCGATCGGACCAAAGAGGTCGACCATAGGGGACGGTTATATTGACCGTCCCCTCTGCCTAGACCACGCTACTGGATGTTCTTGGTCCCCTGCAAGGGCTTTGGGGACGGTCCTGACCGTCCCCTTTATTCCTCTGGTGGCGTCGCCTTTGACGATGGACCAAAGTGGTCGTCCAGAGGGGACGGTTTTTATTGACCGTCCCCTCTTCCTTCTCAAAGGAGACGGTCTTTAGTGAACCGTCGCCGATCGTCACCAATGGAGACGGTCATTACGACCGTCCCCATTGGTCAGATCGAAAAAAAACCCCTTCGACCTGCGTTTTCATCCCATTCTCCCATTTCCAAAGCCGCCGCCCCAATTTCGCCCTCTCCGCCCCGGCGTCGCCTCCGGCTCCTCCTTGCTTTCCGACCTCGTTAATCTTCATTTCAGGTAACTATCAACACTCCTTTGCTTTTATTCTTGTTTATTTTACTTGATAATCTTGTTAGAGTTGTTTTTCCCCATTGGATTTAGTTGTTTTGGTTATATACTTAGGTTTGCTTGATTTGTTTAGTATATAATATATATGATTTGTCTAGGTTTGCTTGATGATATGCTTAGGTTTGCTTGTTTCCCCTAGTTATGATTTGTTTGGTTGATAAGCCTAGGTTTTCTCCCTAGGTTGTGTATACAATAGGTTAGGCATAATGATTTGGATATACCATAGATTTATCTCTTAGCCTTTGTGCCACAGCGAGCCCCGCAAAGCGCTTTCTCCTAAGCTCAAGTGTGTTGAGCACAGAGGAGGGGTGAGCCAAGACCGGACCTTTTGAGGCTAGAGATGAATGAGAGACTTGTGGTGCTTCACGATAAGCCTAGGTTTTCTCCCTAGGTTGTGTATACAATAGATTAGGCATAATAATCTGTTTATACAATAGATATCCTAAAATGATAGTGAAATCATATAATAGATACCCCCATAATGATTTGGGTATACCATATATATGCCCATAGTGATTTGTGTATACAAAACATATACCCATAATGATTTGTGTGTACCTTAGCCATAGGAGTTGCTTGCTCGTAGAGTTAGGTCCAAACACCCTAATTGATTTGCATGTACCTATAGTCCGCTTTGGACCTAGATCAAACTCTAAACAGCCGCTCATTTATCTCTTAGCCTTTGTGCCACAGCGAGCCCCGCAAAGCGCTTTCTCCTAAGCTCAAGTGTGTTGAGCACAGAGGAGGGGTGAGCCAAGACCGGACTTTTTGAGGCTAGAGATGAATGAGAGACTTGTGGTGCTTCACGATAAGCCTAGGTTTTCTCCCTAGGTTGTGTATACAATAGATTAGGCATAATAATTTGTGTATACAATAGATATCCTAATCACTTCATTATGGTTTAGGGTAGAAAACTTGTTGTCTATAATAACACAATGGTGGATTTTATTATGATTGTGCAGTAAAATAAATAAATCATGGATGGATAAGAGATACGATGATTTTCAACAATATAAGAGAGGAGTGATTGCGTTCTTGGATTGGGCATTTCAAATAGAGAGAGTTGATAAGAAATTTGGTGGTCTAAAGATTTATTGTCCATGTGTGAGATGCAAGAATATTAAATGGGATGTTAGAGAGGCAGTGTATAACCATCTCATCCTCAACGGATTTTGGTTACATTACTCTATTTGGACAGAACATGGAGAGGGTTTAGATGTGCGAATGGATGAGGATATGGGTGTTGATGCAGGAGTGACTACCCAAACCTTGAATAATGTTGATCACGAGTTATTTGAACTAATAGACGATTTAAGAAGACCCGAGGCACAAGACATTGGTTCAGATGATAGGTTCTCGAGCAGTTGGCCAGATGCAGAAGATATATTGGCTACTGGGGTGGAAATGACGCGTTTGCAGTTTTGTTAGAGCTGTTTAGTGGAGCGGTCAATAAAGGATGCCATTCTTCATGATTTGGAGGTATTTATAATAATAACAAACAAAATTTTTTCTTGAATATATATACAAACTTATTTATGATTGCTTTGATAACTTTGCAGTCTATTTTTTCCTGGGACCATGACCCGGCCACTGATGCTCTGATTTTAGGCCATGGGGCGGAGATGTTGTGTAAATATCGAGGTCGTGTGAAGGCCCGAGTGAGTACTTTTCTTTTTATTTAAGTATAAACATGTTTTTCATCATATAGGTATATAATTAATTTTCTTTACATTTTAAAGTACTTCGACCCCGAGCTACCATTGGAAGCCAATTTGGCAAATTGTCCTCCGAATGTACCCGCTGACCAATGGAGGGCGATGGTTTATATTTGGATGGGAGAAGAGAATACGGTAAGTGACATAAAAATGTGCATTCTATACATATATCATTTGGAAATCTTTTATTAAAATTCTATCTTCGTATAGGGCATCTCAAGGAGAAATGCTGAAAATCGAAGAAAAGGTTTCAAGTCTACACATAGAATGGGGATAAGAAACACGAATCAACTGAAGGATGACTTTGTAAGTAATCTAGATTATTATTACTGTTAAAATTATAACTATTATAGATGTATTAAAATGGTATCCTAAGTTTACTAATCTTTTCACATTAGGAAGTGGAGAACGAGAGAGTGCCCAGCCGAATGGAAGTGTTCGAGAGGTCTAAGAGCCGCGATGTGGGCGAGGATGTTCATTGGGTGGATCCTGCCTATGGTCCAATTCATGTAAGTTATTCATAATATATATATATATATGCATCTTTAATACAAATTAAATGAATTTGAACTTAAATAAATTTATAGGAGGAGATGGTCAGGCTCACAACCACTGGCTCTGTAGACCCCACCGGAACGAGTCATCCACCTCTTACTCCTGATGCGGCTTTCATCCAGGCGACTGGTCCAGAGCATCAGGGACGCATCCGTTGTGGTGGTCGTGGTGCCACCATACGGAATTGGTATGGAGTAGGGACCGGCTCGACCTCTCAGAAGACACAAAGGGAGAGGGAACTAGAGAGTCAGGTGTCTAGCATGAATATGGAGATTCAGGATTTACGCCAACAAATGGCGATATTCAATGCATTCATGCAGGCACATCAAGGTGGAGCGTCGACTAGCCACCCAACAGTTGATGATAATACCGCTGCGAGGCTAGGCGACGACGATGACGGTGAAGAAGAAGATGATGCGGATGACGACGAGGACGACGACGCCGAGGATGAGGATGAGGACGACGAGTAGGATAGCTTACTTAGTTTGTATGATACTTTAGTATATTGTATAACTATTTTGAACATTTAATGTAGGATAATGTAGTGTTTTGAATGCATGTGTTGTTGGACTAGTTTTTTATGAATGTGGATTGCAATTTTTGTCTGGTGATTGTAATTTTTTTATGTATACAGATTTTTTGTAACAGGGGAAAATGAGGATCAAATAGGGGGCAATGGAAATTTTTTTGTTAGCAGATTAACAAAGGGGACGGTCATGGTGACCGTCCCCTTCGTTCTTAGAGACGGTTATGGCCGTCTTCACTTTTTATCATTTGGGACGGTCAGGACCGTCCCCCCTCACACATTTTAAGGGACGATCATGACCGTCCCCAATAAAATACTTTAAGAGACGGTCACGACCGTCGCCTATGTGTTGGTATTGGGGACGATTACTAATACCGTCGCGTATACCAAATGCGACGCGACCTGTAGAGACGGTCATATGACCGTCTCCATTGGTCAGAGGGGACGGTCAACTTATCGTTAGCGACGGATGTTGACCGTCGCCTGTTCTAATCTTTCTTGTAGTGTCTTCTTCATTACTTAACACTCGCTTAGCTCTATCCTATGATTTTTGAAAATGTAACAAGCATTGGTGAGCCATCACAAAGACTTTAGTGAGCTAGCGAACAAACAAATAGTAGTTTCTTTTAGTCTAACTAGTTCTTAGTTCTTTGGTGTTCTTTTCTTTCATCTTGATGTACATGTAAAAGAACACAGTGGGATAGTCTGTTTTGCAAACTTTATTTTGTGAATGAGATGTTTTTTATATATCATTTTATTACAACATGTATATACATGTTTGTTATCATTAAACAAATTTATTATTGAGTATCCAGATCCGATAAAGTGGAGGATCCAATGACACCTCCACTATACCCTCGCGATTCAATAGCGAGAGCTAGTACCTCTTTGGCTAGGTCTACATCTCAGACAAGACTGCTCACATATCTATAATACTACTAATAGTGAGTTTGTTCCCCACCTCCTGCCACATGTCACTCCCCTCCCCATCCCCCTTACTCCCCCGCACCCGGTCTCTCTCTCTCTCTCTCTCTCTCTCTCTAATAACTGGTTCTCTCTTTTCCTCTTATCTCTCCCTCTTTCTCTCTCTCTATCCACTTACTCTCTCTCTCTCGTTCCATTCTCTCTTTCTCCCTTTCTTCTCTCCCTCCCTCTCTCTACACTCACTTCTCTCCTTCTCTCTCTTCATATTCTCTCACATCCCACTAACTCTCTCTCTCTCTCCATCCCTCTCTCTCTCTCCAACCTTAATTTATCTCCCTCTCTCTTCATATTCTCTCCCTCCCCACTCACTCTCTCTCTTTATATTCTCTCTCCTTCCCTCTCTTTCTCTCTCCATGAATTTCATATTTTGTCTCTCACTTCCTCCTCCTAAATATATCAATATTGATTAAATAAAAGTAGACTCATGTATATCTATATCATTTACAGAATCTGAAGTATATATTATATTTTTTTTAAAACTATTATTCTCCTTTTAAATTTCTACTTTGAGAAAAATAATTGTAATTTTTTGAAACTACTCTTGACATCATTGTCAACATCATGTATATTAATTTCTCCCTCATGGATTTTAAATAGGATCATTACTAAAGGATACCTATAACCCATCCTTAATTAATTTATATACAAGCGACGATATCAATCTAATAATGATGAAAAAATAGATGCAAAAGTATCCCAAGTAATCCTCCCAAGCATTACTCCATTATATATCCGAGATTTCACAACTATGAGATAATTACTTTGATCTATTTATTTAAAGATTTTTTAATCGTATTATGCAATCATATTTGTAAGTATTTCATTATTATAATTTAAATAGAAAAACTTAAATGAAATTATATTTAATAACTAACGATGTAAAAGAGGAATACAATTCCATGATCGAGGTATATTATACAAGTATAAAGTAGGCATTAACTTTCCTCATATTAAGCTTTGAATCACATGTTAATTCAAGGCCTAACATTTATAATTTCGTTGATTTTTCTTTAATTATGACAACTAATTGGAATTTATAGTATTTCTTTCATTATAATCCTACAATAACACACTTTTTTAAATATATAACAAATCCATTAATCTCCATGTTCGAAATAAGAAAGGTATGCGTTAAGAGAGATAAATACCTTTAGATGTTAGTCGTAATTGCTAGGGAAGAGGGAACTTACATTTATTGAAATTATTTTAACATTGTATCATATAAGGTTTTGATAAAGATAGAGCATGGTAAATAATGATACATACTAAAGTTTTCCTACCACCATCATCATTAAATTGATTTTTGAGGTTGTTTGCATGATCATGATAGATCGATAATAAAATTATTAACATTAATTTTTTTATATAACAATGATAATAATAGTGAAGTTAGATATGTCATTATGTATGAATTAGTAATGTTTCTATTATTTATTTTATGCGCAATATTCCCTTTTATATTTAGATTAATCTTATACACAAAAGGGATAAATTACTAACTATTGCTTCACATATTTTATTACTATTATTATGAATACAAACAACCCGCCGTGGAGCGTGGGTATGCTCCTAGTTTTTACTATTGTCAAGAAGGACACTTTAAGAGAGACTATCTACAGTTCAGAGACCCTGAGTTGAAGCAAACCCCACTAATGTGGCATTTGTCCCTATAAATGGAGCAACACATGGAGGAAGAAATGGTAGAGGTCGAGGTTCACAAAGTACATGCCATACTCAACAACTTCAACAAAGCATTGCGGGATCTAGTTTGCCAATCCATAATGGTTAGCTTAATGTCATCACTGAAGAACAAGGTCACAACTTGAGCATTGTTGTAGGAGTTACAGTTACTATCCTTTGTCTTTCTATATACGCCATGTTTGATTCTGGTGTTTTGCATCCTAACAATTATAACAATATATATATATATATATATGCATATATGTAAACCCTTAGAACAAAAATTGTCACACCGATACAAGTCATGTATCATTTCTAGCTCAACATCTATTGCCCGCTTTAGGCAAGATTCCTATAGAAGTACAAAAACCTTATTTGATTACGGGACCTGCAGGACAAGTATTTACAATTAAAGAGATTTTATATGATTGCATAGTACCTAATGTAGAACTCTAGTTACATGCTTCTCTACTACTTATTGAAATGGATGATTATAACGTCATCCTTGGTATGGAATAGTTGGAAAGGCATGACGTATGCCTTGATTGTTTCTAGAAATTATTATCATTTCACCTTCCTAACTCCGTAGAATTCCAATTTAGTGGAAAAACTTCCAATGATGAAGTGGTATGCTCTCTCTCGCTGAAGGCATGGTGATTGTTGTTGCATGGGTGCCTAGGCTACTTATCTTATGTGTCTACCACCAGAAAAATATAAGGGATGATAGAATATATGCATATAGTTTGTGAATTCCCTGAAGTTTTTCAAGATAAACTACCTAGATTACCACCTGAGCGAGATATTGAATTTGAAATCTCTCTTGTAACTGATACTCAACTAATCTCTATTCGGATATATTGTATGGCACTAACTGAGTTACATGAATTGAAAGTACATCTAAAGGAACTCTTAGATAAAAGGTTCATTTTCCCAAGTACTTCACTATTAGGTGCACCTATGCTTTTTATGCTTAAAAAAGATGGGTAAGTACTATGCATTGATTATTGACAGTTAAATAAAAGGATAATAAAGAATCCATATCATTTGCCATGAATATATGACCTCTTTAACTAGTTGCAAACTTCTACGATATATTCCAAGATCGATCTACGATCTGCATACATTAAATTGAGGATCATAGACTTAGATATCTCTAGCAACCGCTCGCACACGATATGAACATTATGAGCTCTTAGTTATACCTTTTGGATTGATTAATGCACCAACAACTTTTATGGATCTTATGAATAGAGTGTTCATTAAATTCCTAGATCAATTTGTGGTAGTATTTATTGATGATATACTCATATACTCTAAGGATAAAAAACAACATGAAAATCATCTCCAACACGCACTCGAGACATTGAGGAAGAATAAGTAGTATGCCAAGTATAACAAGTATGATTTGGGCTAAGTGAAATAGTCTTTCAAGGACATGTAGTTTCTGGCGCAGGTATATCTGTCGATCCTATAAAGATTAGTGTTGTGAAGGGTTGGGAACATTCCAAGACCGTCATAGAAATACGATGTTTTCTTAGGCTAGTTGGGTACTATAGAAGGTTCATGAATGATTTTTATGAATGGCCTTTCCTTTGACCAATTTGACCCAGAAAAGAGGTTTCATTTCATGTGGTTTGATACTTGTGAAACTAGTTTTTAGATACTGAAGAAACATTTAACAACAACACCTTTTCTTACCTTACACCCAGGCACCGAGGTCTTCACTGTATACACTGATGCGTCCAAAGAGGGACTTCGGGTGGTTCTTATGCAACATGAAAAGGTAGTGGCATATATGTATGTTTGGGGATCGCGATGCCACTAGAGGGGGGGGGAGTAAAGAGTTGTTCGAAGAAATTTTAAAATCTTTTTCTGAACAATCAACAAGCACATATATAACCAACCAAGTAATCTAATCAACACACTTGCACATTTTTTTAACGTGGAAACCCACTTGGGTAAAAATCATGATCTGAGTCTTTCTGACTCGAGATTTCTCGATTAGCTGAGCTAGTCAACTGCTTCACTAAAGCTTGAGATATTTATGCAGATATCTCAATCGTTTACAAAGTTGACACTTCACAATCTTGAATCAAACACCAAGATCAACATTATAGATCACATACACTGTAGCCGAAGCAAAACAACAAATGATGTTCGACTTTCTTCTTGCTTCCTTGGATATCTTACGCCCAAGAGCTTTACTGCAACTTAGGATCAAACACATAAAGTATTGCAGAAATATTTTTATTGTAAGCAAAAATATATCTATATATCAACAACCTTTTCCATAGAAACTTTATATTCATAGATATCAATAAGATATTCTCCAATAAGGAATAGTAATATTTAGAGATAAATCCGCAAAATATATTGCAATAGATTCCCAAATACAACACAATAGAGCATATATGAATAATCAATATCAAATAAATAATAAACATTACTATACTGAGAAGGCTGCTAAAAGTGTTCTAACTTCAATTAGAAAAACTTGAGCGATGGCGATAGATCGAACTCTGCTGAAATGATATCTTTGCTTCACAGCTATCAACCTACAATATTCTTCTAAAAAATGTCAAACGAATCATTGAATACGAGAAAGAATAGTCTAGGAAATCACTCAAAGAGAGATTCTTGTTTTTCCAAAGAAAGTAGGAGCGGTTGCTCAAGTTGTGTGTCTTCCAACAATGAGTATGGGGTCCCTTATATAGGGAGGTCCATGAGAATATGGCCATTGGAAACAAAATAGGCAAGAAATCAGAGAAAATTTTCTGTAGTGATTGATTAGTGCATACACAATGATTGATGAATTGGAAATGATCAAACACGTCAAAAGGCTATGATCAATTAGTTCTTGACCATTGGAAGGGATTCAAATTATGGTCGATCAGGTCGACAAATGTTGGTCGATTATGCATGATCGATCAGTTAAAATAACATGGTCGATCAGTGATGGTCGATCACTGATAAAAGATGGTTGATCAGAATATGAAAGTTTGACCTCTCGATTAGGAAATTATCAAGTGAATCTTGCTGCAGATTATAACTTTCCAAAAAAATACAAATAAATAATTCAACAACTTTGGAACAAAGTTAAGCAAGAAACTGAGCTTCTGCTTCGCTTGAAGTCGACAACTCTTCAAAAACTTATCGAACTGAAATCCACACTTATAGTCCTGCAATCACGGAGAATATGTGAGTGACTATGTTATATTCTTGTATACATGTCATCTTTAAAGCATTAAAGAAACAAAGAACTAATAATATGCATCATGACAATTGATAACACATGAACATAACTACCCAACACATGACCTTGAACTTGTTGCACATTTCTTTACTTTGAAGATATAGAGACACTATCTTTTTGGTATCACTTTTGAGATTTTTACTGATCATAAGATTTTGAAATATCGATTTGGCCAAAAAGAGATCAATATGAGACATAGATGATGGCTAGAACTATTGAAAGATTATGATTGCACAAGATCTTATCATCGTGGTAAGTGAAATGTGGTAGCATATGCCACTAAACTCCTAATCCACCGCCAATAAGACGTAGTTAAGTTAAGCATCATAAATATTATTAGTTTTGGTTGATGACTGTAACATTCTAAACAGCCTATGCGAAAAGAGATGAGTATATACGACGCTTGCTCAACCGTCGTATACGTCCTTTCTTTTACAACACCATGTTAATCACCGTATATAACGTTATTATTATTGATGATGGTTGCGTTGACCGTAGTAACTAAATTTGTTAAAAAACATTAGTTGGTTGCAGTTGCTGTAAGGAGCTTGTTCCCCCATTAATACACCCGTGACCTGCAAAAGAGAGGGATAAAATACCCATGCGGCACTTAAGAGCTCCATGGCTCACAACCACATAAAAATTGACCGACAACATTCAAGAAACCATCATATTTAATCGCAATTACATAGATGAATGATTAAAAAGTACAAGTTACATACATACTACAACATAAACAACGGTTCTGGGCACAATCACAACCAACATTGTAAATCCTTGGCATCGGTAGGGGAAGGGTAGTCATCTTCATGGTTCTTAGCATGGAAGAGCTAGAGCTGAACTACATGTGCTCCTCCCAGATATCTATGCAATCAGCCTATGCATCTCCTGCATCGTTTGTGCATTTTGGTGCATAGTTTGAGTATTCTGATGTACGGTCTGTTGCAACTGATCTTCCCTCTCATGTAACCTATTGAGGTTTCGTCGCATCTCCGCCATGCTCTTCTTCAGCTGGTAAAACTCCTGTTGCGACGGACTACTGCCTCGTCCATAGAAGCTGGACTTGGTGGCAATTACATCACCCTATAGCACTCATTTAGAATGTTGGGAAGAAGGAAAGAAGACATGGTGAAATTCCTCATCACTCAGATCATTGTAGTCCAAAGAGCCTTGGTTTGAAGTTGGTTGGCCATGAATGAACTCGATCATGCTCCATACGTACATTTGCAAATCAAGTGTGTTAGATATATACTTAGATTTATAAGTTTAACTAAATCTATGATGACTTATGCGGGCTTCCCCGTAACTCTCATGAATAGCGAACTTGTTCCCATCCTTATTAGTTGTCTATTGAGTCATCTCAAAGAGTCTAATGTGGTCCAACATTTCCGTTGTCACAGTGTAACGGTTTGAAAAAAAAAACTAATAAATCCAAAACCGTAACTAACTCCCGATATTGGGTTTTATATTATTAATAATAATAATATTAGTAAAGAAGAGATAATGAATTAGTTATCCATTAATTTATTCAATTTATTATTATTATTTTATCTCATTATTGGTACCTATAAAAAGGGCATGAAGCCCATCCATTAGTCTCACCTTAGAGAGAGAGAGAGAAAGAAAGAGGGAGAGAGAGAGAGAGTTCGGCAACAACAATATTCGTCGTTCTTGAATCCGGCATCGACAACCTTCTCCGTCAACGTTGAAGAATCATTCCGGCGAAATCGAAGAAGAAATCGACGCGGCCGGAATCGATCCGGATTGGACGGAGTCTTGGTCGACGAATTCTATCGTCGACAAGGTATGTGTCGAACACATAGGATCGCTAATGGTGTTTTGTGTTGATCCTTGATTTAAAAACTACGACTTATAGACGTATGGATTGAACCTTTAGACTCGTATCATGGGAAAACTACTTCATATAGGTGATTGATTCTGGCGATTATTACAGAAATTATTAAGGTCGTGATCATAGATCTCCTAACCACTGATTAAGTTAGTGCATAAATCATTATTAATTGCATCATTAACCGAAGTTGAGGATTACTATATTGATTTGGAACAAAACCAATAGGAGCGGATGCAGATCAATGGTCAGGGATCTTCTTATTGTTGATTTTTTTTCCTTTGAATTTTTAATAAAAAAATCATACGTTGATTTTTTTCTTGCAGGCAGTTTCTCTTGATTACGTTCGTTATTTAGATTGGGGTGACTCTTATACCTATTGCAAACCATATAAAAATTGTATAGATCCTTGAAAAGGTGATGGTTTTAGTTGAGATTGTAATGTCTAGAAATATAGGTTTCCGTAACATAGGGTGTTGTCAGATCCTTGATATTCTATTCGAAACTATTAAAAAAAAACTTACCCGAATTCGTGTGTGCGTATATATCTGATTTCGATGTCCAGGAGATCATATTACTTGTAATCAGCATGGAATACCCTTAATAATTTCCGTTACATCCCCTGTAATCACATTTGAATTTGGCAATAGATGTGTATATAAATCAAACCTTCAATAAAAATAAAAAGAAGTCACATATGTCATTTTATCTATTTTATGAGAAAATTAATACATATGTTAACTTAGCAGCATGTTATAATATATTATGTATCCATTCCGTTCCAGTACTTGCATTGCAACATTTATCCATCTATGGAGTTGTTTTTTTTTTATGCGTATATTGGAAGTGAATCAATATTTACGATCTTGTTTTTATGTATCAGTCACACGATACATGACCCATGTGGATAAAAGTAATTAACCAAAGAAAGAAGCAGAGAAAGAAAAGTGCTTGTTATGAACAACAAGTAAATAAGTTAACTTTCTAAGTTTTTAAGAAAATGTTAAGATGTCGGCACCGACTCGAACTAAGGGGTCGTATGGGCCTAAAGGGCCAACGTCTTCCGGAGGCGTGAGGCAAAAGATAAGTCCTCTACAGTTGTAGCTACACTGTCATGTTATGTATTGATATGAACCGCTTGTGCCGGCGGTAAGCCATCAAAGCCATCAAAGCCGCCTAAGAAGTAACAATCAAGACCACTCTAAACATGAAAAATGTCATGGGCATATGTGCAATATTTGTTAATATTATGTGCATATATGCAATTATGTTACTGTTATGGACATATGTGTAAGTTCTGTTATGGTTAAGTGCATGTGTGCAATTATGCTGATGATATGGGCATACATGCAAAATTATTTTAAGATAAGGTCATATATGCAATTATGTTAATGAGATGGGCGTGTGTGCAAAATAAGTTCATATTATGGGCATATATGCAATTTATGTTAATGGTATGTGCATATGTGCAAATTATGATAATTTTAAGGGTACATTTGCAATCATGTTATTGTAAAGTGCTTATGGGTAATTTATGTGAATCTTATGGGCATACATGCAAATATGGTAAAACTTAGAGGTATATGTGCCAATATGTTATGTCATGCATAGTTATGAAGAAAATTAATTATTATGCACTAAATAAGTTGATTTATGATTTTTGCGACTTGTTTTCTACGCTAGCCGGCTTGACCCAAACTCGGCACATACTGAGCGTTATGCTCATAACATGTTTTGCTAACTTTTTCAGGGGAACGTGAGGATTAGACTATTAGCAGTTTAAGGGAGACGACACCGTCTTCAAGAAGTAGGAGCGGTATGGATCTACTGCGTTTTGTTGGGAGGACGTCTTTATGCCCACTGGAATAAGGAAATCGTGGATACGATTTCGTCTAGTTTATTTATCTCTAATTAAGGAACTCTTGTAATTGTGACCTTATTATGTTATGGAAAAGTTTTTTTTAAGATGGTTCTTTACTGCTCTTTTATGCTGTGATTGATGCTATGAGTAACGTTCCCGAGATGTCCGCCGAGTTTCTCGCTTCCGCAACATTCTCGGACGATCGGGTTCGTTACACACAGCCTAAAAAAATATGGCAATCTTATTGAGTTATATCATGCTATGCTTGTTTTGTAAGATGTTAGCTTACAAGAAACTTACATGTTTGTGTTTCAGGTTATCCAAACCTGTCGTCCCAAGGTACGGGTAGGATCGAGCGCTTTATTCTCGTTACCTTTATTCTTCTCTGAATTACACTACAATTAGGAGAGCATACCATTATTTATATAGTATTCTAAAATACTTAAGAGTTTAGTTCATCCCACCTTGAACTCTCCACTTTCCCAATACTGGCTGGCTGCCTCCCACCCAGTCGAATGCCAATCGAAGGGCGGATTGGTTAACGATTCTTCACTGTCATGAACCTATCATAGTAGTTTATTTTAATACTGGCTTGAAAGAAAACTCAACAGATTTGTAATTAACATACCGAAAACACTAACCTTCTTTCCCCTCGCTTCCCCTCGCTCATGTATCATGATGTGCTTTCCAGCCCAATGTAAGAACCTATCCTCGAGCTCGGAATCGTCACTCTAGTAAAAAATGTTATGTATGACAAGCAAAAATCAAAGAATCAAAAAATACATGTTACTTAATTCTCTACCTTGTTGCATGCATTTCAAAGCGGAGGGGGCATTCTTAATGTCAGTGGTACTCAATGGAACACATATCGAAATTAACAACCGTTTGGAAAACAACCCTGTGTACTCTCCTAAATCTCAACTTGCTCTATTCAGTTGCACCTTCACCCTCTCGCCAGACTTTAATGTATCTAATTGATTACATTTAACAGGGCTCGTCCCCTTACGTATTTGACATGTTAAGGAAGTCACTATTATATAGCCATTTTTCTCATCACATTTTCAAAACTAACAAATATCACATAATAGTATACCTGATGATGATGCACCTATCTCTGGAGTACCTTGCGGATTGGCCGCAGCTCCATTAGCCTCCTCCTCAATATGGGGCCTGCCTACGACCCCCTTAACCACCTCAGCCTTTGATCGCTCACCTCCTCACTCATCATCGTCTCGATCATTCTGTCTAAAAAATCGGGTCCAAGCCATCTGCATTTTTTTTGAAAATAATCTTATTAATAACTTTAGATATTCAAAAATGTATGATCAAAGGAAGCCATTTATAATTGTTCAGATATTTTAATCGATCTATATTTCAAGCATATCATTAGAATTGTTCAGATATTTAGAAATTTTTACATTTAGAAATTATCAGATATTTAAATCGATCTAGAGTTTCTACACTTAGAAATGTTCAGATATCTTGGTTATATGTAATCTGAGTAGAGAGATAAAGTAAATATATGAAACAATATACATTTAAAACTACATGCTAGAATGTTCATATAAGAAAATTTTGCAATTTTTTTACACATAGAAGAGCTCCTGTGATAACTCACTTACTTTTTGCGGATGATACAATTTTATTTACTAATGGAGCAAAGGAATCCCTCAAAAATCTATTCTCTTTTCTTCAGGCCTATGAGAAAGCTTCAGGGCAGAAGATTAGTTATGCAAAAAGCTCTTTCTTTATTAACCACAACGTTCCCCCTTCTGTGGTACGTAGAATTTCAGATGTTTCAGGCATGGCTAGGGGCATATGCCCTTTTACCTATTTAGGCTGCCCAATTTTCCAGGGCCTAACCAAGATCTCACATTTTGAGGGCCTTCTATGCTCAATTCAAACGAAGCTTGCAGGTTGGAAAAGAAATATATTATCTCCGGGTGGCAGGTTAATTTTAATCAGACATGTCCTTAGCTCTATTCCTATACATATAATGTCAGTTTATGACCTCCCTAAAGGAGTTATCTCGCGTATGCACAGAATATTTGCCAATTTCTTCTGGGGTGGAACATCAGAAAAATCAAATAAACATTGGTTGAATTGGAAGGCAATCTGCAAACCTTTGGAGGAAGGAGGTTTAGGGCTAAGAGACTTAAAGGATTTCATGCTCTCTTTGAGAATGAAATTGGCCTGGACCTATCTGAACTCCAATTCTATATGGGCTACATTTATGAGAAATCGTTATGGAGTACTTGAAGGAGTAGGAAAGTACAATCCTGCAAGATGGAAGATTCTGAAAAAAGCATCTGAAACTTTAGACAAGAATTGTATGTATGAAATTGGGAATGGAGATATAGATCTGTGGCATGATAGATGGCTTCTGCAAGGTTCTTTAAATTCATTGTATCCAGATGAAAGACCTTCTCGGAAAGTAAAGGATATTTTTGAAGGAAATTCAATATCTGCTACAAAATTATTGGAACTTGGGCTACCTTCGGAGATCTGTATTAATATTTTAAATCAGGATTACACATTAACAGAAGGCTCGCCGAGCAAACGATGGATAGATACAAGACAGGGGATACCATCGGTGAAGACATCATGGAATTTTGTTAGGACACAGTCACCGAAAGTTGATTGGGGATCTGGAATATGGGGACCCCACATTCCGCCAAAATATTCCATTGTCCTCTGGAGACTTTTTTTGAAAATACTTCCTTTGGATCAGTATTTTAAACGTATTGGTTACAGTTTTCCATCAAAATGCTACTGCTGCAAAGAACCAAAAGAAGAAACACTTTCATATTTGTTTTGGGAGAGTGATTTAGCTGCTGCTGGATGGACTTGGTTCTGTCAGACTTTAAAATTGTCACATCATGAAAATAATCTTTTGGATTGGCTTCATTTCATTTTCTCTTCGGCCAATGGCGACACTCTTATCTATTTGGTGCGCAGACTATTATCAGCCATTATTATTTGGACTATTTGGAAAGAAAGAAATAAAAGAAGACATCAAAATATTTATGCTCCTTTAACCGTTTTTATGGGACAAATTGCGGATGATTTTCACATTCTTAAGTCTCTTATTAAAAGTTCCAAGATTCGAAACAATGCTGAACTCCTCTTCTTATCAGAGCTTGGGATCAACATACAAAAACCAGAGAAAAGCCACAAAATATTAAAATGGATGAAACCCCCGTTGGACCTACTGAAACTGAACACAGATGGGGCCTCTAGAGGAAATCCGGGTCTATCTGGGGGGGGGGAGGTGTATTACGGAACCATGAAGGGCAGCTTGTCTTTGCTTTCTACTCTTTCTTTGGCTATGGAACAAATACAGTGGCAGAATTAAGAGCAGCAGTAAGTGGTTTGAAGAAATGTCAGGAGTTGGGCTACAACAACATTATTTTAGAGATGGACTCCACTTTTTGTGTTAATCTGCTCAATGCGGATGCTTGTGACAATTGGTATTTGAAGAAGTGATGGCTGGAAGCCAAAAGGCTTTTAAATGTTACGATTCTGATTAACCATCAGTATAGAGAGGCCAATAGTGCAGCAGATTTTTTGGCCAATATGTCTATAGAAGCAAAATCCGACAAATTTTACCCTTCTCAAGAAGTCATACCAAAGAATTAATGGGGAATCATAAGATGCGAAAAGCAGGGACTCCCATACATACGCATTTAATTTCTATTCTGATCGGAAAAGACACTAAAGTTCAAATTTTTGACCGTTATTACGGACCGTTGGAGGTTGTCTTTTTGCCTACTATTTATAACTCAGCCGATTTTCAGCATTCGCATACCTCACACCAGTTCACTATGGTTTCCAAAGAAGAGATTCTCATTCAATCTGATGATTTCCAAGTGTTGCCCTACCTCTCCCCCAAGGAACCAACTCAGCCACAAAGGGCCTCAAGAAGACTCTTGAGGAGCAACTGAAGAACGTTTGGGTAAACATGGATATTACTTTCGAAGAGGAGTGGCATCATAGCACCAAGGAGGAAATTCCTACTGAAGAAAAAGATACCCTTTCAGATTCTGAATTGCACTAAGTTAGGAAGAAGCAGCTGAGACATGGGAGCGAATAAGTTATTTCCTCATCGATAGAGGCGAGATGTTTGGGATAGAATAAGATGGTCAGGAAGACGATCCACTTTCAAAGGACCTAAGATAACAAATATAAAGGAATGAATTGACGGATTTCATATACAATATTGGTTGTTGTACAATCATTGTATCTAGGAATTACAAAAATGTATAAAGATTTTCGTTCATATTATTAGCGCTATAGAATAAAGAAGATGTTGTCGAGTTTGTTAACTCTTGTTTTACATGTCAACATGTCAAGGCTTCCTACCAATGACCGACGTCATTGGCGCAACCTCTTCCTATCCCTGAATGGATATTAGAAAGTATATTCATGGATTTCACCACTGATTTACTACCAACCACATGTGTTAAAGATAATATTTGGGTGATAATAGATCAACTGACCAAGGTGACATATTTTATTACAATCATTTTAACTTCGAGCTTGTTGAACTATACATTACACATTTAATATGTCGTCATGATATTCTAAAAGGGGTAGAGTCTGATCGAGATTTAAGATTTACATCACATTATTGGGATAAATTCATGAAATACAATTTTCTTTGAACACATCGTATCACCCTCAAACAGATGGTCAATCAGAGCATATACCATTCAAACCATAGACTATATGTTACTGGCATATGCCTTAGAATGGAAGGACCTCTTGCAAAATTCACCTACAACAACAATTATCATGCCAGTATTGGCATGGCATCCTTTGAGACACTATATGGATGCAACTACACCACTCTATGTTATAAAGAGGTTGGAATAAAGAACCTTTGTGACTCCGATAGCATCAAGGAATCACAAGAAGGTATAGAGCTTGCTCGAAAAAAACTAACAACTACCCAAAGTTGCCAAAAATGTATAGTGATACTAAACGCAGGGACATCGAGTTTGAGGTGGGCGATTTCATCTTCTTGAAGGTATCCCCTCTAAAGGTAGTAGTGCAAGGGTTTGCTTTGCGAGGATTTAGCATCTAGGTGTGTGGACCCCTTTGAATTTATCTAATGGTCAGCAACATTGCATATCGACTTACACCTCTTCCTCACCTTTTCTACAATACATGATGTCTTTCATGTATCAAATATGAGGAAGTATGTTAGAGATCCAGGAGAATGTTATAAGTTACGATGATCTACAAGTTGAGCCAGACCTAACATAGTCAGAAACTCCAATGTAAATATTAGATACATATATTAAGAAATTGAGAAATAAATATGTACCTATGGTCAAGGTGTTGTAGTGTAGCCAAGATTTTAAGGAATCTACATGTGAATCTGAGGCATAAATGAGCAAGAAATTATTAGTTCATGCAAAAGTGGGGAGATTGATAGTGCATCAACATGCATATTTTGATGATAACAAATTCCATGTGTAAAGCTTGTAGCTAGATCAAAAGCAGGAAAGCTACTGGACCAGGAAGAAGCCCAAGCTGAGAAACTCAAGCTTAGGTGAAGAAGAAGCCAAGAAGCTCAAAGGAGTTCAAGGCTAAGGAACTGCAGCTCAAGCTTAAGGAATATTTCAAGCTGAAGAAAAAGAAAAAAGTCTTTTTTTATTGAGCCCTGTATTTTGTAATTGTCTTAGAATGTAAAAGACCTCAAGTATCATGCATATTGCAGTTCAACACTTTGATTTTGACTTTCAGGTCAAAGAGTCAAGCTGATCGATTAACCATTATGACATAATCAATCACACATGATCAATCAGCCTTGTTTCCTGATCGATCAATATTGAATCATAACAACTATATTTTGATCAATCAATTTCGACATCTAATCCATCATCTTTTGATTTTGATCGATTATCTAAATCCACATGATTGATCATCTTTTATATCCTATTCAATAATATCCCATTTCATGAAGATTTTTAAAAGTGATTTCATTCTTGATTTGTTAACAATGGATACTTTTTCAAAGCCAATGGATATGGGGACTCTTATCCTATAAATATGACCACAAACCTTACTCTACAACACACGCCAAGATCAACAAGTTTTCTTCACCTATGCTTTCTACTCTATAATCTACGAGAAAGATCGAAGAGCTATTTTCTGCTCTGTTCTTCATGCTGCAGCTCTGAGGCTATACGATTAATCTTGATTACGCACATCGCTCTGTAAGATTGCTTTAGTTTTACCTTATATTATTCATTTCATATTTACTTCGATACTAAGGTTGCTAGGATTGTTTAATCTATATACGATTGAGTTGATCGTGTAATCATCTCAAGTTTTAATACAGTTAGGTTACCAACGTAAGCAACTCAATTTAGTGGAAGACCCATGCGGGTCAGGTTGAAAACCCAAGTCAAGAGACTCTGGTGATGGTTTTTATCCAAGAGAGTTTCCACATTAAATACCCGTGCACTTATGGGGTGATTGTTTATCTTGTAATTACAAGTTTTATGTAATACTGTGGTTGTTTGAATTTATTATTTGTTGCTATCCAGGTCATGCTGTCTGATCCATCCACACCCATCAGTTGGTGTAGTTAGTATGTTGTTTGCATACTAATTGTATCATTATTTTGATGATAACAAATCTTTGCGACTATGGATAGATCTATAGATTTCATGACAAGATGCTCCAAGTTTCAAGCACAAAAGCTGTAGACAAGCTGAATGCATTGGACAAACTAAAGAAGAAGAAATTAGACTTTTGTAATAGGCATATATACAAAGTCTCAAATATATATTCATGTGTATCATGTAGGCATATTAATTCCAAGCTCAATTGATCGATCAACCTTCTTGATCTAATCGATCAACAACCTTTGATCGACCAACCTAATTGACCTGATCGACGATTACTTATTGACCAACCCACTTGACTTGATCGATCACCTTTGAACGACCATCTGCCTTTTATGATCGACCAGAATTTTAATTCAAACCTCCAACTGCTATCAAATGACCGATCACCTTGATCTACATGATCAATCAACTTGGGATGATCGATCATCTTTTCTGTATGATTGATCATGTGTATCAAATCTTGATGATTTCTTTGTATATTTGTTTCCAACGATTACATTTTTGAGAGCTCGTACCCAACCACTATAGATAGGACTCTAGACCTGTTGTTAAGAACACATATTCCAAGGCAAAGCCCCCCCTCTCTCAAAGTTCTATTCGAGGCCATCTCTCTCGCTCTCTACTTGAAGATCATATCTTAAGAGCCGATCATCTACACACTTAGTTTGCAATTCAATTATTTATTACATCATGCATTTTCTTAGCCTCATTATTTGTATTGTATATTTATATTTGAGGCTTTATAGATTGTTGTACTGTAACACTTGGTAATTGATCCAATGTATATAGAGGACTTAGTGTTTGATCAAAATTGTGGGAAAAACTTTGGTGTGTGATCCAAAGCACTTGTAAAAAATTGAGTTATCTGTGGGAAAATAACTCAAGATAGTGGAATAGTTGATTGACACGGTCAATCAAAAAATCCCGAGTTAGGAGACTTAGGTCATGATTTTTACCCAATGGGGTTTCCACGTTAAAATCCTTGTCTCTTGTGGTTGTTCTTGTTCTGTGAATTGATTGCTTATATTTGTGGTAATTATTATCTGTGATATTTATTTGTTGGTCATAATATTTTATTTCTCTATCCAGAACACACATTTGGCATCGAATCCTAGTTCGCGCAAAGTATGTAACTGAAATCCAAGCATGTGGCGGTTGTCACCAACACCAATGAAGGACAACCCACAGTAAGACCTCCATTATTAGCTGATACTAACTTTTCTTATTGGAAGATCGACATGTAGATTCATTTATAAAGCATGGGATACGAGATATGGGATGTCATCGAGAGTAAATATCAAAGGCCCAAGGGAACCATCACCACTACCAAGGAGAAGAAGTTGGCAACAACCAACTTCAAGGCAATGAACAATTTATTTTGAGATTGAGCATGTAAGAATTCAACCGAGTATCCAAGTGTAAATCTGCCTATGAAATATAGAACCAACTCACTGTAACATACGAAGGTACGTGAAATTAGAAAGAAAGTAGAATCAATTCATTACAACAATGATATGAGTTTTTCAGGATAAAAGAAGGAAAAAGTATCATGGAAATGTATACTTATTTTAAGGAAATTGTGAACTCCCTCCAAAATTCGGATGTGGAGATAAAGGAAGCATTACTTATCAAGAAGCTCCATAGATTACTTACTGCCAAGTGGAGGATCACAACCACAATGATCAAGTAAGCAAACAACACAAATACACTTCCTTTGCATGAGGTAATCTGAAAGCTCCTTACTTACAAAGTAGAGAAGAAACAGAAAATGGAAGCTAGTATTGGACATGGGAGCCCACGATGAGACATTATGCAATAAATGTTATTGCGAATATCATTCCCTGATCTGAAATGAAGAATAAATAATTAGCATAATAGGTCCCTTAGTACAATTAGGGTTATGTACCATGGCCATCTTAACAATCATACAACTGTTGATTCAATTATTGAATCATAGAGGCTGGTGCTTGGACAGATATCTAATGAGTTAGATTGAGGACACATCAAGCACCATCAAATGATTGTTAAGAGATGATCTCCATCCTGAGTACGAGATGGCAATCCTTTCTCATTTAGGCTGATATCTAACCGACCTCTTGATGCAGGTCCTCTGCATAGGAATAGAGATTCAGAGGTGTCAGATTAGTTAGGTCAAAGAGCTGACTTAACGAGATCGAGATAACCAAAGTCCTATATCGTATGCTGTCACGATACAGGCACGCATCCTCTGACTGGAGAGAAATGTATTACTATATGTCTGAGTATGTACATTTGGCAGACCAATAGGTTGATGACCTAATCAAGGTCTATACACCGGCGCACAGGTGTGCATGTAAGGGCATATGAGTAATACGATCTCTCAAAGGGATCATACAGGTTCAGTTACTCAACCGGAAGACATGAGCTCAGGCATGAGATATTGGGAAGAATCAAATTCCGTGCACGGTCGTCTTGCTTTAGAAGCTTGATTGAATTTGTATGTTTGATATATACTTTTGGAAAGTATATGATCAAGACCTAGGTATGATATATGCTTTTGGAAAGTATATAATCGATACCGACTCCCAATGATCAAATGAGAAACTTACTGATAAAACCCTGAAGTAGACAGTATAAAGTTGATCTAATACTTCAGGTTTATTCGGGGTCTTCCAGTATGCAGGATGTACAGGTGTTGGGAATACCTAAGGGTGATGTGATCATAAACGATTGTATAACCATGACGCTTCCATTCCTAGGGAGTAATGAAACGGGTCTGGATTTTAATGACTCCTCACAGTAGAGAAGTAATCTGATCTTGGTCCAAATGTTGGACATTGATCTGAATGTGATTCAGATGCAATGAGAAGATTAGATTTGCGGTCTTAATTTAATCAAGCATCTATGGGAGGCCCGAGATCTGGATTTGAGATGTGATCTCAATATCCAAGTCACTATACGTGGAACAATATAATCGCCCTGTCCTTATCTCCTAGTATTCGCGGAGAAAGCGCATTATCCTTGAAAAAGTTCATGGATAATTTCATTGTTGATATATGTATCTGAGCATTGAGAAAATTGATAATTGAATGCGATTTAATTATCATGAATAATATGAATTTGATTCATATTATAAGGAGAGATATCTAAGATAATTAAATGTGATTTAATTATAAAAAAGATGTGAATAATGTGAATGTGATTCATGTTATTTGGGCACATGAGAAAAGGAGATCCAAGATGATTAAATGTGATTATCATGGATATGAATAATGTGGATAGCACTATCCATATTAATCATATATATTATAAATGTGATTTATAATATATTAGAGAGAGAGCATATTATGTTTTATATTTGTTGAATAATTATTAATGTGAATTGGATTTACATTGAATGATTAATTGAAAATATAATTACATTTAGTTTTTGATTGTGAATAAGATTCACATAATTTCAATGGCATGGTTGATATTTTCCACAAGATAATTTGGAATTATTTTTGTGAAAATATTGTCAACAAGAGATGATGATATATATCATGAGATAATGAGATGTCATGATAATTTGAAGAGATGGACCAAGTCCACCAAAGAGGAGTGGTCGGCTACAACTCTCCATGAGGAGAAGAGTAGCTGTCCCCTCTTATGGGGAGATTGGTTTATTCTCTTCATTATCTTTTCTCTTATCAAAGATGATTTAATTTCAAATTAATTTTATTGATTTATCAATGAAAATTAATTTAAATTAAATCATTAGTTGTTGTGTTTTTACAACAACATCTTAGCCATTGAAAGAAACACAAATCAATCTCATCCATTGATTATGTGTATCCCATGGATTGTGATCCATGGACTCCCAAAACCCTATATAAGAAGAGGCACCCATTGCTCTTAGCATGAGATATGAAAAATGAATGCTCTCTCTCTCTCTCTTTCTCTCTACACGCCCATTCTCTCTATCTGTCATGTGGCCGTCCACCATGGATGCCCTAGAGAGATCCTCCATTGCCGCAACGTCGTCGTTATGCTGCCCGATCGTTTGCTCGCAGATCTCCATCTACTTTGGCATGCCTTGCTTGTGAAGAAGACATCGTACCTCCTTTGTCGAGATCAGGAGATTCGTGGCTTGGATCATCAACATGGATTGTGAGAAACATACGTCTCATCCACGCGCTCGCAAGCGTCTCCTCCGTTGGATCAGATTTGAGACAGGAGGTCTCTTTGTTTAGAGACTCGATCGCAACCATGCTTTAAGTGGTAATCCTATTACTTGTTTGTGTTTTAGATGAAACGATCTGAGAAGTATTCTTGGGTCATGTGGTTTCGTCACATAGAAATTTTTTTAATTTCCGCTGCATCGAACTAGTCACTAGTCGCTCCCGATCGCATTCGATGCGATCCACACGCTTCCGTGATGCGCTTGAAGATTTTCTCCATATTCTTCAAGTGGTATCAGAGCCAGGTTGTCGAAGGTTTTGGATTAGATCCATGAACCTACGGCGATTCGGGCTCGTTTGGGTTCGTGAAGATTTTAGCATTTCAATTTCCGCAACCCTATCTTGTGATAAAATTTCGACCATGTTTAAAATATTTAAATACGAAATTTTAAATTGGATACTGTTTTCCATTAATTAAGGAAATAGTAGGATTTGAGTTTACGTAATTTGGATTCCGTTTGCTAAAGATATGATCGTTTTATTGACCATATGTCCACTGTTTCGGGGATGGCGATTAGAGACGTGATTAAGATGTTAATTACGGTTTTAAAACACCTGGAAATGTGTGTTTATCATATAGTTTCATTTTTAAATCAAGTTATCAATCTCTGGAAATTGATTTTGCTTCATTTGGATTTAAATTGAATGAGATATGCTATTTTTAGTTAGTGAGGGCCACTGCTAGAAATTGCATCATTATCCAAAACCTTGTGATTGTCGTGTAAGAAAATTGCAAAATTAATAGTTAATTTCCTGGAATAATTGTGGATAATATTTGAGAAATATTAGAACAATAATTATTCCCTTAAATATCATTGCCTCAACTAATGAATGATTAGATTGGATCTAGATCACCAATTGGTTGCTTGATACATTTTCAACAAACTTGTTACTTGAATAGGCTTTGCGAATTTGTCTAGCAAATTTCCTTATAATCAAAATGATTTTGGTTATTACTATATGGTATAATTTCGGTTGAAAGACCGATGATCATCTCAAATACAAAATGATTGGCTCGGCATTATTTTGTCCCGAGGCGGATATGGTGTCTAGTCGGGGAGCGTTGGGGTAGCAAGTTACACTGTGTGCGGTCTCTCCCACTCCCGTCGGTACTGGCCATGGCAATGGGTAGGGAACGAATGATGCTTGAGAGATCATAATGTATTTTCTAATTATTAAATCTCAAATAATACGTATTTGAGATGATACCATAATTCAAGTAACAATTAAAATATTTGTTGGATATTAATTGGACCATTAATTTAATATGATTAGATTAATTGGAATTCAATTTAAATTAAAACACTCTATTTTTAATAGAGATGTTATTCCCTTAGAAGAATTAATCGTACTAAATATGATTCATAATGATTAATTAGAATTTGAATATGATATGGAGGATCACATAAGTGACATCCATGATCTCCCGTCAACTCGAAGGGTTCCGTCGCCAGATATTGTATGTAGGAGACGCCTGTCCCAAGTGACAGCTCCTGCATACAATCCATTTGGATCGGGCTCTTCGCTTCTCGAAAGAGTAAGGCCGTATACGTAGTGACCCCAATATCGAGTCCTCATATTATTGGGGCGATATTGGATTGCGTATAACGAGTATTAAGCCTGTTGACAGTTGGTTCAATTAATGACAGGTCAACATCACCTTAGGGGTGGTGGGCCCAGGTGTTAAAGATCGAATTGGGAAATGCAAGTTGGACTTGCAAGGCGGAATGAGTTTCCGCTTCTTTTTATCGGAGTCACAAGTTCTCATATTATTGAGATGTGACAAAGATAAGGAAGGAGTTCCCAGATCTTGCTTGAGATATAATGATAAGTATATCTCTTACATTGAAAGTAATTAAGGGAATGAACTTTCAGTGTTGATAAGACAGGACAACTTTGATATAAAAACTCCTAAATCAAAGTAGAATATGTATATATATATATAAATATACACTTATGCAAATTTCTTATTTCAGATAATCCTTCATTAAACCCGCTCAATGTAATATTCAATAATAACAGTAAAATATCATGGATTAGACTCATGATCGAGATATTATACTTGCAGTTGGACACATAATGTATGTGGTTGCATTGTGCAAGTTTCCTCATAGTAATGAGGAATGACAATTAAATAGACAATAGATCTACAACCCTAGGGTTTGTATGTCTCTATAGTCTTGATATCATCAAATGATCTTTGGAAGTGACATGTCGATGCAGATCGTAATTTTCAAATTAATCCTTATAAAATCAAATAAGATGTTTTGGCATACATATGTGCTCTAGACATTTAATCATGAATGACATGGTTCTCTGCATTATGCAGAATGGTAGCTCTACTTAGAGATGATGTATTCAAAATGTTTGAATACCTACTTGAACCAAGTTTTAAGAGTCTAGATGGATGTAGAAATGATGAGTGTCATCATTCTACTGTCTATACTCTAGTCATTCATGAAGCTTCATAATATTCATATTGTATGAAATTAATGAAGCATGTATAAATGTTGAAATACTCTTACATTAAATTCTTTTGAATTTAGCATAAGAGATCCTTAGTCTTAAGCAATGGTTGTTTATAGATAAAGGGAGCGCAGTGGAAGCATTGCTCAGACCCAAGATGAGAAGGATAGTCAAAGAGTTGACCGTACTTCTATGACTTCCATATGACATCCTAAGAGTTGGATGAATGCCAATACTATAATAAGTTGGTGTGTTGATAGTATGACTATCAAGTATGTCTAGAATCCTTAGGAAAGGGCTCAGATAGAGCATCAGAATAATCTACATAAATAATTGATATTGACTTTCTTATTGAATAAGATAAAGTCTTATTATTGTATCTCAATCTTCTAACAACACTTGCAATGGGTTGCATATGTTTTAGAAGACTGGAGAATTTGATCTTCAGGCTTAATAGTCATCTACATGGATTTTGATGCAATTGTTGCAACAATCTCGATTGGATATACAGACTTCATTATTTCATGGGAGCCCTTAGTCTTGGAGAATGTCTCTATGACCTGGATATTAGAATACACTCATAGTTTATTTCCAAGAATTGGAAATAAACCTGAATTATGGAATAAACCTATTATAAAGAGTTATGATGGATATATTTCAGATAGTAATCTGGCATCTAGTGGACTCTACTAAATTAGAAATTTAATGAATGGTTCATTAAGATTTCTAATACTGAAAGTTAAACCTTATAAGATCAATAGGATGATAAAGATCATTTGACAATGATTTGGCATCAAGTTTTGGACATATGCCTGTTGATTTGATCAACAGACAAGTAAGAGATGAAACTTTAGAATGTCTAAAATTTCAAATCTTACATACTTATGAATATTGTATTTAAAGTAAAATGTCCAATACACCCTTCTTTTGGGAAATGTGTAAGATGTCAAGGTATTCAGGATCTCATACATATTGATGTATGTGAATCATCTATATCATAGTAAACATTATGGATATGTGATATCTATTGATGATTATGTATGATATGAGATTTCTTCTCTTCACCTAAGAAAACTTTAAAATATTTAAAGATTTCATAATTTTGGTTTAGAACCAAATTTTAAAGAATGATGAAGTGAATTTGATCTAACCTAGGTAGCTTGTACCTGTTACATAAATTCAAAGAATACCTTATGGAGATATGAATATCATGTCTATCTCAATCTTCCTAACACACCTAAACTCAATAGAGTTGTAGGGAGATACAATTAGATCATGTGTGACATAATTTGATAAATGATTAATCTTAGCATAGTTATCTCTTAGTTTCCAAGTATGTATATAGTAGAGACTACATTATATATCCTTAATAAGATTCCATGCAAGTAAGCTGGAATCGAGCACTAGAGAGTGCTACTTCATTAGGAAAATAAAGGATGGTATTGGATACCTACTTTATGACCTTGAGATTCTTAAAAGATCTCATCTCTGAGAATGTGATTCTTATAGGTTGAGACTCTTGAGAATCAAGATGAAAATGAAGTAAAGGAACTCATTGAATCTTTAGATGATAATGAGGCTCCTGAAATAGGAAACTAAAAGGATAATTGAAGATGAAACATTAATACCTCTTCAAATGAGTTTGAGGATGTATTCCATGTGTCAGTTAAGTCTGACAATGATCGGACTTCATGTGATGAAGCTCCTGAGGATCATGACATGGAAATATGGATGTTAGCAATAAAAGTCTAAGGTAGACTTCATATACAAGCATTGTATATGGACCCTTGAGGATCCACCTATATGGGTAAGACCCATATAGGTGTAATTGGATCTTCAAGAGAAAGGGAATCTGATGATAAGGTAGAGACCTTCAAAGCTCGGTTCATAGCCATGAGCTACACTTCGAAAGAGAAGACATTTCTTACGATGAGACTTGCTCTTCGGTGACCATGCTTAGACCCATCAGAATATTGCTAACTATAGCTGCACAACTTGACTTCGACATCTTCAAGATGGAAGTCAAGATTGCATTCCTCTATGAATACCTCTCCAAGGATATTCATAAGTAGTGTCCCCAAGGCTTCATGGTTGAGGAAAGCAAGGTGTGCAAGTTGAAAACTCCATCTATGGACTCAAATAAGCTTCTTGTAGTTGGAACATAAGATTTGATGAAATTATAAATGTTATTATTTCAAATAGAATCTTGATGAATCATGTGAAGCTTAGTGGGAGTGCCATTGTTTTCATCGTGCTAAATGTAGATAATATCCCAATCATTTTTAAAATGATATAAGGATGATAATAAGTGTTTTACACTGGCTATTCCATATCTTGAAATATTATTTGAAGGATATCACTTAGATCTTAGTTCTGAAGTTGTTCAGAAGCAAAGAGAAGAGGATATTGGGACTGCCACATTTGTAGTACACCTTGGACATATTCCATTCTTAGAAATTCCAAGAAAGGCTTCCATCCCTTAAGATATGGTACTGACCTATCTAAAGGGATAGCACCTCAAAGAGTTGAGGAAGTGAATGCTAGAAATGCTTGCACTTGTGCATCCGTTACGAGAAGCTGAGTGTATGCTAGATGTGTACAAAAGCTAGATATCTGCCATGCAGTGGGAGTAGTAAAGTGTTGCTAATCCTACTATGGAGAGAAAACACTTGATTGTAGTAATAACAAAATCTTCATAGAAGACATGATTTTTTGAGATAGTAATCTCAAAAGTCTTATCTTCAAAAAGTTTAAGACCTTGTAGATAGTGATCTATAAGGGTCTTAACTGTAGATGCCTTAGGAGATAGAGATCTCCAAGAATAAAGGTATCTGATAAGGATTATGGAAATACTGGTTATATTATTACTGAACAATAGTGTCAAGGATACTATAACTGCTTTATCAAGATTGAGTATTGGTTGCATAAGATGCAACATTCGCATTAGATGCGAGCACTGTTACTGGAGATATGCAAGTGCCGTAAAAGGACCTGGCGTTGTCTCACGGGAACATAGTGACTGATCAGCTTACCTAGCTATTTTCTAAATAGCCTATGATTGTCACATGAGTGTGGGTTTAAAATGATTAGCCCATTAATGGCTCTTTGGGCTAGTGGGAGATTGTTGGACATGCAAGCCCACGACGAGCCATTATGCAATAATTGTGAATATCATTCTCTGATCTGAAATGAAGAATAAATAACTTGCATAATAGGTCCCTTAGTACAATTAGGGTTATGTACCATGGCCATCTTAACGATCATACAATTGTTGATTCAATTATTGAATCATAGAGGCTGGTGCTTGGATGAATATCTAATGAGTTAGATTGAGGACTCATCAAGCATCGTCAAATGATTGTTAAGAGATGATCTCCAGCCTGAGTAGGAGATGGCAATCCTTTCTCATTTAGGCTGATATCTGACCGACCTCTTGATGCATGTCCTCTACATAGGAATAGAGATTCGAAGGTGTCAGATTAGTTAGGTCAAAGAGTTGACTTAACGAGATTGAGATAACCAAAGTCCTATATCGTATGTTGTCACGATACAGGCACGCATCCTCTGACTGGAGACAGATGTATTACTATATGTTTGAGCATGTACATTTGGAAGACCAATAGGTTGATGATCTAATCAAGGTCTATACACCGGCGCGCTGGTGTGCATGTAAGGGCATATGAGTAATACAATCTCTCAAAGGGATCATACATGTTCAGTTATTGAACCGGAAGATATGAGCTCACTCATGAGATATTGGAGGAATCAAATTCCGTGCACGGTCGTCTCGCTTTGGAAGCTTGACTGAATTTGTATGTTTGATATATACTTTTGGAAAGTATATGATCAAGACCTAGGTATGATATATGCTTTTGGAAAGTATATGATCGATACCGACTCCCAATCATTAAATGAGAAACTTACTAATAAAACCATGAAGTAGACAATATAAAGTTGATCTAATACTTTGGGTTTATTCTGGGTCTTCCAATATGCAGGATGTATAGGTGTTGGGAATACCTGAGGGTGATGTGATCATAAACGATTGTATAACCATGACGCTTCCATTCCTAGGGAGTGATGAAACGGGTCTGGATTTTAGTGACTCCTCTCAGTAGAGAAGTAATCTGATCTTGGTCTAAATATTGGACATTGATCTGAATGTGATTCAGATGCAATGAGAAGATTAGATTTGCAGTCTTGATTTAATCAAGCATCTATGGGAGGCCCGAGATCTGGATTTGAGATGTGATCTCAATATCCAAGTCACTATACGTGGAACAATACAATCACCCTATCCTTATCTCCAAGTATCCGCGGAGAAAGCACACTATCCTTGAAAGAGTTCATGGATAATTTCATTGTTGATATATGTATCCGAGCATTAAGAAAATTGATAATTGAATGCGATTTAATTATCATGAATAATATGAATTTGATTCATATTATAAGGAGAGATATCTAAGATAATTAAATGTGATTTAATTATCAAAAAGATGTGAATAATGTGAATGTGATTCATGTTATTTGGGCACATGAGAAAAGGAGATCCAAGATGAGTAAATGTGATTATCATGGATATGAATAATGTGGATAGCACTATCCATATTAATCATATATATTATAAATGTGATTTATAATATATTAGAGAGAGCATATTATGTTTTATATTTGTTGATTAACTGTTAATGTGAATTGGATTTATATTGAACGATTAATTGAAAATATAATTATATTTTGTTTTGGGTTGTGAATAAGATTCAAATAATTTCAATGGCATGGTTGATATTTTCCGCAAGATAATTTGGAATTATTTTTGTGAAAATATTGTCAACAAAAGATGATGATATATATCATGAGATAATGAGATCTCGTGATAATTTGAAGAGATGGACCAAGTCCACCAAAAAGGAGTGGACGGCTACAACTCGCCATGAGGAGAAGAGTAGCCGCCCCCTCTTATGGGGAGATTGGTTTATTCTCTTCATTATCTTTTCTCTTATCAAAGATGATTTAATTTCAAATTAATTTTATTGATTTATTAATGAAAATTAATTTAAATTAAATCATTAGTTGTTGTGTTTTATAATAACATCTTAGCCATTGAAAGAAATACAAATCAATCTCATCCATTGATTATGTGTATCCCATGGATTGTGATCCATGGACTCCTAAAACCCTATATAAGAAGAGGCACCCATTGCTCTTAGCATGAGATATGAAAAATGAATGCTCTCTCTCTCTCTCTACACGCCCATTCTCTCTATCTCTAATGTGGCCGTCCACCATGGATGCCCTAGAGAGATCCTCCATCACCGCAGCGTTGTCGTTATGCTGCCCAATCGTTTGATCGTGGATCTCCGTCTATTTCGACATGCCTTGCTCGTGAAGAAGACGTCGTATCTCGTTTGTCGAGATCAGGAGATCTATGGCTTGGATCATCAACATGGATTGCGATAAGCACACATCTCATACACGCGCTGGCAAGCATCTCCTCCATTGGATCGGACTTGAGATATGAGGTCTCTTTGTTTAGAGACTCGATCGCAACCACGCTTCAAGAGGTAATCCTATTACTTGTTTGTGGTTTAGACGGAATGATCCAAGAAGTGTTCTTGGGTCATGTGATTTCGTCACATATTTTTTTTAAATTTTTGCTGCATCGAGCAACTAGTGCGACTAGTCGCTCCCGATCACATTCGATGCGATCCACACGCTTCCGTGATGCGCTTGAGGATTTTCCCCATATCCTTCAGCTAGCACATATTCAAATGATGTAACAGTTTCAACCTCCAATGAAGATAAAAGGGGTAGAAAAAACTTTCATCACTCACCATTTGAAGAATTATATGAAGAGGCAACGTGAATTGAAGAGAAAAAAGGAAGGATTCAAAAACATTTATTTGTTATCACTGCAGTGAATAAAGACCCATCAGATGGCCATGTCCCCTTATTAAGGATACAAAAAGAGATATCAGCACAAAGGAAAAGACCCTAACAATATTTCAAGAGAAATCTGATACAAGCGAGGACGAAGCCAATATTAGATTTGTCACCAATCAGATTCCAATGAAGGGGAAGACACACTAGATGACAATGAAGTAAAGTTACTGATGAATACATGATTCTCACTACCCTATAAATACTTGTAAATATAATAACTTAGCTTTCTACCCACTTCTGTTAATATTGCATAATTAGCATGCATTTTTGGCAATAAAAGAATAAAGGAAAAGAAAAAGAATGAGGTATTTAGAATAAATACAGAGTGACCCCAAACCCCAAGAGAAGGTCAAGACTTGACCTGATCGCAAAATAAAATAAGTAGAGAGAGATAGGGCCTACTATGTATTGTATAAATCACATATACTTGTACACATTATTTATTTATTTATTTTTGATAAAACCAAATTTATTTTATTCTTTTACACGCTTGTATATAGTTCTAATAATATTATAAAAATACAATAAAAATCAGAAAAATAAAAGACAAATAAAATAAAATCACCAAACCTTTGTATAAAAGACACGCACACATATCACATCCACTATTTATTATATACCCATAATAATTTGTTAAAATAAAATAAAAATTATCTTACACTCTTAAAATTATGTTGTAAATAAATAAAATATAAAATAAGGGTATTTATATAAAAATAACAAAATAAAAATATTTGTACATAATACATAGGTATACTATACCTGTATATAATACTATATATTGTATATACACTAATTTATTTTTTCATAAAAATAAATAAAAATCAAAGAAAAATACTTTGAAAAAAAATAAACATTTTTTTTATTTTATACACTTTTTAAATTCATTTGTTATTTTTATTGAATTTCCAATTATTTTGTATATTCTAGATTTCCTACTGGTCCACGTCAGATCGTTGACCTCAGTCAACGGTCTCTTCCAGCCGGGTCGGGTCACCCGTCCTCTTGCCGGAGCATTTTCTCCGTTTTTTCTCGCCCGACTCTGACTGCCTCTTGCCTTGATTTTCGGAGCCGAGAATCCTCGTATAACCGAGATTCTCATGGATCCCTAGGACCACCTGGATCCTCTTAGGGTTGTGTGCTCTCTCTTGATCTTTCCATCCCCTAGAGAATCCTATAAAACCTCTCGTCCGCCTCCATTTCCCAGTAGCTTGTCCCTTGTGCCCCCTTTCTTCCCTAGACACCTTCAGTGGAGTGACAACCGCTCGAGGACACGTTTAGGATTGCCTGGAGGTGCTTGTGGACTCGTAGCTCATCGCGTCGCTGGAGATCCGTCGCGAGAAGCCTCCCCTCCCACCGCAGCGTGGTTGAGGCCAAGACCCGTCCTCCCACCTTCGCCTGGAGCTTCTAAGCTCATTGGTAGCTTCAGGTATCACTATTAAACTCTGTATTACTTTGTTTGATTCCATCTTTCCATTCCGCCTCCGTCGTGGTTTCCCTGCTCTGACCTGTTGGTCGGAGCCCCATCTCGATCACTTATCTGCATAGATCAATCTGTCGACTCACCCCACACCCTCTCACACAATCTGATCACCCTAAGGCTCGACCATACGGTCGAGATTAGTTCAGGACCTCCCTCCATCACCTTCGTCGGAGGTTGAGCTTCACCCACCACCGCTTCCCTCTGTTCTATGTTAAAATAACCCTTGCCGGAGCCTCATCTTCGAGCATAGGACCTTTTGCAGGAACTGACGTGCACGGAGAGGCCACTTTGTACCCTCATCTACTCAGGCGGAGCAGCTCCAGGAGGACCTTCATCGCCACACCAATCGGACCATCCTCTTCTCCATCGGAGCCTTCCACCGGATGCAGAACAACTTCACGATCCTACCGCGCCTCCTAGAATCCTCATCAGACCGCCGGATATTCCCCAGCGCTCGATTGAAGTCTATAGTGGGAGTGTTCTTGCATGACCTTCTCTCACTATTGGATCACCCCACCCATGCCAGATCTGATCCTTATCACCCGATAGAGTGGCTTTTGGAGCTGTTGGATCTGAGCATCTGTCGCCATCTGACCTGCAGATTCTATGACAATCCCTGGACTGTCAGATGTGTGGCAGGGAATGATCAGGGCCCTATGCCAAAGCCACCCGCCGCATGCGCCTCGTATCCTCAGGGTATTTTACATTATTTATCCAGTATGTTTTGTTATTTAGTTTCAGTCCAGTAAAGTTGTAGTCACATTTTGCAGTTTAGACCTAATTTTTTTTAATATTTTCTTTTTAGTCCCTCTCTGTCTGTAGCATGTGTATGTGCACGTGAGTTTTGGGTTATTTGCGTGATATGCCCTACACTGTTTATATGTACTGAATTGAATGGCATGTTTTTAGTATTTGCAACTATACCTTTGTGAGTCTAGATCACGTGTGTCGCATGTTCTTGATTGGGATTTTTGCAGATACGACCTTAGATTCTTAAAAGGTGTTATTGTTTGGCCTGGAAACTTATTTTATTTGCCAATTGGTCCATGTGAACCGTTCTTGATTACAAATTGTATTTTAGACTTAATAAATAGTGAATTAATTCGAAAAATTACATAAAAATTACCATTGACTCCTATTAGTGCGTGATATTTTCTATGATTTTATTGGATTGATTTATTTGTATTTATTATTTTGAAAAATTCAAAAACCTTCAAAAACATTCATGTTTTAATTAGAAAAATCATAAAATTCGAAAAATGCTTTAAAAATTCTATAAAAATTCCTGTAACTGCATTTTTATGTGTTTTAGTTACAGTATTAATTTTGTTTGAAAACTCTTTATAAAAACCCTAAAAATCAGAAACACCTAAAACCTTATAAAATCATATAAAATCATAAAAATTTCAAAAATTCCATTTTTAGTTTCTATTTGTAGATTTTAATTTATATTTTATCATAAAATTGCCATCAGGATTTAGGGCATTTTAAATAATTTTAACTTGCAATCTAGTCCTGGTTGTACACTGTTTGTATTTTTAGCACCTTTTTGTTTTTGTAAAATTATAAAAACTTTTTCAAAACCCCATAAAATTACCAAAAGAATTCTAAAACCTCAAAAACCCAAAAATATTTTTACCTTAATTTTCTGAGTATTTTTATCCTTATAGAAAAAATCCAAAAAATTATTGTGCTTATTTGCTTTTATTTTTATTGATTTTGTTTTCTTATTAAAATTAAAAACTTGCAAAATTAAAAATTATAAAAAATTATTTTTATATTGAAAAATTCGACTACTTCGTAATATTTTTGTGCTCCTTGTGTTCGACCCTGGTGGATATACCGGGTAGATAAAATAGAGAACCGTTTACATTTCATGACTGTTTGATTTCTTCTGAGTAGTTTATTTCTTCTCGTTGATTACGACTCGATGGTTCGGGTCACAATGACCCTTGTTTAATTGCATACTTAACCCGAGTTGCTAAGCGTAGCCATCAGAATGGCACCGTTGCCAGGGATCACGACTTAATAGTCTTATTTCACTTTTTGCCCATTTTTAGTATCGATTTGATATAACTATTTCTGGCAACTTCTGTGTTTCACTTTTCGTGCGTGGAACCGCCCGAGGGACGCTTTGACTTTCTGTTGGAGGAGACAACACCTGAGGAGGAGTAGAGGAGCATGAGGACTTAGCCGTATTAGATAGATAGTTTATTTTTTTCACAGAATTATTATTGTTGTAATAATTGTGGACTTTTGAGACTCTCTTTGGACACTTAACTCATCGGGGTCTGTTTCGCCGAGTATTGGTCTACTCAAGGGACCTTACCAGATTATTCACGGTTTTGATTTTATCGCTATTCTTTCTATTTGACTTACGAAGTTTTAGCCCTTATACTTAGGACTTTTGTTGATCGTGACATAATTAGCTATGGCCCTACACCTAGTTGCTCATCTGTTCCTATAGAGCGTAATAAGACCTAGATAATAATCAATAATAAAAAGCTAACATAATTGATTGAGATGCCACGTGCTGCTAGAGGTCGTATACAGCGCTAGCAGGATCCGTTGTGGCAGACACCGATCGACATCTGAGACCAGACAAAGGCCTCTCTCTGATTAGTTAGCTATCTATTATTCACGATTTATAGAAGTTGCTGGTCTAAGGCCGATTTCTTCGTGCACCATTTAGATAGTTTATTTTCTGTCTTTACTTTTATGCGCGGATAACCCTGTATGTAGAGTGCTGGAGACAGGTACACATTTCTATCTCTACATGCATCATAGTGTTTGATCACACATCGGCTTTTTTGACTTCTTCCCCCTATTATATTGGACTCAAAATAACCAAGGAAATTGAAAATTTTGTTAGGCATGGTTTTTATTCCAGAAAATACATAAAAAGGGAAAACAAAATAAATTTGGGCCCGCTAATGCAAACTTGACCCTAAAATACACTTCACTCAAAAATCTTATTTTCAGGAGAGTCACCCCCTCATTGATTGATTTATCTGCTGCGAGAGAGTGACCTGTACACTAGGCTAGAGCCACATCCGAACTCCTTTCATACTAATGGGCTTGTAGTTAAGTGTTCTCCTGTGAGGATTTCACCAGGTAGCCGATAATCGGTCCGGGACTTCCTTAGCAGATTGGCTAGATCGGGTAGCTGGTAAATGGTCCGCACCCATATTGGTGGGAAAAATTAGGTGCAAGATTCGGGCCAGTCTCCTGGGAGCATTGGATTCCCAACAGCTTGTTTAATCACTCTGATATCTTGATTTTTCACCAAAATAAAAATTGACAAGATTAACGACCGATTTTTCACGATAATCAGCTCGAGTTTTGAGTAGGTGAAATAGGGGTTTATCTTCTCATCTTGTTTGCATCCAGATCTCATCTTCATAATACCTGTTGCTACGGAAAATTTGGGGTTTTTGATTTTTTTATTTTATATCCCCGGTAACGACACCATTTTGTTGACCATAGTTATTTTGAGGATCGAAAATTAAAGGTATGAAAGTCGTTGCTATCCCCAAAAATCCCACGACAAACAAATAATTTTTTCCTTTTTTTTATTTTTGCTACTTATTTACCTGTATAACAAATAGGATCGAACTCAGGAAGGCTACAATTCCTGAGGGTTATTCAATTAACAAAAAATCAATTAAAACAAAAAACAGGAATCTCAAAGGCAAACTATCCTTGATTTTTATGGAATTTTTCTCTTTTTATTTTTTTAATTTCTATTTTTTTAATTTCCGATTTTCAAATTTTTAGTGATTTTAATTTTTGCATTTTTTTTAAAATTTTAAATCAAGAACAATATGCACAAAACAAGAAATACACACACCAACTCTTTTTGTAATTTTCAATTATATAAAAAATGCTCAGAAAAATCGAGAGAAAATAGTTTTGTGTTTTAAAGATTTAGAAATATTTTTGAGAATTTTTGTAGAATTTTCAGATATTTTTGTATTTTTCTAAAAATCAAACAGTGAATAAAATTAGAAACAGTGCACAACATAGAGTAATTTGCAACTTAAAAATATTTTAATGCCCAAAACTCCTGGTAATTATTTTTATGATAAAATAGGGACAAATATCTACAAATAGAGTCTGAAATCAAGATTTTTGGATTTTTGTAGAATGTTTTATGATTTTTACAAAATTTTTAGTATTTTTCATTTTTTTGGGTTCTATAAATAGTTAATGCACAAGATTTGGACAGATATTAAAAGACCATGAAATAAAACTACTCTATTTTTTCGGAAATTTTGGAGCAATATTCAAATTTTTATGAATTTTAGAATTTCAGGAAAATAAAAATCACATGTTTTTTATTTTTAAATATTATTTAATGATGATGAAATGCAATAAAATTTTTATGCTAGATAGATACACACATCAGGAGCATTTTCTCAGAATATTTGAGCAATAAAAATTATTTATTCCAATAAAAAGATCATGTAAATTTAATATCTGGGAAGAGGATTGAAATGTAAATAGTTGTTATTCTTGCAGAAAGAAATAACACGAAATAAAAGAAGGGAGAGTTGTGCAAATTACCCACAGTATGCGTGCGTTGCACGTGATATGGAGTTGGTGAGGTCTTCTTGGGCATGAATGTAATTTCGCCAAATAAAATATTCAATCCTAGGGTGCTTCTTGTTTTCTTCGCTCACAAGCAAGAGAGATGGCCAAGGGGAGCACACTGCCCCTCTCTTCTCTTCCAGGCTACACGGCGGCGTCGATGTCCAGGCGATTGGACACGGCATAATAGGGTGGTGGCCTGATGACAATCGTTGGAGATTGATGAGGTGCGAGCTTCAGGCGGGCGGCAGTGCGGCGATTTTCGATGAAGGGCGGAGGAGGTGGCTTACACGGGGGATCTAGATGGTGCTCAGGCGAAAGCAGCAGCGGCAGCGGCATGGAAGCGGTGGCCGGAGGTGCTCGGGCTGCAAATGGCGAGGGAGATGGAGGGGCATACATAGTTGCGCGCGAGGAGGAAGGCCGCGGGGGCGCACGGTGGGGTGCACAAGCGAGGTCAGCCGTGGCTACGCGAGGCTGTGCTGCGAGAGAATGGTTCCAGGCTTGGGCTGTGCTAGGCGGTGTAGCAAGCCTCAGCGATGGAGATCTGCAGAAGGCGGTGCTTGAGAGCTGCTCACAAAGGTTCATATGATGTACTGGTGTCGGCTGGCGTAGAGCAGTCTAGAGGCGTAGATCGTGGAGGCGTGGTGTCGGCTGGCGTTGGCACCAAGCAGTCTGGAGGCGCGGGCGGACAACTGGCGAGGGGATGTCGGCGGCAGAGCCGTGGAAGCTCCTCTCCAGGAGCGAACGGAGGGCGGCGGTGAGGGCTCCGCCCCAGGCGGTCGTGCGATGGCCTTGAAGGTGGCGCGTGTGAGGAGGGAGGCGGCAACAGAGCCATTTCTCTCTTTTTTTTTAAATTTTTTAATTGTAAAAACAGAACAATAAATAATTTTTTTATTTTTTTATTTAGAACATAAACTGTAAATACATTTATTTATTTATTTTTTTAAAAATTTTCTTCTTTTTTTATTTTTCCTACAGAAAAAATGTTAGAAAGACAAAGGAAAATAATTTTTTTTGTTTTTTTGTTTTTTTATTTATGAAGAAATCAAGTTGCGATCACAATGACTTGGTCCCAAAAATCACAACGGAAAGATGCGAATGGGGATCTGACAAAAGATGAATGGATGGATCTGGATCTCCGGCCACCGTACGTTGCCGGAGTTGAGAGATCGTGGATGGTAGAACATGAACGTGAAGAGATAGAGAAAATGAGATGAAAAATCAGGATGGTGGCAGATCAAATCGTAATGGATTTTTAAGATCTAAAAAATAAAAAAATGACAATGAAATAAAAATGCGAGAGATAAAACTACGATCAATCTACGATAAAAATAAGAAGAAAATGACGGATCTCACTTTAGGAGCGAATGAAAACCGTGATCGCCTCGATGAAGGCCAACTCGTTGTCACTGGATGACTCGGAGGCTAGGCACCTTTCTCAACAAGATGACTCTCGGAGATCCAACTCCTCTCACTAAAGATTGATCAAGCTGGAATGAGGGGGAAGGGGCCATATAAATAGAAAAGATAAGGAGATGAAATTTAAATTTTGACTTTTTGGATAAAGACAAGAGATAAAATTGAAATGAGATAGAGATAAAAAATATGTGTTAAAAAATATTTACAAAAATTTAATGATTTTTTGAATTTTCGTCACTTTATTTTTTGGAAAATTAAAAGGTTTTTTTAATTTTTTGTGGAAGTTAGTTAAGAAAATTAAATATATACATATGCTATATACATATATGAAATTATATACAAGGGTAAATGTGTAAATTCGTTTTTTAATAAATTATTTTTATTTTTAATAATTATTAAAAATATTTACAAATATCTACAAATACAATAAGTATAAAATACATGGGAAATTGTACAAACCACCCTAGAAAATCAACTTTTCACCCGTTACTTCAAAAATTATGAAATCATAGTCATTTTAAAGATAATTTAATTTAGAATATAATGGAAGTGAGTTTGGTTCAATTTGAATTCATATGGAGTCGGAATTAGTCATTCAATTATCACTTAGCGGCTTTTTCCAAGTGTGGTTGCTTTTATTCTATACAAGATTTGATTGTGCAATTATTTTTATTAATTAGAAGACAATTTTTATTTACAACTTTTGTTCTGGAAATTATGTTATTTGAGGTCAATTAATGTACAAATAAAATAGTGAAGTATACAGATATACACAACATACAATTATTTTTGGATTTTTTGATTGAGGGCCCTATCTCCCCCTACTTTATTCCTGATTGATCAGGTTAAGTCTTGACCTTCTCTCCGGGTTCGGGTCAGCCTACATCTATTACATATATACAGTCTTCCTTATTTTATTTTATTTTCTTTATTTTTCCTTTCTTTCTTGCTTTATTTATTTTAGGTTAAAATGGTAAGAAGTGTACAATATTTACATACAAATGCAAGTTAGTAAGAATGTGGAGTTAGTGTTATATACATGTGTTTTATAAGGGATTTTAAGCTAAAATAAATGAATAAAGATGATGAATTGCAGATTCATCATCCCCCTATGCTTTTAGCAAACACTTATTTGAAAGAATAAGTGAACAAAAAGAAAAAGAAAGGGAAAATAAAGAAAGTAAGTCAATATTGAGTATTAAACTTATCTTCATAAAATTGTAGTTTGGAGCTCTGTCGGACCTTTGGATTATTAGTGTGTTGGAACCTTAATGGGAAATGGATTTAAAACCAAATAGCCTCTAAGTTCCACAGGACTCCTATTCAAGTCTCCTCAACAATCAGGTCAGAACAAGTCTACATACACCAATTCTTATGACTATGAATCTTTACTTGTACGGTGTAAGTGAGGTATAACTCCACATCTCAGAAGTAGCAAAGAATCAGCCTCCCTAAATAAGGTAACCCTAGTTCCCCTGTCTTGCAACTCTTTCCTCGAGGAGCGGAGATACTCCCTTCTAAGTTCAAGTACAACCAGCTCAAGAAGAGGGGATGGAGAAAAGAAATGGACGGTAACCAGTGTAGCTACCTATCCTTGGATGCATGACCAGTGTAGCCAAGTCATCCGCTGCAAGTTTACAAAAATTTATCTTTGAAGCTCTTTTTGATTTTTTTATCCTTGTATATACACTCCGGCAGGCATTTTACTTTTCAATTAGGCCTGTCCACTTTTGGAGATTCCGCATTTTTCCATACCTTTTTTTTGAAAGCATATACAAGGTGCAACATGTACATGTTTTCCTCTTGAGCCAGTAGACTATCCCTATTTTGAAGCATTATTGCAACCCCATAGCATCTTGTCTTTAGCCTCAACATCGCTAGACCAGGTTGAGACACACTTCCTTCCCTAGAGGAAGACGAGAGGTTCCGCCTAGATGTACTACCCTCGTATGCTACCCTAAGCCAAAAGATTTTGCCTCCTCACTACCTCATCCATGAAGAACTACGTATAGAGTGCTTGACCAAGATAAGCCAGTAAGCCACGGTCTGAAAGAATCATGCATGTGTTGTTAAATGTTCTACTTAGACTAATCAAGATGACACGTGAACATAATCTTATGGACTCAAAAAATTAAGTCACTAGGACCTGAAAAGGCATAACTCCATTTCTTATAAGGTTTGTCTGAAATTAAGTGGATTAAGGCCCAACTAAGCTCTATTCTTCTATTTTATTCCATACTTAGTTTAATGTCAATACTATCCTGAAAAATGCACATGCAAATGCAAGAAAATATGAACAATGCGAAGAAAGGTTTTTTTTGGAAAAAATGATGCACACGTGAAAAGAACATTTTTAAACAATTTTATAATTTTGAACTTTTTATGGATTTTTTGTAGAAAAAATGCAAAAGTAAAAGAAATGTTTTTTTTTTAAAATTATGCAAGTTTTTATAGATTTTTGGTTTTGTAGTCTTTTTTTTAAAAAGGAAAAAGGGTTAGTAAAATATATACAAGTATATACATTTTTTTGTTTGTTTGGTTTTTTTCCTCTTTTTTTGTTGTTTTTTTGTTGTTTTTCTATTTTGTTTGTTTTGTTTGTTTTTATTTTTGTTATTATTTTGTTTTTTTGGTTTTTTTACACACGCAGATTTTACAAAATTATATACATATCCCCCCAATTAAACATATTTAAAAGTACGAGTTATGTCTAAAGTATATATACAATATGTACGACACCACCTATACTTACCTCGAACTATGTCCTCATAGTGATCAGAGAGCGAAAAAGGAAGACATAACTCGTGCTAAGTATAGAAAAGTGAAAAGACTCCTATGCTACAACGACTCAAAGAAAAGATAAGAAGAGAAGTTGGTGATCCCCCCTATACTTAGGATCATGTAATCCTAAGTACAGTAGACTGTACAAAAGGGGAAAACCGATGAAGAGAATGTACAAACTCAAAAATAAAAAGACGATATGAACAACGTCACCCCTCCATACTTAGGGTAGAGTATCCCTAAGTATAGGCAACAACAAGAGTGCTGAACAGGACGAATATGAACAACAAAAATCATTCAACTCCTATACTTAGGATAAAGCACATCCTAAGTATAGCATATATACACACAAAAAGGGGCGAGTGATAAAACGGAAGAAGAAAGAGTGAAACGAAAGGATATACAAGAGGAGTGGATGATCATGTATCAGATGCAGAAGATGGAATCAAAAGATCATCATATGATACCATAGATATCGAATCAACGACGGACAGGAATGTATCATGATCTAGATATGGCTTCAGCAACTGTCCGTTCACAACAAATGGCTGTGAATCAGATGACAACCCAGATATGAAAATACTCCCATTGTCACGCACAACTCTCACGATGAACGGTCCTGACCACTTGCTTTTCAATTTTCCTGGAAACAACTTCAACTTAGCATCAAATAACCAAACTTTCTGATCAGGGGAGAAAGTCTTTCTTCGAATGTGTTTATCATGCCATCACTTGACTTTCTCCTTATACATAAGTGAGTTATCATATGCAAAGTCTCGGAATTCCAGTAATTTGTTCAAATCCAACTTCCTGTTCTTTCCTGCCTTCTCATAATCTAAATTGCATACACAAAGTGCCCATAAAGATTTGTGAATTAATTCCACTAGCAGGTGGCAAGGCTTTCCATACACCAATCTGTAGGGAGAAATACATAAAGGAGACTTGTACGCCTTCCGATAAGCCCATATAACTTAATCAAGCATCTGGGATCTGTTCTTCCTATCTGGACATACAAGTTTTTGCAATATCGTCTTGTTCTCTCTATTTGAAATTTCTGCCAAGCCATTAGTCTGAGGGTGGTAAGGAGACACAACTCTGTGCTCAATGGCGTACTCCTTCACAAGCTTCTTTACTTATCTATTAATGAAATGGCTTCCCCCATCTGAAATTAATATTTTGGGAATACCGAACCGCACAATAATATGGTCCTTAAGAAAGGAACACACTGTACGACTATCTGCGGCTCGGGTGAGGATAGCCTCCACCCATCGACTAACATAATCCACAACGTGTAGGATGTACTGAAATCCCTGACTGACAGGAAATGGGCCCATGAAGTCTATGCCCCAAGCATAAAAACACAAGAAATCTGTATATATCTTAGGGGAATGGTATCTTTGGAACCAACTGTTCCTCTCATTTTCTGACAGTCAGTACAACCTCGAACATACTCTGCAGCATCCTTAAACAATGTAGGGCACCACAGGCCACTCTGTAAAACCTTTGCTTTCGTGCATTTCCTCGAATGATGCCCACCAGATTCTAGTTTGTGACAGTGCTCAAGTACACTGGTGTGTTCCTCCTGAGGAATGCACCTTCTCTAGATACAATATGCACCCTCGCGAAATAGTTATGGATCCTCCCACTGGTAATAATGAATCTCTGATAGAAATATGTCTATCTTGTACTTCAGCCAATCTTGTGGAACTTTCTTGGAGACAAGATAGTTTACAATATCAGCATACCATGGGAGTGAGTCCACAGACAAAATGACCTCATCGGGAAAGGTTTTGGAAATAGGAATCATGTTCTGCTCAGAGGTCTCTATATCTGTGATACGGGAAAGGTGATCTGCCACAATGTTTTTCACTCCAGGTTTATCTCGAATATCTAAATCAAATTCTTGGAGAATAAGGATCCATCTGATAAGGCATGGTTTGGCATCCTTATTTGCTTGCAAGTATCGTATGGCAGTGTGATCCGTGTACACAATAACGTGTGAACCGATGAGGTGAGATTTGAACTTTTCTAGCCCAAACACAACTGCTAACATCTCCTTCTCTGTAACTGTATAATTCCGCTGTGCTTCATCTAGAGTCTTGCTAGCATAGTGTTTAGCAAATGGTATCCCATCCCTTCTCTATCCTAAAACAACTCCAACTATGAAATCTGATGCGTCCGTCATAATCTCAAAATGAAGAGACCAATCCGGTGGTTGTAACACAGGAGCACTAGTAACCATTTCTTTTATCTGATTGAATGCAAGGAGACTTTCTCATCGACAATAAAATTGGTCTCCTTACACAGAAGCTCAGTCAAAGGTCTGACGATTTTGCTGAAGTCCTTTAGAATCCTATGTGTCCCAAAAATGATCTTAACTGCTTCAAATTCTGCGGTGGCTCTAACTTGGAAATCACATCAATCTTAGAGGGGTCAACCTCCATACCATGTTTGGAGATGACATGGCCCAATACAATCCCAATACAATCCCCGGCAACGACACCATTTTGTTGTTACGAAAAATTTGGGGTTTTTGATTTTTTTATTTTATTTCCCTAGCAACGGTACCATTTTGTTGCTACGGAGAATTTGGGGGTTTTGATTTTTTTATTTTATATCCACGGCAATGGCGCCATTTTGTTGACCACGGTTAATTCGAGGATCGAAAATTAAAGGTATGAAAGTCATTGCTATCCCCAAAAATCCCGCGAGAAACAAACACTTTTTTCCTTTTTTTATTTTTGCTACTTATTTACCTGCATAGCGGACATGATCGAACTCAGAAGGCTACAATTCTCGAGTGTTATTCAATTAACAAAAAAATCAATTCAAAGAAAAATCAAGAATCTCAAAGGCAAACTATCCTTGGTTTTTGTGGAATTTTTCTCTTTTGATTTTTTTTAATTTGTATTTTTTTATTTTCTGATTTTCAATCTTTTAGTGATTTTAATTTTTGCAATTTTTTTATTTTAAAATCAAGAACAATATGCATAAAACAAGAAATACGCACATCAACTCTTTTTGTACTTTTCAATTATATAAAAAATGCTCAGAAAAATTCAGAGAAAATATTTTTGTGTTTAAAGATTTATAAATATTTTTGAGAATTTTTGTAGAATTTTCAGATGTTTTGTATTTTTCTAAAAATCAAACAGTGACAAAAACTAGAAACAATGCACAACCTGGAGTAATTTACAACTTAAAAATAGTTTTAGTGCCCAAAACTCGTGGCAATTATTTTTATGATAAAATTGGGACAAATATCTACAAACATAGACTGAAATCAAGATTTTTGGATTTTTGTAGAATGTTTTATGATTTTTATAAGATTTTTAGTATTTTTCAACTTTTTGTGTTCTATAAATAGTTAATGCAAGGTTAGAAATTAAATGGCAATGAAATAAAACCACTCTATTTTTTCGGAAATTTTGGAGCAATATTCAAATTTTTATGAATTTTAGAATTTCAGGAAAATAAAAATGACATGTTTTTGATTTTTAAATATTATTAAATGATTATGAAATGCAATAAAATTTTTATGGTAGATAGATACATACAACATGAGCATCGCAAAATTTTCTCAGAATTTTTGAGCAATAAGAATTATTTATTCCAATAAAAAGTTCATGCAAATTTAATGTCTCGGAAGAGGACTGAAATGTAAATAGTTGTTGTTCTTGCAGAAAGAAATAACACGAAATAAAAGCAGGGAGAATTGTGCAAATTACCCACAGTATGCGTGCGCCGCACATTATATGGAGTTGGCGGGGTCTTCTTGCAATTTTTGAAATCACCGGGAGCGTGAATGTAATTTCGCCAAATAAAATATTCAACCCTAGGGTGCTTCTTGTTTTCTTCATTCACAAGCAAGAGGGATGGCCATAGGGAGCACACCACCCCTCTCTTCTCTTCCGGGCTGCACGGTGGTGGCGGTGTCCAGGAGTCTGGACATGGCACAATAGGGCGGTGGCCTGATGACAGTCAGTGGAGATTGACGAGACACTGATTGGAGAAATTGGCCGGAACAATGCGGCGGTTTTTGATGGAGGGCGGAGGAGGTGGCGCACACAGGGGATCTGGATGGCGCTCGGGCGAAAGTGGTTGCGACAACGGTGTGGAAGCAGTGGCCGGAGGTGCTCGGGCTGCATGTGGAGAGGGAGCTGGAGGGGCTCGCGTAGTTGCACATGAGGAGGAAGGCCGCGGGGGCACACGATGGGATGCGCGGGCAAGGTCAGCCACGACTGCGCGAGGCTGTGCTGCGAGAGAAGGGTTCCAAGTATGGGCTGCACCAGGAGGTGTAGCAAGCCTCAGCGGTGGAGCGGTGCTCGAAAGCCGCTCGCGGCGGTTCAGATGATGTACTGGTGAGCGGACGGAGGGTGTAGTGAAGGCTCTGCCCCAGGCGGCCAGGCGACGGTCTTGAAGGTGGCGCGGGGAGGAGGGAGGCGACGACATAGCCGCTTCTCTCTTTTTTTTTTAATTTTTTTTGTAAACTACAAAAACAGAATAGTAAATAAAAAAACTTTTTTATTAGAACAGAAATTGTAAATTCTCTTATTATTATTTTTTATAATTTTTCTTCTTTTTTTATTTTTCCTACAAAACAAATGTTAGAAAGATAAAGGAAAATACATTATTTTTATTTTTTTTATTTTTTTAGTTAAGAATAAATCAAGATGCAATCACAACAACTTTGTTCCAAAAATCACAATGAAAAATGTGAATGGGGATCCAACAAAAGATGAATGGATGGATCCGGATCTCCGGCCACCGTACGTAGCCGGAGTTGAGAGATCGTGGAAGGTAGAACGTGAAAGAGATAGATAAAATGAGATGAAAAATCAGGATGGTAGCAGATCAAATCGTAATGGATTTTTAAGATCTGAAAAATAAAAAAATGACAATGAATAAAAATGCGAGAGATAAAACTACGATCAATCTACGAAAAAAATAAGAAGAAAATAACAGATCTCACTTTAGGAGCGAATGGAAACCGTGATCACCTCGACGAAGGCCGACTCGTTGTCACCGGACGACTCCGAGGCTAGGCACCTTTCTCGACAAGAAAAATCTCTAAGATCGGGCTCCTCTCACTAATGATTGATCAAGTTGGAATGAGGGAGAATGAGCCATATAAATAGAAAAGATAATGGAGTTGAAATTTGATTTTTTTACTTTTTGGATAAAGATAAGAGATAAACTTGAAATGAGATATAGATAAAAAGATAAGTGTCAAAAAAATTTACAAAAATTAACTATTTTTTTGAACTTTCATCACTTTATTTATTGGAAAAATAAAAGTTATTTTTTTATTTTTTGTGAAAGTTAGTTAAGAAAATTAAATATATACATATGCTATATACATATATGACATTATATACAAGGTAAATGAGTAAATTAGTTTTTCTAATAATTTTTTGTTTTTATTTTAAATAATTAGTAAAAATATATACAAATATCTACAAATACAATATGTACAAAATACATGAGAAAATTGTACAAACCACCCCAGAAAAACAACTTTTCACCTGTAACTCCAAAAATTATGAAATCACAGCCATTTTAAAGATAATCTAATTTAGAATATAATGGAAGTGAGATTGGTTCGATTTGAGTTCATATGGAGTCGGAATTGGTCATTCTATTATCGCTTAGCGGCTTTTACAAGTGTGGTTCCTTTTATTCTATACAAGATTTGATTGCGTAATTATTTTTATTAATTAGAAGACAATTTTTATTTACAACTTTTGTTCTGAAAATTATTTTGTTTGAGGTCAATTAATGTACAAATAAAATAGTGAAGTATACATATATACACAACACCCAATTTTTTTTGGATTTTCTGATTGAGGACCCTATCTCCCCCTACTTTATTCCTAGTTGATCAGATTAAGTCTTGACCTTCTCTCAGGGTTCGGGACGGCCTGTATCTATTACATATATACTGTCTTCCTTTTTTTTTCTTTATTTTTCCTTTCTTTCTTTCTTTATTTATTTTAGGTTAAAATGGTAAGAAGTGTACAACATTTACATACAAATGCAAGTTAGTAAGAATGTGGAGTTAGTGTTATATACATGTTTTATAAGGGATTTTAAGCTAAAATAAATGAATAAAGATGACGAATAGCAGATTCATCAATACCCCACATCATGATGATGGGAAGGAGGTCCCTTAGGCTACCTTTGACAGCATCGCTTTCGAGCACTCCTCTCCATTCATCTGGGGCAGCTTCAGAGAGCCCAGACCCACTCTTTGAACATGAGTTCGCTACCACTCTGTTCCCCCTTGACCACCCCTCTTTTAATTTTGAGGTGCCTGATCAGAGGCCAGTATAGTTGTATGTTCACTTGACGACACTTGAGCTGGGGTATTTTGCCTTTGCAAAGATCCGAGAGATGGCCAACAGTGAGGGGCACGTCGATGAGCAGCCGTAGGGATGAGTGTATGTACTTGACCATGCCACCATCAACAACACACTCTTAGCCTCCTTGGAGACGATGCAACACCATAGTAGAGACCAGGGAGAATTTATGACAGAGGTGCGACGAGAGCTGACGGAGATGAGAGCAGCTAGAGGAGAGCCACAAAGACCAGTCGATGGAGAGATACCGACAACTGGAGGAGGAGACGGACGTCCGGATGATCAGCCAGAGCGGGGCCACCACCCACAATGAGGAAGTTTCACAACCCTGGTGCAACCTTCACTCATCGTTGGATTCAGCTTCCGAAAATCCTGGGTGATTTCAAGCTTCACCCCCTGACTATTCAGCTACTGCCCAAATTCCATGGGCTAGCCACCGAGGAGCCGCACCTCCATCACTAGGAGTTCGAGATGATCTACAGTATTGATAACATGGATTTTGCGAGGGTCTAGAGTAATCCACACTAGGCGGGTTCATAATGTCACTGAGGCGACCGCTCACGAAACCCATGTCAATCAACAATTAACCCACAATAGAGATCAAATAATGAAAAGCGGTGCAGAGTTAAAATTTATTATAACTCTACAAAAGATGTGTATAGTGCAAGTAGTGTAGAGGTCGAATACAGGGAGCAAACAGGTAGATCGGGGCAATAAATACACAAAATGACTGTGATGAATTTGTCTATGTGTGCTATTTTTTGTGGGTTTTTAATTTTTAATTTTTTAATTTTTATTTTGGATTTTATATTTTTATATTTTTATATTTTGATTTTTTATTTTTCTTTTTATATTTTTTATTTTCTCTTTTTTAATTATAAAAGAAGATATATATACAATAAGGGAAAGAGAGGTAATGTATTTTTAAAAATAGGTAAAAATAAGTAAAAATTAGGAAATAAAATGTTTTTGTGCTTTTTATAATTTTCTAATATTTTTGTGATTTTTTTTATATTTTTGCTATTTTTTTGGTATTTTTAAAATCAAAAATACTCAAAACACAGAATAAAATAATTGGCTAAGATTAAAATGGAGATGAAAAATAGTAAATAGTAAAAAAATTCTCCAAATTAATTTTAAATTAAGATATTAAATATAGAAAATTCAGGAATAAAACTATATTTTTGTGATTTTTTATAGATTTTATATATTTTCATAGAGATTTTTTTAGGAGTTTTCTTTTAATTTTTTTAGTGATTTTTGGTCTGAAGGTTAAAGATGTATAAACACACAAAATGAATTTTTTATGAATTTTTTAAAGAGTTTTTATAATTTTTATGGATGTTCTAATGCAAACAAGGATGAAAATGCATGTTTTTGATTTTTTATAAATATTAATATGCAGCAAAAATGAAAACTAAAAATATGGCTTTAAAGTAGAATGCAACATGAACCTTAATATTTTTTTGGGGATTTTTTAGGATTTTATAGATGTATGAAATAAATGTAAACAACAAAGAGAAAATACACACTTGTAGGGGTATTTTTGTAAATATGGAAACGTTCGAGGGCCAACATGCAAATTTTATAGAAAAATATAATGCAATAAAAATATTTCTACCAAACCTAAATAGCCAAAAACCCAGGGGTATCCTTGAAAAAACACCAAGGACTACGTGACTAGCACATGCCTAACAGTGACCTAATCGCAATATTCCAAATATGAAGGGGCCAGACTACAAAATACCCAGAAATATAATAACGGCAGAAAATATTTTATGGAGTGATTAGAAATACACAAATCCCTAGGGGTCCCTGGTGTAAAATGTCAACCCTCACGTGCACCAGTCACGTGAGGTGACGTGGCCAGGGACCAATGTGCAATAATCAAAAGTGTAGGGGATTTAACGTAAATTTTACAAAAACATTTAAATAGCAGATGAAAGATTTAATACTAATTTATAATTACAAAATTGGTCAGGGTAGGAGTTGCAAAATGCCCAAGAACGGGCGGATCGGACGGCTGATGCATAGTCACTTGCCACGTGTCACGATCACACGCACTGATGATGGTTGGGCAGCCGACGGTGGAGATTTGATCTTCTAGAGAAGATCAGACGGTTGAGGTGCTACGCGATCCGACGACAGCTATTTGATCTGGGGTGCCAGCCTCAATCTGATGGCGGAGGGCCCCGGAGGAAAAACATGGAAGAAATATCGGCGAGGCGATCTTCTCTGACTTCATCCTCCACCTAGAGCGTGCTGAAGGGCTCAAAAATGGCTGACTCACCTCCTGGGGGTCCTCTCTATCTGCTGGGGGGCACAAAAAGGGTGGAGGAGCACCGCAGGGCCTCTGCGACGTCGGAGAAGCGGGGGCATCCCAGGTGCCTCCGGCTTGATGCCAAAATCACCCTCTAGGCATCCTTTCGCTCTAGGACCTGCAAGAAAGGGTTACGAAGGTCACACGCAAAATGTTGCGACCTTCCAGAAGGGTAACGAGGTGGAGATGGCGCGGATAGGAGCTCTCCGGGGAGTTGAATAAACGGGAGAAACACGAAAAGGAAGGCAGGGATTGGATCCTAAGACTACGGTGAATAAAAAAATGCAAGAAAAGATAAAGAAAAAGGGACCTCAAAGGCCTTTAAGCCTAAGATGGGACCTCGACACCGGTGGCCGATGGAGGTAGGTGGAGACCGCCTTGCGGCACACCTAACCCGGCTCCAGGGCGCTGGAGGAGCTCCTGTCACGAGCTCTGGTCCTGAGCTCGCCAAAACGAGGGCAAAAACAGTCAAAAGAGGGTTCAAAAATGGAAGGGAAGCTCAGGTGGTATTTTGAATAGGTGGCTGATGGGCTCCCAAGATCGAGGATTCTGGAGCATGCCAGCAATGTAATCCTCGAGGAGAGACCTGGGCGTGTAAGGTGGATCCACGAGGAGAAAAAGCCCAGAAGGGAGATCATGAAAAGAGGAAAGATGGAGCCTCGATAAATTCGCGAAGATGGGGCCAAAAATGAGGTGTCAGACCAAGGGCAGGCACGGGTCAGAGAGTTGACCACGGGTCAACTCTCCAGCCCTCCTTGTTGGTCTACGTGGACCAACCAGGAAAAAGCATGGAGAATAGAATAGGAAATTCATTTAAAAATATAATATTTATTATTTTATAAATTATTTTATTATGATTTTTATTTATTTTTTCGAGGTCAAAATTATAAGTTACCTTTTATGAGCTATATAGGTATATTTATCTATATATTTTAATGTATTATTTTTATTTTGTATTTTTAATTTTATTAATTTTGTTTATTTTTTTTTATAAATTTATAACTTATTTTTATAGACTTAAATATATTTTTATTTTATTTTTCTTATATATTATATACAATTAAATAAATAGATGTCTTTATTCTGTAGGTACGCTTATAGGTATTATTCCTATGTATTTTGTACAAATATTTTATTTTTGTATTTTATTGAGTATTTTATTCCTGTTTTAATGTACATATATATTATAAATAATATTTGCAAAATTAAAAAAATATACAAAAATACAAATATTGATTAATAAATAAAATGAATATTTTAGTCAGTGTAAGTATACAATAGGGGTCCAAAACTCAACTTTCAAACCGTAACTCCAAAAAATATGAAACTACCTTATAAATAGCTTATTAAAAATTATATACAATTAAAGGTGATTTTAATACATTTCAAGTTTTTATTTGAGAGATACATGTTTGGGAAGTTGGGATTTTGGAAACTTATTTAGATCATAACTTTTTATCTGTACATTATTTTTTGTATGAAATAAATTTTGTATTTTTATATTTAATTATCTATAACTTTCATGTACAAAATTTTTTATTTGAGGTATAAAAAGTGGAACTAAAAATAGGTCCCAAAAATAAAGGAAAATGAATAAAATAAAAGAGAATTTTATTGGATTTTTGACCCTTATCTCCCCCTATTTTATTCCTTGTCGACCTAGTTATCAAGATGCCTAGGTCTCGGGGTTTCGGGTCATAAAATATTTGCAATATTTTCTTCTTTTTCTTTTCTTTTCTTCATTCTATAATTTTGGCTTTAAAACTGTATTTTATACACTATTTACACAAATATGCATGAATGATAAAATGCCTAAATTAACGTTATTTACACACATTTACTAGGGTTTTAAGGCCAAAATGATAGAATAAAGATGATGAAGCATAGATTCATCATCCCCCTATACTTGCCTTTGCTAGTCCCTAGCAAACTCTTATGCAATAAGTGCAGAAAAGAAAAACAAAGAAAATAAAAAGAAGAAAGATGGATTAAATTTAATTGTCAAATTGTTCTCACAAAATCAAAGTTTGGAGCTTAAGTCGGACCTTTGGAATTTTAGTGCGGGCGGAACCTTAATGGGAATCAGATTTTAAATCCAACAACCTTCGAGAATCCCAAAACTCTGTTCAAGTCTCCTCAGTAGCCAGGTCATAAATATTTCAACTCATACATAAACCCTTACGACTATGAATTTGACTCGTACAATGTAAGTGATGGTGGCTCTCCCCAACTGAAATGACAACGAGACTGACTTCTCCAGCATGACAACCCAATGATTCCCCAATGCAATAACTCCTTCCTCAAGGAGCGGGGTATTCCCTTCTAAGTTCAAGTAACAACCGGCTCAAGAGGAGGGGGTGAAGAGAAGAATGGACGACAGCCAGTGTAGCTACCTATCCTAGGATGCAAGACCAGTGTAGTCAAGTCATCTAGCTGCAGGCTCACATGATTTGACTTTGAAGCTCAAGATTGCTTATTTTCTATACAACATATACATACTATGGCAGTTATTTTATTTTGTACAAGCATGTCCACTTTTTTGGAGTTTTTTTCTTGTTTTTTTCTTTTTTTGAAATACTATTTACAACAGCATATACATAGGGAGTTTTTCCTCTTGAGCCGATAGACTATCCCTCTTTTGAAGCTTTATTGCAACCCACACTCTCCTGTCTTTGGAATTCCTCATCACTGGATCGGTTGGGGTGCACTTCCCTCCCTAGAGGAGGATAGATGTTTCCACTTGTGTGCGTCTCATACCGGCAAATCCAATCCCCTCACACTGAGTTGAGCCAAGTGAAAGGTGCAGATGTCCAAGTTAGGTCATTATCAACAAGAGTCGTGCGTGTGCTTCAAAATACCCTACTTAGGCAGTCAAGAATTCATTGAACCAAGTCTCGTGATCCTCAAAGAATTAAGTCAACTAGACCTGAAGTACCTCAATTCCAGCTCCTACAAGGTTCCTGTTATTAGGTAGTTTTAAGGTCCAACCAAGCTCCAATCTTCAGATTTTACTTAGACTTGTTGAACTACCAAACTCAATCCGAAAAATACTCATGCTATGCAAATGCCATGCAGAAAATAATTTTGTGATGTGATTTTCAAAGATTTTGAACTTTTTATGGATTTTTGAAAAGAATGACGCATATGCAATTTTGTATTTTTAATTTTTCAAATGATTTTTTGTGAATTTTAGTTTTGCAAATGTTTTTAGGGTTTTTGAAAACAAAAGATTTTGTATAAAAATTAGGTCAAAATATTTACACAGGAATACATGTTATATTTACAAGAAGTAGAGTCTTATTTATAGACGAGGTGAAGGAGGCTCAAAGATTCGCTTGTCTTTGTTATCCTGAACCACATTGATCAAATCTAATACGTGGGTGGAAATTACAAGGATTAGATCGAAATGGAGCTAAGCTAGATCATGAGTGGATTTGGCACGAAAAATGGAAGAAAACCTTGGGTTGATATGTTTGCAGTCTAGGAAGAGAGAGGAGGGTCAGTTGACCTGGGGTCAATGGTTAACGGATTGTTATTGGTCCACATAAGCCCCTACTGGACAAAATAGGATCTTTATTCGAAAATAATTATTTAAAAATAGTAAATGATTACATTAATTTTTTTGGATATAATTTTTTGTTTTTATTTTATAAAGTATTTTAATATGATTTTTATTTATTTTTTGAGTCAATTTATTAGAAGTTACTTTTTGTATGTCTATTTCTAGGTATATTGACCTACTATTTCTAGGTATATTGAGTATGTTTTGCTCATTTTATTTTTATTTTATATTTATGATTTTATTATTTTATTTCCATATTTTATATATTTACAACTTATTTTTTGGTACACAAATATATTTTTACTGTATTTTTCTGGTGAATTAGATACACTTAAATAAATAGGGGTATGCATTATATATGTATAAGTATAGGTATTTCTTCTATGTATTTCTATATGTTATTTTATTTTTATGTTTTCTTTAGGTTTAATCACATTGTAAATATGTCCATATATTATAAATAACATTTACCAAATTATAAAAATGTAAATTTGTAAAAATAGTAAAGAATAAATAAAACGAATATTTTATTCAGGTATACTATACAAAAGGGGTTCAAAATCTAACTTACACATCTTAACTCCAAATTAAATAAAACCACCTTCATTAAATAGATTATTAGAAGTATATACAATTAAAGGTTATTTTGATGCATTTTGAGTTTTTATTGAGGAGATAAGGGTCTGGGAAGTTTGGGTTTTGGCTTTTTATTTAAAGTATAAAGTGTACATTGTATGTTATTTTGGTGTAAATTCAATTTTGTATTTCTATATATTCTTATCTATAACTTTCATGTATAAAGTTTATCAATTTCATGAATAAATAATAAAGAATAAAATGGGTCCCAAAAATGCTTTATTGATGAATGAATAAATGGAATTTGTAGTGTATTTTTGGCCCTTCTGTCCGCCTACTTTATTCTTTATCGACCAAATCAATTTTTTACTTAGACTTGAGGCTTAGGGTCATAAAATACCTTTGTCATTTTATTTCTCTTTCTTTTCTTTCTTTGTTTTTTTATTTTGGTTTTAAATGATGTAATTTCTACAATATTTTAAACAAAAAATCATGAATGCTAATTTGTACAAAATAATGATATTTACATGCATTTAGCAAGGGTTTAAAGACAAAAATGAAAGAATAAAGGTGATGATATGGAGGTTCATCAACTTTATAGTGCATTCATTCATTTGTTCTTAGACATGGAGTGAAATAAACTAATAACATTTATTGATATATCAAACATTACAATAATAATTACTGTAGGAATGGTTCACCCCTGGCTCACATGGCTAACAATCTCTTACTAGCCCTCAGAACCATTCAGGTACAATCCTTAAACCCATACTCATTATATGTTGGTCGAAAAGCTTCTGTGTCAAAGATTTGGTAAGCAAATCAGCAACATTGTCAGCAGAGGCCACCTTGGTGATGACGATGTCACAATGCTTTTGTATCCCTCGAATGATGTGGTATTTCCTTTCCACGTGCTTTCTCTTTTGATGTTGTTTGGGTTCCTTCGCCTAAGCTATGCCTTCCATGTTATCACAAAGTAGCGAGATGGGAGTATCAAAGGAAACTGTGCCACACTCCAGGATGAACTTGCACATCCATACTGCCTCCTATGCAGCATTTGATGCGGCAATGTATTCGGCTTCTATTGTTGAATCGATCGTAGTGTACCGCTTCTTGCTTCTCCAGCTTACAACACCACCATTTAATAGGAACACAAACCCTGATGCCAAGTTTTGATCATCAATATCCGACTGGAAGTCTGAATTTGTGTATCGAGATCACCATCTCCATAGACCAAGATGAAATATTGGATCCATCTTAGATACTTGAAGATGTTCTTCACTGCATTCCAGTGTTGCTCTCCATAGCAAGATTGGTAACAACTTACCACTACCACTACATGGCAGATATCTGGCCTTGTGCACATCTTGGCGTACATTAAGCTTCCTGTAATTGATGCTTAGGGGCATCCGGTCATGGTTTCCATGACACTTTCAGGAGCCATCCCTTTAGATAGGTGAATACCATGTCTTATGGTAAGGAAGCCTTTCTTGGAGTTCTTCGTATGGAAATGCTCCAATATCTTCTTAATGTACCCATGTTGTAACAATCCCAAGATCTTTTTTTCTCGATTTCTGAACAGCTTCATACCCAAGATATAAGAGGCTTCTCCAAGATCTTTCATCTCTAAGGTAAGGGATAGCCAAATCTTAACATTGGTCATGATCCCGGTATCATTCCCAACGATAAGGATGCCAAACACATAAAGCATGATGAACACAATGGCACTCCCACTAAGCTTCTTGTACACACATGGTTCATCAGGATTCTGCACAAAATAATAAGTCTTTATGGTTTCATCATATCTGATGTTCCAGCTACAAGAAGCATGTTTGAGCCTATAGATGGATTTCTTTAGCTTGCACATTTTGCCTTCCTCGGTTATGAAGCCCGGGGTTATTCCATATATATATCCTCCTCGAGGTATCCATTGAGGAAAGCTATCTTGACGTCCATCAACTAGATGTCGTAGTCAATATGTGCAACTATAGCTAGCAATGCCCTGATGGACTTAAGCATAGCCACATGAGAGAATGCCTTAACGTAGTCGATGCCTTATCTCTTTGTGTAGCCCTTGGCTACGAACCATGCCTTGAAGGTCTCTTCCTTCCCATCAGGTTCCCTTTTTCTCTTGAAGGTTCATTTACACCCAATGGGTCCCTTCTAGTTGGATCCTCTAGGGTCCATACACCATTCTTGTGCATGGAGTCTATTTCCGACTTCATTACTAGCATCCATCTATCCATGTCATGTTCCATGAGTGCTTCATCAAATTAAACTGGAACATTGTTAGTTTCACCTTACACATGGAATTTGTACCTTTTAGGTGGTGCAACCACCCTTGAACTCCTTTGAAGAGGTACAATTTCTGGTTCAGGAAACTCGATATCCTCAGAGGTTTCAATGAGCTCCTTCACTTTATTTTTCTCTTGACTTTAAAGAATTCATCCTCCAGAAATTTTACATCTCTAGAGATGGATACCTTATGATTCTTAGGATCATAAAGTTAGTATCCAATACCATCCTTAACATACCCAATGAAGTAGCACTCATGAGTGTGAGATTCTAGCTTAATTGCATCCACGTTCTTCGCATGAACCAAACATCCCCAAACTTTCAAGTGTTTAACACTGGGTTTTGTCCCATACCAAATCTCATGAGGAGTTTTAGGTATAGACTTATCAGGAATCTTATTTAGGATATATATGCAGTCTCATTTTACCTCGAATACACTGTTTATAGGTAGGCCAGGATTGCACCTATAGAAAATCTAAGGGTCCATCCTTTATCAATCTATTGATTTTATCAACACATAAATGACCAAGCCTTTGATGCCAAATCATATTTGAATGATTTTCATCCTCCCTTGTTCCTTATGTGTTATTATTAGTGGTAGTACCATTCATGACATTTTCGTCAATGCACAATTCATAAAGTCCGCGAGAAGTCAGGACACCATCCGCAATATATTTATCATAATGATTTATGACAAATATATTACAAAATAGAAATGAATATCCACTTTTAACTAATTTAGATACATATATTAAGATCCTTCTGACATCTGGAACATAAGGTCATTCTTTAAGTACTAGGATTCTTCCACTTGATAATGATAGTCTGCAGGTCCCGACGATGACTTTTGCAACAACAGCATCAAATCCCATCTGGATGATTATCTCCCCTTCATCAAGATTCCTAGTTTCCTGAAATAGATGCAACAAATTACAAACATGAACATAAGAACAAGAATCGATGACCCAACTACCTTCTCGTCCTACGTGAAAATTGCTTTCAATGATGAAAGTAGAATTCATACCTGCTAGTGCTTTACTTTTTTTGGTAGACTTCAAGTAATATGAGAAGTTATGCTTTCAGTGCCCTGTCTTCTTGCAGTGATGACACACATATATCTTCTTTGATGTCATCAGTGGGAAGCAGTAGAGGATGAGCCGACACCTTGACTCTTCTTTTTTCTCTTCAGAGCCTGGGGTCCTTCCAAGATCATTGCTTCCGACTACGCTTCCCTTTGACCTATGAAACCATTGCACTGCTAGTGGAATTATCTTTCTTCATTACGTCTTCTACAAACATTAATGAAGCCAGCAAATAAACGTTAGACCAATTCATCTTGTTCATGTGGAATGACACCATAAAGTTATTGCAAGACTTAGGGAGCGATAACAGAATGAAGTCGGACTGCATATTTGTATCCATGTTATCCTCGAGAGTTTCCAATTCCGAAAGGTACCCAAACATTTTGAGTACGTGTTCTCTCACTGAAGTCGCTTCCTACATTTTGAAGCAAAGAAGCTATATCATGGCATTATAACACTGAGTTTGGTTGACATCACCAAATATCTCCTTGAGATTCAACATTATATCCTAGCGGGTCTCTATCTCCACATGTTGCTTTTGAAGCAGATTGGAGAGAGATCTAGAATATAACATATGGCCATTGTATGATCTTCATCATATTTTTCATTGTATTTGATATCTTCAGGACTCTTAGGGTTTTCTATCTTGTCCTTAGATAACACATATGAGATGTGATGCACAGAGAGAAAAAGAACAAAAATATGCATCCAATCCGAGTAATTTGGTCCAATCAATTTATTGACCTCCAGGAGACTACTGAGTGGGTTCATAAACTTCTTTGTCTGAATTTAAGAATGCACTATATTAGAACACATAAATAATTATATATTTAATCAAATTCTTTGATTAAGGATTTTTAATCACATTAGTCTTGCCTTTTCAACTTTGAAAGTTCATTCCCTTAATCACTTTCAAAGCAAGAGATATAGTTACCGCTCTATCTATAGCAAAAACTATGATATCCTTTTTACCTTTGTTACATCCCAATCATATGAGAACTTGCTTCGAATAAAAAGAAGCGGGAACACATTCCGCTAACAAGTCCAACTTGCATTTCTTAATTCAGTATTTAACACTTGGGCCCACTACCCCTAAGGCAATGTTGACATGTCGTTAATTGAACCAACATTCAATAGGATTAGAACTCACTATACACAATCCAATATGAGGACTCGATATTGGGGTCACTATATATATTGCCTTACTCTTTCGAGAAGCAAAGAGACCGATCCAGATGCACTTGCATCAGGAGCAGTCACTTCGGACAGACATCTCCTACATACAATCCCTGGCGACGTAACCCTTCGCCTTGACGGGAGATCAAGGATGTCACATATGTGATCCTCTATATCATATTCTATTCACATTATTAATTCTTCCAAGGGAAATACAACTCTATTCATAATAGAGTATTTTTAATTGGATATAATTAATTTAATCACATTAAATTAGTTATCAATCTAATTTAATCAACCAACAATCAAATTTGAATGTTACTTGAAAGGATGGTATAATCTCAAAATACGTATTATTCAAATTTTAATAATTAGAGAAATACATCATGATCTCTTCAAGCATTATCCTTTACTTACCTGTTGACATAGCTAGTACACACAGTATGTGGGACAAACCTCTCACGGAGCAATCTGCTACCTCAACGATCCCCGACTAGACACCATATCTGCCCCAGGTTAGGATAATGTGATTTGATCATATCGTATTTAATATGTTATTCAGTATCATAACTGAAGTTATACCATATAATATTTATCAAAACCTTTTTTATTAATATTATAAGGAGATTTTCTAAACACATCACCAATCCCATTCAAGAAACAATATTTTGCATGTAGAGATTGTCCTACAACTTCTCTGGATAAAATAGGGTTTTCATAAAATGTTCATTCAATGGCCAAAGATGAGTAATCAATTATTTTCATAATTATTAGGCATCATATCTAGTCAAGGCAAATTCATAATTTCCATGATTTCTATTGAATTATAGACACATTAAGTAAAGATGTTTTATGATCTAATAATCTTCTGACCCATCTCTACTAAATACAGAGTATCTAGGGAAAACGGGGTCGGAATCACATGAAATAAATTTGATCATTTTGCTGGTTTGATTATATACTTAATAAAATTGTTTATTTCACATTTAGTGACAGGGAAAATATTAGTAAAATTAATTTTCTTACAGATCGTTGAAAATATACAAACAATTTTCCATGGTGGGAACTATTAGAACCACTTCATGCACTTTTGATACCAATTAAATGTTACTATTTTCGAGACATATTTGGACATTATAAATATATTTTATTAATAAAAAACACGTCGAAACAGTAAACAAACAATAGATTTTTTATTTAATAAAAAACTAATTTGAATCTTCCATCTAATGCAAAAACAATGTTTCCCACACATCCAAAACATGAACCATGATCGTCTAGGATTTTGGATCATATACAAGACCTTGACCAAGGCTCTAATACCACTCGAAGGATATGGAAAGATCCTTAATCACACCACATAAGCATGAAGATCACATAATATTCGATCGGAGCGACAAGTCGTACTATTTGCTTGGTGCAACAGAATTTTAAAAATTTGAATGATGAAATCACATGATCCAAGAACATTTCTTGGATTGTTTCATCAAACCACATACAAGATTTTGGATTACCTATTAAATCATAGTTGTGATCGTAGTCTCTAACGTAAGAGAGCTCCTTTCTCAGGTACGATCCGACTAGAGAGATGCTTGCGAGCGCATGAATGAACCGTGCACTTCTCGCAATCAAAAGCGCCAATCCAAGTGGTGAATCTCCTGATCTCGTCTCAAAAGATATGATGTCTTCTTCATGAGCAAGGTGTACCGAAGGATGGAGATCGTTGAATAGTCGAGGCGGTGACACAACGACGTAACGACAACGACAATCTCTCTAGGGCTTCCAAGTGGATGACCACTTAGAGAGAGAGAGAGATATGACGTGTGAGATGAGAGAGATAGCCCTTCAATTGTTGTGTATAAAGAAGATCTAGGGTTTCCCCTCCTTATATAATAATTTGGAAATCCATGGATCTCAATCCATGGACAAGACAATTGTAATTGTTCACATTGATTTGTGTTTCTTCCAATGGCCATGATTTTGTTGTTAAAAACACAACAAAAATTAATTTGATTAAGTTAAATATATTTAATAATAATCAATATAAATTATTTATCATTAAATCAATCTTCCTTCTTGAAATAGGAAGGAGGCAAGCCTCCTTCCATAAGGAGAGTGGACAACCACCTATTTCTATAAGGAATTGTGGTCATCCACCCTCTCCATATGGAAGGGTGGCTCCCTCTTTCCTATTTCATGGTTATTTCCATCCAATGAATATCTTCAAAACTTCTAACAACATTTGTTGTAAATAATTCCACAAAAAATAATTCATAATTTTTTTGTTAACATTGCTATCATGCCATGAAGAAATTACTAATCAAATTCATAACCCAAAATAAAATGTAAATTATATTTTTAATTTTTTATCCAATATGAATCCAATTCATACCAACATTTAAATTGTAGATGTTATTTACAAATAGCTCTCTCTTATATATTATAAATCACATTTAAAATATATATGTTATTTAAATTGTAGATGTTATTTAGAAATAGCTCTCTCTTATATATTATAAATCACATTTAAAAAATATATATTACAAATAGCTCTCTCTTATATATTATATGGATAGTGCTATTTACAATATTCATATCCATAATAATTAAATAACATTTAATTATGTTGGATCATCATTCTCATGCATCTAAATAATATGAATTAAATACACATTATTCATGATATTTTAATCATATATAATTATCCATTTCTCAATGCTTGGATATAATTTAACTATGGAATTATTCTTGAACTCTTTCAAGAATAATGCGTTTTCTCCGCAGATACTTGGAGATAAGGATGGGGCGATTGTACGTTCCACATATAGTTACTTGGATATGAAGATCACATCTCAAATCCAGATCTCGGGGCCCTCTCATAGATGCTTGGATAAAACAAGACCGTAAATACAATCTTCTCATTGCATATGAATCACATTCAGATTACTATCCAATATTTGGACCAAGATAAAATTACTTCTCTACTGAGAGGAGCCACTAAAATCCAGACATGTTTGATCAATCCCTTGGAATGGAAGAGTCATGTTTATACAATTGTTTATGATCACATCACCCTCAGGTATTCCTTATACCTATACATGCTACATACTGGAAGAACTAGAATAAATCCGAAGGCTTAGATCAATTTACATTATCATCTTTAAGGCTTTATCATTAAGTTTCTCATTCATTCATTGGGAGTTAGTATAGATCATATGCTTTCCAAAAGCATATATCATACCTAGAAATTCTTGTCATGTTTTGAAAGCAAGATGACCATGCATGGAATTTGATCAGTCCCAATACCTCATGAGTGAGCTGATGTCTCCTAATTCACAAGTAAATCTATATGATCCTTTTGAGAGATCGTATTACTCATATGACCTTATATGCACACCAGCTTGCTAGTGTAAAGACCTTGATTAGGCCTTGAACCTATTGGTCTGCCAAATGTACATACGTAGACATATAGCAATACATCTGACTCTAGTCAAAGGATGCATGCCTATATCGTGACAGCATATGACGTAGGATTTGGTTATATCGATCTCGTTAAGTCAACTCTTTGACCTAAGTTATCTGACACCTCTGAATCTCTATTGATATGCAGATGACCTGCATCAAGAGGTCGGTCAGACATCAACCAAAAAAGAAAGGATTTCCATCTCCTACTCAAGCTAGAGATCATCTTTTAACAACCATTCGACAATGCATGATGAATCCTTATAGTGCATTCATTGATTTAGTCTCAGATAGGGAGAGAGATAAACCAATAACTTTTATTGATATATGACGACTCCGAAAATTTCGCTTTTAAAAAGTTGTTCTTATCGTGAAGTGCGTAAAAATTATGTGTCGTGCGTTGTAGGCGGCAATCGGAAACGGTCAAGAAAATAACCACGGAAATTTAATCAATTTTTAATCAAGTATGGTTTTATGTTTGTTTTACTTGGGCAAGTCCCAAGGTCGATCACAAGGAGGCAAAGGAACAACCTAGAGAGATGTCTATCAAAGTTTGTGTTCGGTTTTTGAGGTGGTCTTTTTTTAGAATTTTCAATGCAATAAATGGTGCAAAATGCAAATTCGGCCTTATTTTAGGGACTAAAGTATAAATTTCATTCAAACGATGTCCGAAAAATATGAAACTTGGCCACAATGTAAATTATGATGAAATGGATAATTTTTTGGGAATTTTTGGATGCAATATGAATTTTTTATGGATTTAAATGCAAACAGAATGATTTTCAATCTTTAATTATAATAAATATTAAACCTACTTATTTTCAAGAAATAAAATTATCTAAGATCTATCACTGGGTGACGGATCTCAGAAAAATCCTAAACCTAAAAAATGTGGGGTTTAATACCTATTAAAAATTAAATACTAAAATATGCAAAATGATTTTTATAGGACAAATTATGCATGCAAATGCAAATCTTTTTGGGCACAATGTCAAGTACAATTAACTCTACAATATGTGATTTTTCAGGGATTTTTAGAGCAACGGTTAATCAATTATGAATTTCAGAGCAAGAAATGGGCAAAATATGCAAATTTCCACAAAACAATTATTTATTAGTCAACCGTCAATCATAAAAATGTCCACAATATGTCAAAATGTAGAGAACTAGTCAATAAACATCTTGCTATTTTTAGATTAATAAAATGCTGCAATAAAGAGGTCCAAAACATGGGGGAACACAAGGGTATAAATGCAATAACTATAAATAAAATAAAAAGGCAGACGGGGACCTTAATGCAATTACCAGTACTCAGAGAGGTGATGTTGCAAAATTTCCAAGGGGCACGTGCTGCGCACGTGCCCTTGGCTGGCGGGGGATGAAATGTGATATGGGAGATCTCGGAGGGTGTCTCTGCAATTTGCCCAACGGGTCACGTGCAGAGCACATGACCCCTGGTCTGAAGGCTGATGACGCTCCCCTGTCCTCACGTGCCGCGTACGTGGTGGGGGTCTCGGCCTATGTGCCGGTGGCTGAGGGTGCGGGTGCGGTGGAGTGAGGGGCGGAGGCTGGCAGAGTCGACCGTCCTCTGGCCGACACACGACCAGGGGGACGGTGGTGCCGAGGTGCTCGACGAAGAGGAGATGGTGGCCGATAAACGGCCGTGGGTCGGCGATGACGGTGGAGTCGCGAAGAATGTCGAGGCGGTTGTCGATGGCGTTGTCGGCGAAGCTCGAAGCACCAGGAGGCGTTGTATGGCACGGCCGACACACGACCGTGGTTGGATGAGTGCGGGGAAGTTGTCGATGATAGTGGAGTGGGCCGGCGGTGCGGTTGGAGGCGACGGAGGGCTCCTGGCGGCGTGGCGGAGTAGAGGAGCGTGTCGAAGATGATGAATGTCGGAGGGGCGGAGCAGTTGAGGTCGTGGTTGTTTGTAACTGGGCTCGACGGAGATGAACTCGGAGCTGGGCACTAGCGGCGGAGGGTGCGCCTTGATGCAGCAAGGTCGAGGACCTTGGATCTCGCCGGCGAAGGGAGAAGCACGGTGCTGTCACCACCATCTCTCGAGCAGTTGAAGTATCGGCGGATGGGTCTTGAGGATGGGGTCGGCGGAGGTTAAATAGGAGGGATGGGTCACCGGCTTTGGAAAGGGGAACATCGAGACTTAGGGGAGGAGATCGGAGATTGATATGATTGAGAAGGCGGCCGGATTTGGCGAGATGCGCGGCAAAATCGTGGGGAAGCAACAGGGGCGGCGGCGGCGCTTGATTGGGCAAGGGGAGGAAGACGAACTACAGGCGCCGTCCGATCGGCCGAGATCGGACGGCCCTGGTAGTGCCGCGTGGTTTCTTGGCGGCGCAAAGGGGAATGGCGCGGGCACGTGCGTTGCACGTGCCTGGGAGGCACGTGCTTCACACGTGCGGCATATTATTTTTTTATTTTTTAATTTTTATAAAACGAAATATTAAATATGGCCGAAAATGGGTGACACGTGGCGGCACCAGGTGATGCCACGTGTCAGCACTAGATAATTCAGAAAATAATTGTTTGTAAAATCAAAAATAAATAGTAAATGACCTCGGATCAAAAACGTTTCGTCACGAAAGTTGCTCGTCTCGATGATATCTACAACTTTCATGAAGATATCAAAACCAAAATCGATTATTTGCACAAAGTGATATTTTTGGGGTATCCCATGTACATAGAATACCTTGATTTTGGGGTTTTGTATTTTTTATGTCATTTTTAGATCAGATAAAAATCCGGAAAAACTATGATAAATTAGAGATAAATAAATACGCATTAATGTAATTTTTTTGTATTTTTATTAATCAATAAAATATGTATATAAAATATTGGGTCAAAAACCGCTAAAATATACAACATACAAAAGAGGCCCAAAACCCAACTTTCACATATGAGCTCCGATTCACTTGAACTTGGTCTTGTTTTGAAGGTAATTGAATGTACATTAGTTCAAAAGTGAGTAGGATTAAATCGGACACTGGATGAGGAAGATATGATGCTTTTAGTCCGGAAATCCTGAAACTAAGGTTTGGGTTTTTGGTCCACTTATTTGGGTTAGTTATTTTTTTGTATTTTTTCTTTATTTTTGTTAGTGATATGTACATAGTGGAAGTGGTTTTGAGTCATTCGGAGTTAGCATGAATGGGTTAAAAATCCGGGAAGTTAGACTATTTACAGGTCATTTTTGGCATGGATTTTTGGCTTCTTATTTTGTGCAGATTTTTGTGCTAAAATGTAATTCTTATGAAATCATGCACTAATGCTAATTATGCAGAATAGATGCAAGAATGCTATTGATTTTGAGGGTTTTGAGCTTAAGAAATGAGATTTCGAGTGATGAATACGAGATTCATCATCCCCCCTATACTTAAACCATGCTCGTCCCTGAGCATCAAAAAGAAATGCCATGAGGTGAAATGAGATTGGTTCCATACCAAGACCATGAGATGAAGGTGAGAGTGAACCTAAACTCAACCTTTGGATTATTTGTGTGTCGGAACTTCTGTGAGACTTAGAATTTTAAAATCAACAACCCTCAAGTTCTACACATCATTGCTACAGTTTCGGCTCAGAAGTCATCTTAGATCAATCCTCTTACCAAAGTATACCCTATGAACATTGAACAACCGACTCATGTGTGTGAAAGGTTTTAGCTCTTCCCATCCAGAATGCCGGACTACCGCGCAAACCTCCTCTCCAGCAACTCGTCCTCGGGGAGTCAGGTATTTCCTTCTAAGGTCTGTCGCGCTGTATTCACTATCGAATTGGGGGGAGAAGTTAGAAGAATGAGAAAAGAACTGGAGGGTGACCAGTGTAGTCACCTCTCCTTGTGAAGATGGCCAGTGTAGCCGAGTCTCCACCAAGATCGGCAGGTTTCTTGAAGCTTGGACCTTTTTGGTCAGATTTTATTTGGTAGTTGCTTCTTTGTATTTGGAATTTTTGGTGGTTCTGCTTGGATCTTGTTTTGCCCATACGGATATAGCATCTTTTTGTTCCGTACATTTTTTGGGGTCTTAGAAAAAATTGTGCCCAGCCATCCATCCCTTTTCCAAAGCTTTATTTCAACCCGTACTTCGGTCTTCATATTTCCACGCTACCAAAAAAGAAACTCACACAGTCTTCCAACATCCCGTCTGAGTTGAGCTAAGTGCATAGTGCGAGAGTACAAATTAATTCCTTATTACAGAGTTGCACCCAGAATGAAGAGACCAGGTTAGACACTAAAAGTCAAACGCTGCACATTGTCATGTGGAACTCAAAGAATTAAGTCAAAGACCCGAAGACTCTAAAATCCTATTTCTCGATGAAGTTCCTCTGAAACGTAGGTTGATTAAGGTTAAGTCCAGACCACTCTCGGTTTCGGCTCATAACTCGATTCAGAACCTAATGACTTTTCACAGATGCAAATGAATGCTGGATGAAGTGCAGATGTGTGGAATGCAGACACATTTTTTTTTCATGCAAGGGATTTTTATGCAAAAATGAATAAGAAGCCATTTTTTTCCAAAAATTTTGGGCACAGTCAGTGTTAGTGGCAAAACGTTTTTTTTCTTTCTTTTTCTTTTGTTTTGTTTTTTTTTGTTTTTTGTTTTTTAAAGAATACCCACCCCGTAAATACATATAGACTTAGGCGCAAGTATAAGATATGGATAAAATATATACAAAGTATATATACAGACCCCCTATACTTAGCGAGTGCTGTGTCCTCAGAGCACAAGAAGCGTAAAGAAGACATAGCTCGGGCTAAGCGTAAGAGAGTGAAAAAAGGAAAAAGAACAAGATTTACAGAATCGCCCCCTATACTTGGACTGTGAATAGTCTAAGTATAGAAAAAGAGCGGAAAAGAAAAGAAGAAAAAGAAAAAATGAAGCGATCGGGGTATGTGAATGAGGAGAGTATATACAGATGGGTGTCGGTTCCCCCTATACTTAGGCTCTGGTCAGCCTAAGTATAGAAGAAGGATGGATATGGAGTGATCGAGAGATAGGAATGTGATGAGGGAAATGGTATATACAAATGGCATCGGTCCCCCCTATACTTAGGCCTTGGCCTAAGTAGAGGAAGAAGTTGTACAAGAAGACCGATGTGGTCGGGAGGGAGGGTGGGTAGCCGATGATTAAGGCGGTTTACGGCTGATCTTTTTGTGAGCCTGTGGTGGGAAATCGTAATGATGAGACGGAGATGAAGCATATGATTCCCCACCATTATCAGTGTCATCCTCAGAAAAATCATGATGGATAGTAGACAAAACATTGGAGTCAGATGAAAGGTAGCCATCATCAGAGTTATCCTAAGAGGAATAGTATTTGAAAGTGGATATACTCCAGATATTCATGTCTTTTTGTTCCTTCAATTGTTTCCTCAAAATTTGTTCCTTTTTAAGATCAATCGGTTTGTCCTCAGATGAATCTTTAGATGCTCCGGTCTCAGTCAGCTCATAAGATATAATTCCAGTGTACTTGTGGAAGGTAGGAGCATCAGCTTTGGATGAGTAATAATTAGGAACGGGAGTTGTCCAACGAGAATCGAATTTTGGATCCTTGCGAAGATATGGCTTTAGAGCTGCCGAATAAACTTCACTCATGTAGACTACTTTTTCCGGACCTGATGAGGGATCATCAACTGATTCCTCTTCCGAAAAGTCAAATCTAACTCTCTTTTTCTTGTTTAGTGAAGCTGTCGGTTCACTTGAGTATCCAGATGAGTAGCCATTACTGTTCTTCTCCTTGGTCGGTGTTTGGGCTGCAAATTTGTTCTCAGTCTCCTGGATGTTGGTGCACTCTCGATTTGGGAGGATTTGGTCAAGATAATCAGAGTATGTTGCTCCAGGGTGCGACCATGCATATGTCTCAGGATCGTAGTAGAAGGATTTGTCTATTTTGAGTTCCACGGGAATTGAAATACTGGGGAGAGTTTCTAAACCAATAGTCTTATTAACAAATGCAATCTCAGGTGTAGCAGCGGGGTAGGTCTCTTCTACCGTTTCATGGTTGCGGTTGTTGGGGACTTCGTGGGTTACCTCAGAAAATCGTGATTCCTCAAAGACTGTATCAGATCGAAGTGCTTCCAATGCCGTAAAATTGATTTCCCGGGTCTCACAATTGATAATTGCCTTAGACAATGTTAAGAATGGTTTTTCGAGAATAATTGGAGACTGGGTGAATTCTCCTTGATGCTCAATATCAATGATCGTGAATTCCATTTTGAGCGTAGCACCTTGGAATATCATGATGACAGAAATGATTCCTCTCGGCCGCTTTATTGATCGGTCCGCTAATTGAACAATCTCTCGTATTTTCCTGATCGGTCCGAGTTTGAGTTTGTGGAATACAGAGGTCAGGAGGATATTGATCGGTGAATCATCATCAATTCGGGCATGGGTGAAAATTGTGTCTTTTATTCTACAGTCAAATCTGGGCAACCGCTTCACTATGCGGCTCTTGGTTTTTCTCCTCAACATCAAGGAGGAGGCCATTGACAAGATATGTCTTTCGATTTTTGTTCTAATCCGTCCCGACTTTTTGACAATTAATCTGTCCGTTAAAAATTTCTTAAGGTCGGGGAAGTGTTCAATGGCCTTTATAATGGGAAGTTCAAAAATCAAATGCTTTTCCAGTGCTTCCCGTAAAGCAGGATCCAAATTTCTCAGGTCTTCTTCAGATTCAATTTTTATGAGATTTTCTGGATTTTCGATTTTTTTGGTATTTTTGAATATTCCCATTTTTTTGGTATTTTCTGTGTGGTGTGAAGATGTGGTGTGTTCCTCAGATGAGCAGGGGTTTTGATGTTCAGAGTAAAGGGTAGGGGCATAATCATTTCTAGGAGAATAATGAGCAGAAGTATTGATGTTTGAATCATCCCTAAGTCTTTGAATATCCTCAAAATTTTCATCATGGGATCCAATCCTTTCCTCATTCATTCTTATATCCGAGCCATCATAGAATGATATTACTCGGTCGGCAAATTTTTGAAATCTATCCTCCATCAATTCGAATCTTGTTTTCATCCTTGAAACATTATCCTCAAAATTCTGTTCATGATCAATCATGGGGGCATTCGGTTTTTGTTCAATGATTTCTTCTTCCATTTTCCTGTATGTGCGACGAGGAGAGTTTATATGATCATTATTTTTAGAAAATATCTCCTCAATAATTATGGAAGGAGGCTGCTCATATGGTTCAGGTATGTGTATTTGATCTGAATAGAGTTCAATCCTTTGATCATGATTAGTCAGACCTTGATATTGTGGAGTCAGCCTACATGGTTTATAAGTGTCTAGGAGTTCAGTCCAGTCCTCTGTATGAGTATCATGTCTGACGAGGGGTTGTGGTCAATCCAACACTGATGATCATTAAATGCATGTCCTTCCCTCTGGGTTTGATTTCTCTACCGGTCATGAGACTTGAAGGGATTTTGATCTTGAAAAGTTTCATTGGCGAGAAACTGAGAATAAGGCGATTCAGTCCAAGATGGTAGGTGGTCATGTGCGGTTGGGTAACTTGAGTAAGGATTCAATGAGGGGGTCGAAGTCATCTGCGGGTGAAAGTTTCCCGTAAATGTTAGAGGATTATTGAAAGAAGAGGATGTTGTTGATCTGAGCCAAACCGAGACAGATTTGTTTTCATAGTGATGTTTGGTCATTTTTGAAGGAGTTGAGAGAAATGATGGGTTGGATCTGAAATTTGGAAAGATGTCCATGATGAGATTAAAATCAAGAGATGAGAGAGATGATTGTATGGGATAGAAATTTTATCAAATGTACGGCTATTGATCTTTGCTATCGGTTCACGCACACCAATACAAACACAAATCAAACCCTGAGTTCACCAACGTACACAATGAAGCCGTAAGAGTTCGGCTATTATTTTTTCAATTTTAGTTGGTGATAAATCAATCTTGGCAGAAAATTAGCGAGCTGAAATTTCGGATTTGGGCTCTAGCCATAAGTGTCGTTTCTTGCTTACTCAGAAAAATAAAAACATCCAAGGTCGGGGTTGCTCTCCTGCAGAAATTCTTGATTTTATGGGTTATTTTGAAATCGGCTACATTTAGCAGTCCCAATTTTTATTAGGTGGTCACTGAAGAATTTAACTGAGCACAAATACACATCTACCGTCCAGTCCCAACTTCCTTTAGAATTATGTAGTAAAATAGGAGGGAGAAATTCGGGAAAAGCCGATGCACGCGGAAAACTATGATGAATGCTCAGTTAGAAGATTTACAGTGCCTCCTCGCAATCTCCATGTGGGATGCTAGACAGAATTTAAAAATTATTCTAAATGATATGCAAGACGATGAAAAACCGCACCTAAGCAGAAAGTTCTATTAGCGGGAAGAATTGATTTAAATTTGGCTAAGTTGAACGATCTATGTGCATCTCACTTAAATTGAAGTGTGGCTTAATCCTACGAGCACAATCAAATATTAAATTGCTCTAAGAGCCGTATGTGCAAGTCTATCCTATTCGCTACTCAAGTCGGGCGCCACCCTCACCGGAGAGTGAAACAGGCCACGACACACCACAGAATAAAGTTTGAGGTCTTGTTACACACGCGAGCGTCCAAACGGACACCGCTATAAATTAATTGCAGAAATTAAAGTTCAGAAAAATAAATCCTAGACTCTACGCTCTCTCACGACTCGACTCGATCTTAAATTAATTGCGTTTTTTAGGAGGTCGGTGAAGATGCTTCAGTTTCTTGAAAAACCGTTCCACGTACAAAGTACCTCGTAAGAAAAATAAGAGAGAAAATGTAAGAGATGACTCAAAAATATATGAAAAATAAAGGCTGAAAATAAATTGCAGGAAAAAAATGAAATTTACAATGAAAAATTCGGGGGTCAGACTACCCGAATGCGGAAAACCGAACAAAAATTTTCAAGACAAAAAACTAAGCCGTTTGCCTCTCCGGCAACGACGCCATCTGACGACTCCGAAAATTTTACTTTTAAAAAGTTGTTCTTATCGTGAAGTGCGTAAAAATTATGTGTCGTGCGTTGTAGGCGGCAATCGGAAACGATCAAGAAAATAACCACGGAAATTTAATCAATTTTTAATCAAGTGTGGTTTTATGTTTGTTTTACTTGGGCAAGTCCCATGGTCGATCACAAGGAGGCAAAGGAAAAACCTAGAGAGATTCTATCAAAGTTTGTATTCGGTTTTTGAGGCGGTCTTTTTTTAGAATTTTCAATGCAATAAAGGGTGCAAAATGCAAATTCGGCCTTATATCAGGGACTAAAGTATAAATTTCATCCAAACGATGTCCGAAAAATATGAAACTTGGCCACAATGTAAATTATGATGAAATGGGTGCACTGTAATTTTTTTGGAATTTTTGGATGCAATATGAATTTTTTATGGATTTTTAAATGCAAACAGAATGATTTTCAATCATTAATTATAATAAATATTAAACCTACTTATTTTCAAGAAATAAAATTATCTAAGATCTAGGTGACAGATCTCAGAAAAATCCTAAACCTAAAAAATGTGGGGTTTAATACCTATTAAAAATTAAATACTAAAATATGCAAAATGATTTTTATAGGACAAATTATGTATGCAAATGCAAATCTTTTTGGGCACAATGTCAAATACAATTAACTCAACAATATATGATTTTTCAGGGATTTTTAGAGCAATGGTTAATCAATTATGAATTTCAGAGCAAGAAATGGGCAAAATATGCAAATTTCCACGAAACAATTATTTATTAATCAACCATCAATCATAAAAATGTCCACAATATGTCAAAATGTAGAGAACTAGTCAATAAACATCATGCTATTTTTATATTAATAAAATGCTGCAATAAAGAGGTCCAAAACAGGGGGGAACACATGGGTATAAATGCAATAACTATAAATAAAATAAAAAGGCAGACGAGGACCTTAATGCAATTACCAGTACTCAGAGAGGTGATGTTGCAAAATTTTCAAGGGGTACGTGCCCTTGGCTGGCGGGGGTTGAAATGTGATATGGGAGACCTCAGAGGGTGTCTCTGCAATTTGCCCAACGGGTCACGTGCTCTGCACGTGACCCCTGGGCTAAAGGCTGATGACGCTCCCCCGTCCTCACGTGCCGCGCACGTGGCGGGGGTCTCGGCCTATGTGCCGGTGGCTGAGGGTGCGGGTGCGGTGGAGTGAGGGGTGGAGGCTGGCGGAGTCGACCGTCCTCTGGCCGACACACGGCCAGAGGGACGGTGGTGCCGAGATGCTCGACGAAGAGGAGATGGTGGCCGATAAACGGCCGTGGGTCGGCGATGACGGTGGAGTCACGAAGAATGTCAAGGCGGTTGTCGATGGCATTGTCGGCGAAGCTCGAAGCACCAGGAGGCGTTGTATGGCACGACCGACACACGACCGTGGTTGGATGAGTGCGGGGGAGGTTGTCGATGACGGTGGAGTGGGCCGACGGTGCGGTTGGAGGCGGCGGAGGGCTCCTAGCGGCGTGGCGGAGTAGAGGAGCGTGTCGAAGATGATGAATGTCGTAGGGGCGGAGCAGTTGAGGTCGTGGTTGTTTGTAACTGGGCTCGACGGAGATGAACTCGGAGCTGGGCACTAGCGACGGAGGGTGCGCCTTGATGCAGCAAGGTCGAGGTCCTTGGATCTCGCCGACGAAGGGAGAAGCACGGTGCTGTCACCACCGTCTCTCGGGCAGTTGAAGTATCGGTGGATGGGTCTTGAGGATGGGGTCGACGGAGGTTAAATAGGAGGGATGGGTCACCGGCTTTGGAAAGGGGAGCAGCAAGACTTAGGGGAGGAGATCGGAGATTGATATGATTGAGAAGGCGGCCGGATTTGGCGAGATGCACGGCGAAATCGCGGGGAAGCAACAGGGGTGGCGACGGCGCTTGATTGGGCAAGGGGAGGAAGACGAACTACAGGCGCCGTCCGATCGGCCGAGATCGGACGGCCCTGGTAGTGCCACGTGGCTTCTTGGCGGCGCAAAGGGGAATGGCGCGGGCACGTGCGTTGCACGTGCCTGGGAGGCACGTGCTTCGCACGTGAGACATATTATTTTTTTATTTTTATAAAATGAAATATTAAATACGGCCAAAAATGGGTGACACGTGGCGGCACTAGGTGATGCCACGTGTCAGCTCCAGATAATTCAGAAAATAATTGTTTGTAAAATCGAAAATAAATAGTAAATGACCTCGGATCGAAAAAGTTTCTCCATGAAAGTTGCTCGTCTCGATGAGATCTACAACTTTCATAAAGACATCAAAACAAAATCGATCATTTGCACAAAGTGATATTTTTAGGGTATCCCATGTACATTGAATACCTTGATTTTGGGGTTTTGTATTTTTTATGTCATTTTTAGATCAGATAAAAATCCGAAAAAACTATGATAAATCAGAGATAAATAAATACGCATTAATCTAATTTTTGTGAATTTTTATTAATCAATAAAATATGTACATAAAATATTGGGTCAAAAACCGCTAAAATATACAACATAGAAAAGAGGCCCAAAACCCAACTTTCACATATGAGCTCCGATTCACTTGAACTTGGTCTTGTTTTGAAGGTAATTGAATGTACATTAGTTCAAAAGTGAGTAGGATTAAATCGGACACTGGATGAGGAAGATATGAGGATTTTAGTCCGGAAATCCTGAAACTAAGGTTTGGGTTTTTGGTCCACTTATTTGGGTTAGTTATTTTTTTGTATTTTTTCTTTATTTTTGTTAGTGATATGTACACAGTGGAAGTGGTTTTGAGTCATTCGGAGTTAGCATGAATGGGTTAAAAATCCAGGAAGTTAGAGTATTTACAGGTCATTTTTGGCATGGATTTTTGGCTTCTTATTTTGTGCAGATTTTTGTGCTAAAATGTAATTCTTATGAAATCATGCACTAATGCTAATTATGCAGAATAGATGCAAGAATGCTGTTGATTTTGAGGGTTTTGAGCTTAAGAAATGAGATTTAGAGTGATGAATACGAGATTTATCAATATATCAAACATTACAATAAAAAAATATTGTAGGAATGGTTTGCCTTGGGCTCACATGGCTAACACAGTGGTAGGTGAAGAAATCACAAGAAGGAATCGATCAGAGAGGAAGGCTAGATCGAGCTAGAAAAAATGTCAAAAATGAGGAAAGAGCACAACATGGACAGATCCAAGAGGGGACAGGAAGTTGACATGGGTCAACCAATGCCACCTCCTGATTGGTCCACATTGACTGCTTAAAGACAAAACAGAAGTAAAAATTGAAAGAAAAGGAAAATAAAATGGAATATATTTTTATTAAATAAAATAAGAAAATTGTTTCTTATTTTATGTACTAACTTAGGTGATTTTTATTTATTTATATTGGCTTGTTTATTATATGTTAATTTTTACATGTGTAACTATATGAATTTCATACCTATGTTATATATATTTATATTAAATTTTTATTTTGTATTTTAATATTTAATAATCTATTTACATATTTTATTTATTTATTGTACAATTAAATTCATTTATAAAATTTGTTTTTTTATGTCTATTTGTAAACTTAAATAAATATGGCTATATACATTATAGGCACATTATACCAATATATATCAATGCATTATTTATTTTAATGTTCTTTTAATGCATGTATTTTAAGTTTATATTTTTAAAATATTTTAAGTTATATTTATAAAGATCTAAAAACATAATAAGAGGAAGAAGATGAAGAATGATTTAAATGAGTAAAATGTATATGTATATAGTACAATGGGACTCAAAAGCCAACTTTGGTATCTTAACTCCAAATTTAATGAAATAACTTTGATTAGATAGATAATTTAATTTAGAGTACAATAAATGCGAGCTTTGTCAATATTGAGTTAATATGGAGACAATGTTGGTCTGTGAAGTTTATTTACAGCTTTTTCATCTGTGTGTCCCAGTTGCACAATGCAACATTTTTTAGTGTAGTTATTTTTTATTTTTCTATATATTTTTGTGTATATATTTTATGTTGAAAATATTTTTACTTGTAGTGTGCAAGAGTGTGTATAAATTATTTACAGTTTGGCTATATATGTAGTGTAGTGGTCACTTATGGTTTCTACGTGTTTGTATCATTTTTATCTGTATTTATTTACCCGTGTCTCCCCCTGCTATATTCCTTGTCGACCTAGTCAATATTGATTTAGTCTCGAGTTTTAGTGTCAATAAGTATTTATAATACTTCCTTTATCATTTTTTTCTTTTCTTTGTTCATTTATTTTGTATTTTAAATACATGTATTTATGAACTATTTACAGACAACAGTGAGTGTGTTTATTTTCACAAGTTAGATATATTTACATGTATTTATCTAGGAATTTTCAATATAAAATAAAAGAGAAAGGTGAATGAGTGGGTAATCATCACCCCTTATAGTTACATTTGCCAGTCCCTAGCAAACACTTAATAGGAGAATAAGTGACGCAAAAGAGAAAATAAAGAAAAGGAAAATAAAGAAATTAGAATGATTATAACTTTTAAACTTGTCTTTACAAATCGAAGTTTGGAAATCAGTTTATGCCTTTAGATTGTTAATGTGTTCGGACCTCATTCAGATTAGAATTGTGACTCAACAACCTTTAGGTTTCATGTTCTATAATTCAGTTCAACTCAACATCCCGATCAGAACCGTCCCTTCATACTTATACTCTTGTATCTTTGAAATGATAGGTACTAAGTGTGTGAATTGTATTAGCTCTTCCTAGATGAGTAGCTGAACTATAAAGTGGTCTCCTCGTATGGTAACTTGTCCTTGAGGAGATGAATACTTTCTTCTAAGTTCATGTACATGCTAGCGCACAACAATAAGAGGGAAATTAGAAGAAAGAGAAAAGAAGGGGAAGTGGACTAGTGTAGTCGCATTTCTTTGTGGAGCTTGGTCAGTATGGCCAAGTCTTCACTAAGAAGTAGGCCTTTTCTGGAAGCTCAAGATTTTTGGAAAATTTGGTATAGGATTATTTTTAAATTTCTTTTTTGGTTTTGCATTGCATTCTTATATTGCCTCGATGGATATAGAATCTTTTGTTCCGCCCATGTTTTGAGGTATTATAAAAATTGAGCTAGAAGTCCATTCCTCTTATAAAGCTTTATTTCATTCCATACTATAGTTGTTAGATGTCCATGTTACCATAAGAATAACTGAGTTGAAGTACCGATTTTGGCAATCCCCTAGAATGGCCCTGATCCATCCTTGATGAAGAGGCCTAGCATCGTCCTGACTTAGTCTCAAATATATTTCAACAACCCATCTTGGTTGAGATACGTGCTGAGTGTAAAGTCTCAAGTCAAGCCATTGCCTCAAGAGTTGTACGTATGATATGAAAGGTTCTAGTTAGTCATAAATCGACTGATGAACATAACTCATAGAACCTAAAGAAGTACGTCGAAATGACCTGAAGTGTCCCAATTCCAATCTTTAACAGATTCCTCTGAAATTAACTAGATTAAGGTAAAGACCAAGCTCCAATATTCAGATTTAATTATACTTGTGCAAATGTCAAAACCAATAAAAAAGATGCTTATGCAATGCAAAAAAATATTTTTGAGAAATAATTGTCTGACTCTAAACTTTTTTGTGGATTTTAAAAAGTTTTTACAAATTTTTAGGGATATTTCCTGACAGTTTGCAATTTTTATTGGGATTTTTCAAATAGCAAAAGAGTTGGTGCAGTAGTTTTATGTGTTGATTTAATATGAGTGTATTCTTTGCAGTTAATTTGTCTTATACCCTTACCCATTGTATTAGACATATTTATTGAGAATATGGAAGTACGAGTTATGGATAACGTATATATACATATATACGACTTAGCTCGAACTATGTCCTCATAGTGATCAACGAGCAGAAAGGAAGACATACCTCGTGCTAAGTATAGAAGAGCCAAAACTACAATGACTCAAAGAATGTGAAGTCAACCCCCCCATGCTACTTAGGATTAACTAATCCTAAGTATAGTAGATTGTGCACAAAGCGTGGATGATCGAGGGTTATAATGTACGAAATCATCGGTTCGACCTGCCTCTACCTATACTTAGGGTAAAGATGCCTAAGTATAGGAAAAGAAGTATCAAAAAGTTTCGAGACAGTTGAGGGATCAAAGAATGAACACTCAAATTTCTTATTCCCCCTATACTTAGGATGAATCATATATTTCGTACAACAGTGATGAAAGGGATGACTGAGTAAATGGTACATGAAAGAATAGAAAAAGAAAAGAAGAAAAAGAGGTGATATTTTTGGTTTTTTATTGTTTGATCCTTCAGCTGTGGGGAGATCTTATTGATATATTACATTAATTGAGTCGATGACCAATATAAAAGTATCATGCTCGAGGCATGCCCTTAGTAACTATCTGTTGGCTAGAAAAGGTTGTGCGTCAGATGATAAGTATGATATGATGATGCTACCATTGTCACACATTTTTCAAAGACCATTTGCTTTTCAGTTATCTGGAAACAATTTTTACTTTGCATCAAACAACCACACGTTCTGATTTGGCTCAAAATTCTTGCTTCTGATGTGATTATAGTGTCATTTCTTGACTTTTTCTTTGTACATGTGGCAGTTGTCGTATACATAGTCTCTGAATTCTAATAGTATGTTCAGGTCAATCTTTCTATCCTTGTCGGCTTTCTCTCTATCCAGAATGCATATATTGACGGCCCATAATGATTTGTGAATGTGTTCTATGGTAAAATGGCATGGCTTGCCATACACCAGGTGGTAGGGAGACATTTGTAAAGGATACTTGTACGTTGTACGATAAGCCCAATGAACCATGTCGAGCATATGTGATCAGTTCTTTTTATCAGGACACACAAACTTTTGTAAGATTGTCTTCATCTTCCTATTTGAATGTTCAACCAACCCATTAGTATGTGGGTGGTAAGGATATGCGATACGATATTCGATGCTCTACTCCTTTGTAAGCTTCTTGACCTCTTTGTTAATGAAATGTCTTCCCCCAACAGATATCAGAATCCTTAGAATCATGAACCATAATATGATGTATCTTTGAAAATCGATAGATAGTGCAACACTTTGCAACTCGAGCGGGGATATACTCCACCCATCAACTTAAGTAATCGATATCAATCAAGACATACTCGAAACCTTGGTTGTTCGGAAATGGGTCCATAAAATTGATAGTCGTTGAAGAGGGTTTCAGCAAGGGTCGGCTAATCAAACACAATTAGCATCGTTGTAGTGATCACTCATGAAACTCTACAACAGATAAAAAATAACCCACAAATAGAATATGACAATGCAAATAAAAAATGTATTGTTAATTTTTTTATTTAGGGATTTTTACCCAGCAGACCCTATAAACGTTTTAAAATGCCTCTACAACATTTTGCACAATGTAATTACCCCATTGACCTTGTAAATTACCCCAAGAACCCCCATGGGCTTAAAACATATTACCCGGAGGGTTCATGGGGTAAGAGTTGGTAAGTTTATGGGGTTGAGAAAGGAATTAGGTTGTTTCAAAGGTCGTGGAGGTGATTGGCAAAGTTCATAGTGTCTGGTGGGTAAATATCCTGTAAACTCTACAAAAAGTGTGTAGAGTGTAAGTTTGTAGAGTGTCGAACACATGGAGAAAATGTCATAGACTGGGAAAATAGATCCAAAATTTGTCTTTTTCTTATCTTTTTATTTTCTTCTTATGAAGGTATTAATTTTATAATATTTACGGATTTTAATTTTGATATTTTTTAAATTGCTTTTAATTTTATATTTAATATTTTCTTTTTATATTTTCTAATTTTTAATTTTCTTTTCCTTTTAATATTTAATAATCGGTTAATATATAACTATACAAACAATATAATGTAACATAATTATAAATACTACTAAAAATAAAAAAATGCAGAATAAAATGTTTTTGTATTCTTATATTTTTCTACTATTTTTGTGATTTTTAGGGAATTACTACTAATTTTTATATTTTTAAAGTAAAAAATATCCCATAACAAGGATTAAATAAATAGTTCAAATTATTTTGGAAATAAAATGATAAATAAAGTCAAAAATTTCCAAACTATTTTTAATTAATAATATATAGTAAAGAGAAAACTGAGACAAAAAAACATTTTGGATTTTTAAAAGATTTTTTTAAAGATTTTATAAGTATTTTGGATATTTTTTAATTTTAGTAATTTTCTTTTTCTAGTTTAGAGATTTTTGGTTTGGAGTTCTAAGATGATGTAATATATAAAATTTATTTTTTTTGGAATTTTTCAAAAAGATGTTATATTCTTATGGGTTTTTTACTGCCAATAGGGACTTCATGTGTTATTTTTATTTTTAATAAAAAAGATAAGTGCTTAGCATGCAAATCTAAAAATTTGGCATGAGATTGTATGCTAGCATGAACCTAACTCTATTTTGCATATTTTTTCAGAGCATAGATGATATTTTTAATAGAAAACAAACACAAAAATTGTTGAACCAACAAGGGTATAATTGCAATTTAAAATAAATGTGAGGGCTTTAGTGTAAAATACCCAAAAAGTTACAACTAGAATTTGAAATTTAAGGAATAAATAGAAGTACAAAAACCACAAGGGCTGTATGCAATATGGCCACCTCACGTGGGGTGACACGAGAGGTAACACAGCACGTACCCAAAAGTAATTTTTACAAAGTTCAAGGGGTTCCTTGTAATTTTTACACAAAATTATAAACTACTAATTGAATTATAGGACTAAATATAAATAACCAAAAGTAGGAGGGGAGAGATTCTACAATTTACCCCCTAAAGGTACTTCATCGTGCGACCTTGGATGGTTGACTTGGACACGTGGTTGCACGGGACAACACGATGTCTGTTCATGGCCGACAATTGAGATTAGATCTCACGGTGGAGATCAACGACCGTGGCTCGCAAAATCAGACGGCAAGTGTGCTATCTGGCGGGCACTAATGATCATACGACTCTCTAGGATGCTGGATGAATGAAGGAAGAACTCGCTCTAGGTGAGTTTCAATCAGGTGCATCATGTGTCTCCGCCTCCTGGAGCTCCGCCTATGGTCTCTGCACGTTCCTACCGCCTTTGTGCATAACGTGGATGCCTAAAAAATGTTCAGGCCCGATCGGAGGGGGCCTGGAGAACTTCATCACCTGGAAGTCTTCCTGGGTATCCTTAGCCCTCATATGGGTTCTTTGAGTCCTGCAAAAGCATGCAAAAGCACAACACAAAGAAGGTGAAGGAGCTCGGCTTTTATTTGAGTGGAGTCGAGGTGAATTGGGGGCAAAAAGATCTACTCCCGCGAGGTTGGGACATAGTGAGAATGGATTCTTCGATCCAGAAGGATTCGAAGGTGACTGGGTGTTCAGGGATGCAGATAAGATGTCATGGAAGGTGGTGAGGTGAAAAGGGGTGGCCGGAACATGGTAGAATAGTGAGACAGAGGTCACTAGAGCTCTAGAGCTCCGACAAGTTTAATCCTAAAATCTAGGCTAAACAAGTAGTTAAAGCATGGAATAAAAACATGAAAGGAAACCCTAAGACTAAAGCTACTAAAAAGCTTAGAAGAGCAGACCTCGAGCAGTAGGAGCGACGAGATGAGTACCTCACTACGGTGGAACACCTGAGATGGTGGGTACGCCTTCTACACTGCTCCTTCCAAGCTGCGAACTAGGGCGGAATGCTCCTGTCACAAGAGTTGATGCCAAGAAGGTGGTCTGAGGGGATGAAACAAGATAGAAGGGAACCAAACCCAAAAATGTAGTCGATGGTGATTATGTACATGGGTGATAAGGTCGAGGAGTTGACATGGGGTTTGCACGTGACATAATGTTCGATTAACCGTTCAAGAGATAGGGCGTGCTAGAGGAATGGGAGGACATGATTTTTGTTGAAGGATCCAACTCGTACAGGGAAGTGTCTCATGGAGGATAAATCAGTGAAAGAGGGGGGGGTATACAATTGGTTCCTAGGTTAGAGAGTAGGCTAGACAACTGACCCGAGGTCATTTGTCCAAGCCACATGATTGGTCCACCTACGATCTCTACAAGATAGAACATACTAAAAGAAAAAATAATAAAAAATAAATTAATAAATGAATTAATTAAATGAAAGTTGTTAATTTTTTTTCTACAGAATTTTAATATGATTTTTATTTATTTTTATGAATTAATTTATTACAAGTTATTTTTTACAAGTGTAAACATAGCTATACTTACCTATATATTAGGTATTTTATTTTTATTTTGTAATTTATATTTTATTATTTTATACACTTAATTTAAAATAATAACTTATTTTATACACACAAATATATTTTTATTATATTTTTATGATGTTTTTTCTGCGCTTAAATAGATATGTATACTTGTTATATAAGTATAAGTATAGTATATTCTTATATGTATTTTGTATAGTATTTTATTTTAACATCTTATTTATATTTTTATTGTATTCTAAATATGTGCACATACTATAAATAATATTTATAAAATTATAAAAAACTATAAAGAATAAAAAAATGAATATTTTATTCAAATATATTGTACAATAGGGATCCAAAACCCGACTTTTGCATCTTAACTTCAAATTAAATGAAACCACCTTCGTTAAATAGATAATCAAAAGTGATATACAATTAAAGGTGGTTTTGGTACATTTTGAGGTTCATATAGAGAAGATATGGGTTTGGGATGTTTTGATTTTGGATTCTTATTCAGAGTGTAAAATTTACACTGTGTATTATTTTTGTGTGAAATCAATTTTGTATTTTTCTATGTATTTTATCTACAACTTTCATGTACAAAGTTTCTTTATTTGAGGTATAAATAATAGAAAATAAAATAGGTCCCAAAAATGAATTAGTGGGAAATAAAAAATAGGGTTTTTATTTTGTTTTTGACCCTTATCTCTCCCTACTTCATTCGTTGTCGACCTAATCATCAAGATGCCTAGGTCGAGGGTTTTAGAGTGATAAAATACCTTTGTATTTTATTTCTTTTTCCTTTCCTTTTCTTTTCTTTATTCTTTTATTTTGGCTTTAAATAATGTATTTTATGCAATATTTATACAATAAATAATGAATATTAATTTATGAAAAATAATGGTATTTACATGCATTTAGCTAGGGTTTAAAGGTCAAAATGAAAGAATAAAGGTGATAAAATGGAGATTCATCACCCCCTATACTTTCCTTTGTTAGTCCGTAGCAAACACCTATGCCTATAAGTGCAGAAAATAAAAATAGAGAAAATAAAAAGAAAAGACTTGGATTTATTCTAATTCTTGAACCCGTCTTCATAAAATCAATGTTTGGGGCTTAAGTCGGAGCTTTGGACATTAAGTGCGGTCAGAACCTTATTGGGAAATAGATTTGAAATGCATCAACCTTTGAAAGTTACAAAACTCTTCTCAAGTCCCCTTAATTGCTAGGTCAGAACTGAAGGATATGGAAAAAATCCTCAAGCACATCACGGAAGCGTGATCATCGTATCGGATACGATGGAGAACGACTAGTCGTACTAGTTGTTCGGTGCAACGGAATTTAAAAATTTTTCATGCGATGAAACCACATGATCCAAGAATGATTCTTAGATCGTTTCATCTATAACCACAACAACTATAATGCAATACCTCTTGAAGCGTGGTTGATCGAGTCTCTAAGAAAATAGACCTCCTGTCTCAAGTCCGATCGTCGGAGAAACGACTTGCGAGCGCGGGGATGAGTCGCGTTGTCCTCGCAATCCAACAAGATGATCCAAGCACGGTTGATCCTGATCTCGTCGTACGAGATCGAACGTCTCCTTCGTGAGCATAGCACTCCAAGTAGATGGAGAACCATAGGGCGTTGAAGTGGAAGCACGGTGGCGTGGGCGTCAACAAGATCCTCTCCTAAAGTTATGGTGGACGGCCACCAAGAGAGAGAGGGAGAGGGTTGGCGTGTGAGGAGAAAGAGAGAGAGAGATGTGCTACAATAGCATGTACTAGAGTGAAAGGTATGCCTCTCTATTTATAGGGTTTTGGGATCCATGTATCTCAATCCATGGGATATATAAAATCAATGGATGAGATTGATTTATGTCAATCCAATGGTCAAGATTGTTGTTGGTAAAAGCCAACAACTTTAGATTAAAATATATTTGACAAAATCAAATATAAATCAATCCTAAATCACACCAATAAATAAGGAGAGAATATACATGGAGATTACATCTCCATGTACATTCAAGGGGGACGACCACCCATTCCTTATAGGAATTGGGTGCCGCCCACACCTTTCCAAGTGGGGTAATCTCATGGATTTCCATGAGATTGCATTCCTCCTTGATTTTCTCCATTATTTATTTCCAACAACTTTTTGTTGGGATTTTATTCACCAAAAAATAATTCTCAATTAATTTTGGGAATATTGCAATCTTGACATTGGAAAATTGTGAATCACATTCACAACCCAAAACAAAATATAATTTACATTTTCAATTAGTTAGACAATGTGTATCCAATACACATTAACAATTAATCTACAAATATAAATTATAATTAGCTCTCTCTAATACATTATAAATCACATTTATAATATATTATGAATAATTGGATATCACCATCCACATTATTCTTATCCATAATAATTAAATCACATTTAATTATATTGGATAATTCCTCATACATCATGATAACTAAATCAGATTTAATTATCAATTTCTCAATGCTTAGATCTTATGGAATTATTCTTGAACCATTCAAGAACAATTCTATCTCTCCTCAGATACTTGGAGATAAGGACATGGCGATTGTATTGTTCCACATATAGTGACTTGGATATTTAGATCTCAAATCAAGATCCCATGGACCTCTCATAGATGCTTGATTAAATCAAGACTGTAAACCTATTCTTCTCATTACTTCTGAATCTCATTCAGATCAATGTCCAGTACATGGACTAAGATTAGATCACTTCTCTAATGAGAGGAGTCACTAAAATCCGGACATGTGTTATCACTCCCTCGGAATGGAAGCGTCATGGTTATACAATCGTTTAAGATCAAATCACCCTCAGGTATTCCTAATACCTGTACATCCTGCATACTAGAAGACTCATGATCATCCTGAAGATATAAATCACTTTGACACTGTCATCTTCATAGTCTGATCATTAAGTTTCTCAATCTTGGTTCTTGGGATTTGGTACAGATCATATGCTTCCACAAAGCATATATCTTACCTTCAAATTCATGTCATGCTTCCAAAGCATGGCGACCATGCATGGAATTTGATCAGTCCCAATACCTCATGAGTGAGCTCATGTCTCCCGGTTCATATGTGAACCTGTATGATCCCTTTGAGAGATCATATTACTCATATGCCCTTACATGCACACCGGCTCGCCGGTGTATAGACCTTGGCTAGGTCATCAACCTATTGGTCTGCCAAATGTACATACTCAGACATATAGCAATACATCTGTCTCTGGTCAGAGGATGTTTGCCTGTGATGTGACAGTATTCATCATAGGTCTTTGGTTATCTCGATCTCGTTAAGTCAACCCATTGACTCAACTAATCTGATACCTCCGAATCACTATTCCCATGTAGAGGACCAACATCAAGAGGTCGATCAGATATTAGCCTAATGAGAAAAGATTGCCATCTCCTTCTCAGTCTGGAGATCATGACTTGTCAATCATTTGATGATGCTTGATGAGTCCTCTATCTGACTCCTTAGATATTCATCCAAGCATCAGCCTCTATGATTCAATCAATGAATCAATAGCTGTATGATTATCAAGTTGGCCATGGCACATAACCCTTATTGTATAGAGGGACCTTATAGTGCATTCATTCATTCAATATCAGAAAGGGAGTGAAACAAACATAATCAATAACTTTTATTGATAAATCATTTATTACAATAACATTTATTGTAGGAATGGTTCGCCTCAGGCTCACATTGCTAACAATTTCCTACTAGCCCTCAGAACCATTCAGGAACAATCCTTAAATCCATACTCATTACATGCTGGTCAAAAACCTTCTGTGTCAGAGGTTTGGTAAGAGGATCAGCAACGTTGTCGGCAGAGGCCACCTTAGTAATGATGATGTCACCACGCTTTTGAATCTCCCGAATGATGTGGTATTTCCTTTCTACGTGCTTGCTCTTTTGATGCCATCTGGGTTCCTTCGCCTGGGCAATGGCTCCTGTGTTATCACAGAGTAGCGGGATGGGAGTATCAGAGGAAATTACGCCAAGCTCCATCACGAACTTGCGCAACCACACCGCCTCCTTTGTAGCATCCGATGCGGAAATGTATTTGGCTTCTGTTGTTGAATCTGTTGTAGTGTCCTGATTCTTACATCTCCAGCTCACAGCACCACCATTCAACAGGAACACAAACCCTGATGTCGACTTTCGATCATCAATATCTAATTGGAAGTCAGAATCTGTATATCCCAAGACTTGGAGATCACCATCTCCGTAGACCAAGATGTAATCTTGTGTCTGTCTTAGATATTTAAATATGTTCTTTACTGCATTCCAGTGTTGTTCTCCATAGCAGGATTGGTAACGACTTACCACTCCCACTGCATGGCAGATATCTGGCCTAGTGCACATCATGGCATACATTAAGCTTCCTACGGCCGATGCATAAGGGCATCCAGCCATGGCTTTCTTTTCCTCAACAGTTTGAGGAGCCATTTCTTTAGACAGGCGGATACCATGTCTTAAGGGTAGGAATCGTTTCTTGGAACTATCCATACGGAATCGTTCAAGAATCTTCTTAATGTATCCATGTTGTGACAATCCCAATATCCTCTTCTCTCAATTTCTGAACAACTTCAGACCCAAGATGTAAGAGGCTTCTCCAAGATCTTCCATCTCAAAGGTATAGGATAGCCAAATCTTCACACTGGTCATCATCCCTGTATCATTCCCAATGATAAGGATGTCATCTACATAAAGCACGATGAACACAATGGCGCTCTCACTAAGCTTCTTGTACACACAAGGTTCATCAGGATTCTGCACAAAATCATAACTCTTTATGGTTTCATCAAATCTGATGTTCCAACTACGAGAAGCTTGCTTGACCCCATAGATGGATTTCTTCAGCTTGCATACTTTGCCATCCTCAGTCATGAAGCCCTGGGGCTGCTCCATGCAGATATCCTCCTCGAGGTATCCATTGAGGAAAGCCGTCTTGACGTCCATCTGCCAGATGTCGTAGTCAAGATATGCTGCTATAGCTAGCAATGCCCTGATGGATTTAAGCATAGCCACAGGAGAGAATGTCTCATCGTAGTCGATGCCTTCTCTCTGTGTGTAGCCCTTGGCTATGAGCCGTGCCTTGAAAGTCTCTACTTTCCCATCAGGTCCCCTCTTTCTCTTGAAGATCCATTTGCACCCAATGGGTTTTACCCCTTTAGGTGGATCCTCTAGGGTCCATACACCATTCTTATGCATGGAGTCAATTTCTGACTTCATTGCTAGCATCCATCTATCCATGTTATGATTCGCGAGTGCTTCATCAAATGAAGTAGGATCATTGTCATTCTCACTTGACACATGGAATCCATACCTTTCAGGTGGTGCAACCACCCTCGAACTCCTTCGAAGAGGTATGGGTGTTTCATCTTTATTTATCTCTTCAGTTTCTTGTTCAGGAAGCTCAGAATCCTCAGGGGATTCAATGAGTTCCTTTACTTCGTATTTATCTTGACCCTTATGGAAATCATTCTCCAGAAATTTTACATATCTGGAAACAAAAACTTTTTGAGTCTGAGGGTAATAGAGTTGGTATCCAATACCATCTCTAACATACCCAATGAAGTAACACTCACGAGAGCGAGATTCTAGCTTACTTGCATCAACGTTCTTTGCATGAACCAAGCAATCCCAAACCCTCAAGTGATTAACACTAGGTTTGGTTCCATACCAGAGCTCATGAGGAGTCTTAGGTACAGATTTGCTAGGAATCTTATTCAGGATATATATTACAGTCTCTACTGCATATCCCCAGAAACTAAGTGGTAAATGTGCTTTTCTCATCATTGAACGAACCATATCCATGATGGTTCTGTTGCGTCTTTCAGCAACACAATTAAGTTGGGGAGTTCCAGGAGGAGTGAGATTGGAAATAATTCAATTCTCTTTAAGGTATTCCTTGAATTCATCTGAGAGATACTCGCCACCTCGATCAGATCAAATCCGTTTAATCTTCCTATCGGTTTGGTTCTCAACCAAAGCATTGATATCTTTGAACTTTTCAAAGGTTTCAGATTTATGACGTAATAGGAAGATAAACCCGTATCACGAATGGTCATCAATAAACATCAAATAATATCGATATCCATTTCAAGTCACGGTACTGAAGGGACCGCATACATCAGTATGTATTAGGTCAATAATACCTTCGCATCTTGTAACCTTGTTATGGAAAGGCATCCTGGTCATTTTCCTTGAATGCAATTCTTGCAAGTAGGCAAAGATTGAACCTGTAGAAAATCTAAAGGTCCATCCTTAATCAGTCTATTGATCTTATCAACAGACAAATGACCAAGCCTTTGATGCCAAATCTCATTCGAAAGATTTTCATCCTCCCTGGATCTTTTAGGGTTTTTATTAGTGGTTGTGACATTCTTAACACATTTATCGATGCATAATTCATAGAGTCCTCCAGAAGTCAAAATGCCATCTGCACTATATTTATCATAACGATTTATGACTAATTTATTATAGAATAGGAACGAATATCCACTTCTAACTAGCTTAGATACAGATATTAAATTCCTTCTGACTTCAGGTAGATTAAGACACTCTTTAAGTACTAGGACTCTTCCACTAGATAACGATAGCTGACAAGTCCCGACAGCGACTATTGCAACACTTGCATCAGATCCCATCTGGAGGACTATCTCCCCTTCTTCAAGTTTTCTAGTTTCCTGGAACAAATGCAACAAATTGCATACATGAACAGAAGCACCAGAATCAACAACCCAACTTCCTTCTCGTCCAATGAGAAAGCTGGTTTCAATGATAAAAGTAGATTTCATACCTGCTGGGGCTGTTCCTTTGTTGATCAACTTCAGGTAATCCAGGTAATTACACCTCCAGTGCCCCGGCATTTTGCAGTGGTGACAGACGTCGGTTTTCTTCGTCGTCATTAGAGTGGATGCATTGGAAGACGAGCCAACACTTTGTCCCTTCTTCTTTCTCTTCTGGGCCGGGCTCTTCCGAGAACCATGCTTCCGACCGCACTTCCCTCTGACCTGTGCAACCATTGCACTGCCAGCGGGACCATCTTTCTTCATCACGTCTTCTGCAGACTTTAATGCAGCAAGAAGCCCAGCATTTGTCAATTCCAGCTTGTTCATGTGGAATGACACCACAAAAGTTATTGAAAGATTTGGGCAACGACAACAGAATGAAATCGGATTGCATATCTGCATCCATGGTTGCCCCCAGAGTGTCCAACTTTGATAAGTACCCAAACATTTTGAGTAGATATTCACGAACCGAAGTCCCTTCCTTCATCTTGCAGCGAACGAGTTCTTTCATAACATTGTACCGCTAGGTGCGGTTAATGTCACCAAACATATCTTTCAGATTCTGCATAATCTCCTGGCAAGTACTCATCTCCACATGTTGTTTCTGAAGAACATTGGAGAGAGAACCCAAGATGTAGCATCTAGCCAAGACATGTTCTTCATCATACTTGTCATTGTATGCTTTTTCTTCCTTAGATTTAGGGTTTTCATGCTTGTCTTCTGAGAGCACATAACTGATGCGCTCAGTCGAGAGTACAAGCTCTAAATTACGGATCCAATCCGAGTAATTCGGTCCGGTCAATTGGTTGACCTCCAGAAGCCTGCTTAGTAGGTTCATGGACTTCATTTTCTGAAATTGAGAATGCACTATATTTGAACATATAATCATATATTCAAATTTATGATATTTGATTAAGGTTTTTAAATCAAATTATTCTTGCATTGTCAACTTTGAATGTTCATTCCCTTAATCAATTTCAAAGTAATAGATATACTTACCGCTATATCTCAAGCAAGAATTGGGATCTCCTCTTTATCTTTGTTACATCCCAATAATATGAGAAACTACAACTCTAATAAAGAGAAGCGGGAACACATTCCTCCTTGCAAGTCCAACTTGCATTTCCCAATTCGGTCTTTAATACCCGAGCCCACCACCCGTAAGGTGATGTTGACCCGTCATTAATTGAACCAACCGTCAACAGGAATAGAACTCGCTATGCGCAATCCAATATCGCCCCAATAATATGAGGATCCGATATTGGGGTCACTACGCATACGGCCTTACTCTTTCGAGAAGCAAAGAGTCCGATCCAGATGCGCTTGCATATAGGAGCTGTCACATCGTACAAGCGTCTCCTATATATAATCCCTAGCGACGGAAACCCTTCGCCTTGACGGGAGACCATGGATGTCACTTATGTGATCCTCCACCTCTTATTCAAATTTAATTAATTATGACGAATCACATTCATATAATTAATTCTTCCAAGGGAATTATCAACTCTAATCATATTAGAGTATTTTAATTGGACATAATTAATTCAATCATATCAAATTAATTATCAATCCAATTCAATCAATCAAACTTGATTGTTATACTTGAATATATATGGTATTATTCACAAAGTACGTATTAATTCATATTTTAATAATTAGAAAATACATCTTGATTTCTTCGGTATTATCCAGTCCCTACCCACTGTCATGGCCAGTACCGACGAGAGTGGGACGGACCACATACGTTGCAACCCGCTACCCCAGCAATCTCCGACTAGACACCATATCCGCCTCGGGAAAGGATAATGCCAAATAGATTAATTTTTACTTGAGATGATCATCGGTTCTTCAACCAAAATTATACCATATAGTAATCAAAACAATTTTGATTATAAGGAAATTTGCTAGACAAATTCCCAATCCTATTCAAGCAAGGAGTTTGGTGATTGTGTTTCCAAATTTGATCTAGATCAAATATAATCAATTAATTAATTGAGGCCAAGTCAATTAAGGAAATAATCATCTTCCAATATTTCTCAAATATTTTCCATAATTATTTCTTGAAATTAACAATTAATTTCATTAATTGACAATCACATGGTTCTTGATTAGGACTGTAATTTCAGCAGTGACCCCTACTTACTAAAATTAACATATCTCAATCATATTAAATCCAAATTAGACAAAATCAATTTTCATAGATTGCTAATTTGATTTAGGACAGGAACAAAGTGATGTTTTACACATTTCGAGGCAAATCTATACAGTAATTAACTCTTTAATCACGTTAAGATTTGCAGTTCCCGCAACAGTGCATACATGTTCATTTAAACAACTATATCTCGAGCAAACGAAATCCAAATTACGTAAACTCGATCCTATGGTTTCCTTATTTAATGAGAAACATAATCCAAGTGTTTAATTTGTGTTTAAACAATTTAAACAGTGCCGAATTTAATCACTAAACAGAAGTGCGAAAATCAAATGCGATAAAAACTTTCGCGACTTCCACGAACCCAAGTCATCCTAGATTTGTGGATCGTATCCAAAACCATCAACCTGGCTCTGATACCACTTGAAGGATATGGAAAAAATCCTCAAGCGCATCACGAAAGCGTGATCATCGTATCGGATACGACGGAGAACGACTAGTCGTACTAGTTGTTCGGTGCAACGGAATTTAAAAATTTTTCATGCGATGAAACCACATGATTCAAGAACGATTCTAGGATCGTTTCATCTATAACCACAAAAAGTATAATGCAATACCTCTTTAAGCGTTTTTGATCGAGTCTTTAAGAAAAGAGACCTCCTGTCTCAAGTCCGGTCGTCGGAGAAACGACTTGCGAGCACGGGTATGAGTCGCGTTGTCCTCGCAATCCAACAAGATGATCCAAGCACGGTTGCTCCTGATCTTGTCATACGAGATCGAACGTCTCCTTCGTGAGCATAGCACTCCAAGTAGACGGAGAACCACAGGGCGTCGAAGCGGCATCACGGTGGCGTGGGCGTCGACGAGATCCTCTCCTAGGGTTATGGTGGATGGCCACCAAGAGAGAGAGGGAGAGGGTTGGCGTGTGAGGAGAAAGAGAGAGAGAGATGTGCTACAATAGCATGTACTAGAGAGCAAGGTATGCCTCTCTATTTATAGGGTTTTGAGATCCATGGATCTCAATCCATGGGACATATAAAATCAATGGATGAGATTGATTTATGTCAATCCAATGGTCAAGATTGTTGTTGGTAAAAGCCAACAACTTTAGATTAAAATATATTTGACAAATCAAATATAAATCAATCCTAAATCACACCAATAAATAAGGAGAGAATATACATGGAGATTACATCTCCATGTACATTCAAGGGGACGGCCACCCATTCCTTATAGGAATTGGGTGCCGCCCACACCTTTCCAAGTGGGGCAATCTCATGGATTTCCATGAGATTGCATGCCTCCTTGATTTTCTCCATTATTTATTTCCAACAATATTTTGTTGGGATTTTATACTCCAAAAAATAATTCTCAATTAATTATGGGAATATTGCAATCTTGACATTGGAAAATTGTGAATCACATTCACAACCCAAAACAAAATATAATTTACATTTTCAATTAATTAGACAATGTGTATCCAATACACATTAACAATTAATCTACAAATATAAATTATAATTAGCTCTCTCTAATACATTATAAATCACATTTATAATATATTATAAATAATTAGATATCAACATCCACATTATTCTTATCCATAATAATTAAATCACATTTAATAATATTGGATAATTCCTCATAGATCATGATAATTAAATCACATTTAATTATCAATTTCTCAATGCTTAGATCTTATGGAATTATTCTTGAACCATTCAATAACAATGCTATCTCTCCTCAGATACTTGGAGATAAGGATAGGGCGATTGTATTGTTCCACGTATAGTGACTTGGATATTTAGATCACATCTCAAATCCAGATCCCATGGACCTCTCATAGATGCTTGATTAAATCAAGATCGTAAACCTAATCTTCTCATTGCTTTTGAATCTCATTCAGATCAATGTCCAGTACATGGACTAAGATTAGATCACTTCTCTAATGAGAGGAGTCACTAAACTCCAGACCTGTGTCATCACTCCTTCGGAATGGAAGCATCATGGTTATACAATCGTTTATGATCAAATCACCCTAAGGTATTCCTAATACCTGTACCTCCTACATACTGGAAGACTCATGATCATCCTGAAGACATAGATCACTTTTACACTGTCATCTTCATAGTCTGATCATTAAGTTCCTCAATCTTGGTTCTTGGGATTTGGTACAGATCATATGCTTCCACAAAGCATATATCTTACCTTCAAATTCATGTCATGCTTCTAAAGCATGACGACCATGCATGGAATTTGATCAGTCCCAAAACCTCATGAGTGAGCTCATGTCTCCCGGTTCACAAGTGAACCTGTATGATTCCTTTGAGAGATCATATTACTCATATGCCCTTACATGTACACCAGCTCGCCGGTGTATAGACCTTGGCTAGGTCATCAACCTATTGGTCTGCCAAATGTACTTACTCAGACATATAGCAATACATATGTCTCTGGTCAGAGGATGTTTGCCTGTGATGTGACAGTATTCATCATAGGTCTTTGGTTATCTCGATCTCATTAAGTCAACCCATTGACTCAACTAATCTGATACCTCCGAATCACTATTCCCATGCAAAGGACCTGCATCAAGAGGTCGATCAGATATCAGTCTAATGAGAAAAGATTGCCATCTCCTTCTCAGGCTGGAGATCATCACTTGTCAATCATTTGATAATGCTTGATGAGTCCTCTATCTAACTCCTTAGATATTCATCCAAGCATCAGCCTCTATGATTCAATCAATGAATCAACAACTGTATGATTATCAAGTTGGCCATGGTTTATAACCCTTATTGTACAGAGGGAACTTATAGTACATTTATTTATTCAATATCAGAAAGGGAGTGAAACAAACATTATGAATAACTTTTATTGATAAATCATTTATTACAATAACATTTATTGTAGGAATGGTTCGCCTCAGGCTCACATTGCTAACAAGAACAAGTTTATTCATACGAAAATCCTTATGACTATGAATCGATCATGGACATTGTATGTGATATGTATCTCTCCTCGACTGAAGTGGTAAAAGTTAGTCTTCTAGAATATGGTGACCCTAATTCCCCAATCCAACAACTATTTCCTCGAGCAGCGGGGTATTCCCTTCTTAGTTCAATTACAACTGTCTCAAGAAGAAGAGGTGGAGAGGAGAATGGATGGTAGCCAGTGTAGCTACCTATCCAAGGATGCTTGATCGGTGTAGCCAAGTCATCCGACTATAAGCTCTCATGAATATGACATTGAAACTCAAGATTGCTTATTACCTATATGATGAAGTGCTAATTCATCATCGGAAACGATGCCATTGTTGAATAGGAAAATCCAAGGTTTTAATTAATGAGAATTAAAGTGCAGTGTTGTTGCAACCCTAAAAATCCCTCAACAAATATTATTGACTTTTATTCACAACTCAAGCCAACAAGCAAGAAAAAGAATGTTACCACAAGAACTATGAGTGCTATTTTTTTAGTTGTATAGCGAACATGATCGAACTCAGAGAAGCTACAAAAAATTCTAACGATGATTCAATTCAATGAAAATTCAATGAAAAGAAAAAGGGAAATCTATGAACACTACTCTTGGGTTCTTGTATTTTTTTATGAAAATTTAATTTTATGTTTTTCATTTGGTTTTCCGAGTTTATATTTTTTATTTAAATTTTGCAAATGATTTTTTATAAAAATAACATAATAAAAAGAGAAAGTGGCTAAATACAACCAACCACACTTTTTTTATTTTCCAAATATATTAAAAAACACAAAAAAATAAAGAAAAATTATTTTTAGTTTCTGAACTTTTTTAATGTATTGTTATTTTTGTATAATTTTTAGAAAAATTTTAGGTTTTCAAATAAATGAAAAGTAAGAAAATTAGGAAAGAGAACATAATACGAATGTTTTTGTACTTTTAAAATAACAATTAAAATAAAAAATGGATGAAATATGCACATATAGAAAGATAATATTTAAAATTTTCTATAAAGATATTTTACGATTTTTGGAATTTTCTATGAATTTAACTGATGTTTTTGTGTTTTGAGCGTTTTTTTTGGGTTTTATGTGAAATTTAAATGTGACAATGGTATTATAATTAAACAAATAAAAAAGCAACCAGGATTTTTTTTTGAATTTTTCAAAAGGTTTTTATATATTTTTATTGATTTTAAAATGGAAATAGGGACTTTTATGATGTTTTTGAATTTTTAAAAATAATAATAATAATGATGATGAAAATGCAAAATGCAAATTTGTGAGGAAAGAGGTACTTAACAGAGAGCTACCATGATTTTTGTGTAATTTTTCAAAAGGTTTTGCTATTTTTCATTGATTTTTAACATGTAAGATAAGATGCTAATGCATAAAAAATAAATAATAACACAACAAAAATGTGTGGGGGGTAAACTTGCAATTTATCCAAAACATGTGTGCGCTAGATTGGGCCTAGATGTAAATAAATGATTTCCAAGGACCAATCAATAACATGAACATGCAGGGGTCTTTATTGCAAATTACCCAAGCAACACGTGCGTTGCATGCTTTGACGTTCAAATTGGACTATATTGAAATTAAAATAAATGGTAGGGATTAAAAAGAAAATTTTCAATGGACTACATGTAGACACAAGTCCTAAAAGGACTTATTTGCAAAATAAATAAAGGCAGCAAGAGGGTGCAAATGTGCCCTAAATACATGTGGACTAATCTATGGCCGTGATTCGTCTGGATGCTGATCGGATGGCTAATGATGAAACATGCTCGAGTGGCTCTAATCAGATTCGGAGCTTTAATCCATGTCTACTATTTGGGGCTCTATCGACAGTCGAGATTGAATATGGACGCCTAATTCTTGATCGTGCGGTGTTGAAGCTCGATGGAAGAACTTGGAAGAATATACCGAGACTCGAGCTTTGATCGACCAAATCATTGTTGATCTCCATCCAAATCTGCACATGAAGGCCTGTGCTCATTCCTGCTGAGCTCCTGCGTCATTCAGAGGGATCAAAGGCGACCAGGGATGACTTGAGCAAGATCTGGAGGTCTAAATGTATTCGGCTCCAGGTGGACCTCCAGATGTCGATTCCGTCTCCCAAACGCACTCATAGTCCCTGCAATGTAGATATGCTCGGAGAAAGATGATTGAAGATTTTATTTGACTAAACAAGGGATCAGAACACAAAAATTGCGAAATAAAATCAAAGAGATTAAACCTAAGGTTACTTGAGGAGCGAAAAGAAGGGAGATCAGCATTGATCTACTGCGGCAGACGGAGAGGTGAGACTACACAGACGGAGATCCGGTGAGAGGTTTGAATCACAAATCTAATCGTTGAATCATGCTCTTAATCGGAGGTCGACTCCCCTATCACTAGAGTTGACTCTCTCTTGCTCGATCTCGCGATATTTGGGGCTAAAATCAGATCAACTAGCGATGGGGGATGAATGAGGTGTATTAATAGGAGTGGCTCCGACATGTTTTGAAATTCAAATTGCGAGTTGATCGAGCATGATCGACGAAGCGAGTTGGATGGTGGTAGAGTTAGTGGTTAGAGCAAGAAAATGGAGAAGAGTGCGTGAGGGGTTAATGATCGTATCACAAGAGGAAATTAGGAGATAGAGGGTTGGTAGCGAGAAATTCGGAGTTGATGTCGTGGACTGGAGAGTTGACCCGAGTCAACAAACCCAAGCTGACCAATCAGGACACCTACAGGAAAAGACAAAATAGGAAAAATGACAAAAATGCATTAAAATGTTAAATACATTCGAAAAAAATGAAATTGATTTTAAATAATTAAATAATGTAAATAAAAAAGGTTAAGCATAAAATATAGTTAATTTAGGTGATTTTTAATTAATTGATTATAAAAAAATATATACATAATTTAATAGTTTATTAATCTACAATATTTTACAAGCGTTTTAATGACATTTTTAATTGGTTTTTATAAAGTGATTAATTAGGTTAAATAAATAGAGGTATTTAGAGCATATAAATCGTGGTACATAGACATTATTTACATTAATTTATTTTTATTGAGTTTTGATCTTGTATATTTTATTTGTATTTTATATAGGTCAAAATACAATATATACTAATATGTACAAGAAAATGAATAAATAATATACCTAGGTATAATATACAATAGAACCTCAAATAGCCACATCTCACGCCTTAACATTTATTTTCATGAAATCACCTCCATTTTAAAGATTATTTAATTTGGAGTATAATGAAAGTGAGTTTTATGAATTCTGAGTTTTGGTGGAGAAGATATTGATATGATAAGTTTAGCTTGCTGCTTTTCATAGTGTTGTTATTTACACAATGTACATTGAATGTTCTTGCAATTATTTTAATATTTAAAAAAATATTTTTTTGTAAAAGTTTCAAGAAGAAAATAATCTTATTTAAGGTTAATTTGAGTATGAATAATTTAGTAAAAGTATGTGTAATATATATAGTTGTGTACATGTGATGAATATATATTTATATATATATATATATAAGAGAAGGTTCATTTTCTGAATTTTTGGTAGATAGACCTTATCTCCCTGTACTTTAATTTTTGTCGATTAGTCAAGTTTTGATCTACTCTCAGGGTCAGATTCAACCTGTATATATTACATATATAGAATATTTGATTTTCTTTATTTTCCTTTGTTTCTATATTTATTTATTTTAGGTTAAAATAGTGATAAAGATATAATATTTACACAAGAAGGAGAGTTAGTAAAAGAATAGATTTATTGATAATTACACGTGTTGTATAAGGGGATTTTAATTTAAAATAGATGAATAAAGATGATGAAATGCATATTCATCACTATATAAATGTATACATACTCCGACATGCATTTTATTTTTATTTAGGCCCATTGACCTTTTTGGAGTTTATGATTTTATATTATTTTAATACTATATACAACAACATTTACATAAGGACATTTTCCTCTTTTGTCCAGTAGAATATCCCTCTTTTGAAGCTTTATTGTAACCCACAACTTCTGTATTTAGACCTCTTCACTACTGGATTGAGTTGGGGTACAATGGCCACAAATGTGTGACTTCCGATGTTTCCATTGGCTTGTGTCTCATGCTAGCAAATCTGTCCCTCTACTACTTCAACTAAGGTGAGAAAAGTGTAAGATCCAGGTGTGCAAGTTAGGTCATTACCTACAAGAGTCATGTGTGTGCTCCAACACATTCTACTTAGGTTGTCTAGACGACACTGAACTAAGAATCGTGATCTCAAACAATTAAGTCTAGAAGACATGAAGTATGACAATTCCCGTCCCTATAAGGTTCCTCTGATTAAGTAGATTTGAGGTCCGACCAAGCTCCAATCTTCGGATTTTACTTAGACTTATTCAATTATAAATTTCAATCTGAAAAATGCAAATGTTGTGCATAATGCATAAAATATTTTTGTGATGCAATTGCCTGATTTTGTTTTTTATGGGTTTTTAAAAGTTTTACAAAATCTTTTGCAAGTTTTTTAAAATATTTTTCAAATGTTTTTGGGATTTTTAATTTTGTAAAATTTTATTTTTTTTCAAAAAGTAAATGTTTTAGAAAAAGGAAATTTGTACAGATAATTTACACGGAAGTGCATCTTATTAATTAAAAAAATTGAGGTGAAGGATTTACATAAGGTATTTATAGGTTTTAAAGAGCCTTTATTTGCTTGAATTCTATACATAGTTCTCAAAATAATTTGAAAAGATTATCACAAACATTCTGAAAACTTTATTTTGTAAACTAATTTGACAAATAATTTTTACAAACATTTACAAAATTTGAAAACTATTTTGCAAAGATTTTTTCAAACAATATGTATAAATTTAAACTATTTTTGAAACCATTTTTCAAACCATCTGCAAATAGATTTTCAAATTTTTTATTTCAAATAAAGAAAAGAAATTTTTACAAAAAATTTTTTTACAAAGGTTGAAAATATTTAACCAAGCACTTTCCAAATAGTTTTCAAAAGATTTTTTTGAAAGGATTTTCAAACTGTTTTTCAAATACTTTGCAAAAAACATTTTATCTTGACTTATTAATCAACATATACAATGAAATTTAATGTGTTTGTTACTTTTTATTAATTAGCCATATTATTAAAAATACGAAAGTACGAGTCATGGTTAAAGTATATACGGAGTATATACAACCCCCCATACTTAGCTTGTGCTGTGTCCTCATAGATCAGAGAGAAAAAGAGAAGACATAACTCATAATGAGTATAGAAATGCCTATACTATAATGATTGAATAAAATATGAAGAAAGAAATGAATAAGAAATCGACCGTCCCCCCTATACTTAGGATGAAATATTCTTAAGTATAGTAAACTGTGTCAACATGCAGGGAGGGTCGAGGGTGGGAATAATCAAATCACAACTCGGTCTATCTCCCCCTATATTTAGGGTAAGCTATCCCTAAGTATAGACGGACATATAAACATGACAGGTGACAGTGGAGGGGATGTATAAAAGAATCGACAAAAAGATAAATACATGAGAAGCATGTATACATCTCTCCCCCTATACTTAGGGTAAAAAAGCCCTAAGTATAGGCACCAACAAAGGTGATGAAACATAACGAAGAAAGAACACCCAACTCATTCACCCCTCTCCCCCATACTTAGGATAAAGTGCGTCCTAAGCATGGAAAACATACGGCATGGGGTGGATGAGCAAAAATGATAGATGGAAGGAAGTATAATGAAAGCGGATATACAAAGTAAGGCTATAAGAAGATCAAGAAGGTAGAAAGCGGACCTTCTTGTGTGATTGCTAAGGAATTGATATGAAAAGGTGCAAGTCGATATGGGGGTCATCAATAGATACAAATCGATCAGGATCGACCTTATGAAGGTCCTCAGCAATTCCAGAATGAAAAGGCACGAGCTGATAAGTGGAAGTAGTGTGGTTTGGTTCGACATGGGAAGTAGTGTGGTCTACACAGAAAGGCCCGAATTCATTTATGAAATAAGTAAGGTCAAACTCGGTCTGTGCAGTCTCTATATAGTCTGCCCTCCGCTCTAAGGTGTCTATGGTGTAAATACTGTGGATGTCATTAATACATCACCACTCACCAGAAAGGGGAAATCCAATGTCTATGCATTCCAAGTCTTTCTCACCAAAGAGGAATCATTGGGTCTCAGAATTATCCATCAAAAAACAAACATCTCTGATATTAGCAGATAGGGCATAGTCCTTGGGGCCGGCTAACACATGCACACTTTTATCAGATATGGGTCTCTGGTCAGTGGTGGGTATTGTGATCTCTTCAATCAAAATGCTCTAATTGTCTGAACGAAACATATCCCTCCAGCTCCATAATCAATAATGGCTCTCATAGAGGTAAGGAAAGACGTTCTAGGTTGATTAGAGTGCACCCCATAGAGGTGGAGATCTCCATGGGAAATACAACAAAGTCAACAGTGAAACTCATGTCCTAAATATGAATGACGACATTTTCTAGAATATCCCTTGTCCTCTTTGTTGATCCATGATCAAATTGACAAATCATCTTGGTTTAGAGGTCCTAAGTGAAGAGAATGTACCAAATAGAAGGGTATTATATTAATTTATGCACTGCCAGCAAGTAGAGTGTAATCACAAGAATAGTCAGAAATCTCCCATCTAACAAGGATTGTGATAGTGTCCCCTTTCCTAATATGTGGACGGTGAGTGACGGCGTGGGCAGTGGCCATGGTCAGAATGTGTTGTCTGGATCTGCGCCATCGCTTTCTCTTCTTGGGTAGGGCACAAATAATTGGTTCATGGAATAACAAAGAGGGTCCTAAATAATTTCATGAATATCTACCACCACTTGTGGTTCACTCAATGTTTTTTTAATATTTTGGATCTCCTCCATACAAGGGAGGAGATTGGAATCATCATCTGCACAAGGATGATTAAGAGAAGTCTGTACAGTGTCATCCTCGAAGTAAAAGGTGGGAAATAGGATGAATGTGAGTGTGGTCAAAGGATCGGGCAAGGATGCCCTCTCCTCACAAACTGATTTGGCTATGTTCCTCCTAGAATCTTTTTATGATTTCAGTTTTTTCTCATTTTTTTATTTTGGGTGATTGCTAGCTCTCGTAGGTGTCCTCAAATGAATCCATATCATCATACGGTAAAGAAGCATTGTGTCTCTTATTTATACTACTGAGGTCATCAATAATCTTCCTCATTTAATCCATCATCTGGGTCAAGTGCTCAAGAGTGGACTCTGTGAGAGGTGAATCCAACAACTCAGTCTTGGGTGGGTTAAATGGAGGAAAATGTTAGGGTGGTGGTGGGTAAAAGTCTGAGTCCTGATACTGTGGATGAGGCATATATGTACAAAAAGAAAAATAAGGAGCAAAGTACCCCTAGTAAAATGGACGTGGACCAGCTAGAGGTTACGAGGAGTACACAAAGTCCATATAAAAATCACTTTACTCGGCCATCTCCAAAACAAAAGATAGGGATCAGGAGATAATCATAGTCAAGTCAATATATGTAAGAAAAAGTCGCAAATGCGCAGAGAAGACCGAGTATACACATGAACAAACACAAACAAATATACACAAAACAAACTCCTCAATTCACCAACTCAATACAGTGATGACCATTAAAGTTTAGTTTGTTTATCTTATCAATTTTAGAGTTAGGTGAATTTTCAAAAAGTTGTACAAGCATGCAATCAGGCCTGGTATTGGGGCATTAATTATTAGTATGTATGTATGCCAATAAAATATGAATACAATGAGGGGGTTACTCTCCCCAAGACACATATTTTGTTTTTGATTTTAGAATCGAATAAAATTAGCAGTCCCAATTTTATTGGTTATCATTTTTTTGGATTTTTATGCATGAGTCCTAATGAGGTATCAATTCCTTTAGTATCCTAAGTGACAAAATCATAGCGATAGAATAAGAAAATCAATGCGAGGCAAAAATAATGGTGGATGCAAAGTAGAAATGCTCACCTTGCCTTCAGCTCTCTTCATGCAAGGATGCTTAGCAGAATTAAAACCTACACTATATGTAATGCAACCGATGAAATCTCCCTTGAAAAGTCATTGTTATTATCTTGAAGCACCATATACTAATTATCCATAAATGAAAACCTTAGGTCCGATTTTGAAAGCTTATCGGTGCCCACCATAATCGGTCCTGCAAGCGTTGTATGAGGTTTCTCACGGCAAGTGGTCTCAAGTCCAAATAATCAATATATACATTTGACTAAGTCCAAACATGAATCCATAGGTACAAGCAAATATAATTAAGTGTTTCGACCTAACATATCATCAAGCAATCCTACAATATGGCTCAATCACACAAAATAAATAAAAATAAAGTAGAAAAACCCAAAAGTTGTGAAACGAAATAAAAAAGCAGGAAAACATGGAAAAACCGACAAGGCCCCAAGTGATTAATCACTCAGGCAATGAACCTCTTGAAGTAGCAGTGTCCTGGAGAATTCAAATTATTACAATTAAAAGTGTCTCTTTCTCACTTAAATCACAAACAAAAATAAAATAGAAAAAAAGTGGAATGCTCTTTGAAATTTTCTAAGTCTGCCCTTGCTGCTCTCTCTTGCCAGCTAAGTTAGAAAGTTGGCTCTACCTTTCTAGGGCGTACAGGTTCTCCTAAGAAGTCCTCCCTCATGTAGCGGTTCCTCGCAACAAGATCAAATAGAGTAAGAGGTCACAACAGTTCAAAAGTAATATCAAACAACAATGACAAATAAATAAAGAGATAAATAGACAAAAGAGTCAAGAAGGATTAAACAAATATATGCAATCTATAAAATGTTAGCCCCTGGCAATGATGCCATTTGTTGAAGAGGGTTTCAGTGAGGGTCGGCTAATCAAACATAATTAGAATCGCTATAGTATCTGTTCACTAAACCTTACCTCAAACAACATTTAACCCACAAATAGAACATAGCAATGCAAATAAAAAATTTGGAGTCAAAATTTATTTTATTTAAATCTACAAAATGTATGTATAGTGAAAGTATGTAGAGTGCCCAATACAAGAAGCAAACACGATAGATTAGGAAATTAGAACAAAAATTTGTCTTTCTCTTATCTTCTTTATTTCTTTTTATGTGGGTTTTTAATTTTATATTTTTTTATGGATTTTAATCTGTATTTTTTTAATTTTATAAATCTTATATTTTATATTTTTATATTTTTATATTTTTCATTTTCTTTTTCCTTTTAATTTATAATAATAGGTTTATATATAATTGTATATACAATATAAGGTAATATAATTATAAATATTACTAATAATATCCAAAATAGTATAATAAAATGTTTTTGTGTTTTATATATTTTCTACTATTTTTGTCATTTTTGGGTAAGTTTTACTAATTTATATATGTTGGTACGATTTTACGCGTTTTAAAAATGTGGTTTTACCACGTCGTTGTTATCCCACAAAAACCGTAATCAAACAAATAAAGTTACAACCACAAGCATAATAAAAATACACAAGCTGTATAGTGCAAGTAGAGGTTCGTATCCGCAAGGACAAAGCAGCGTCGTGATTTTTGTTCTTCATTCGACTTGATTCAAATTTTTATCTCTTGCGACGAAAGAGAAAATTATGAGAAGATGCGTTCTATGGTGAAAGTATTTCCGAAAATTTAAACTAAGCAACTGTTGTTACGAATGCGACCAAATGGATGAGTGGGAGATGAATCGCAAATAGATATAGAGGAAACAAGATGACACTTGCAATATTTCAAAATATAATAAAAGATATGGGAGTTGTGATGCATATTAGAATATATAAAAGATATTTTCAAATAAGTGTCTTAAACAAGAGTAAAGAATATAACAAAATGTAAATGAGATAAGAAAATGAGAAAAGAGTTCTTCTTCCAGATCAGAGATGACAGCAACAATGATGATGAGAATGAGCATGAAGATGAGCACGGAGACGGTGATGCATTAAGATGGCCGCGAGTTGTTGCCGGATAGGAAGAGGGAGGTGACGCATGGTTGCGTCGGTCGCAGGTGGCTGTAGCCAGTCGGCGGGGGTGGTGCGATCGAGAGAGGAACGGCTGGCCGTTATGCGTACGGCGAGAAGGAGGCTGAGGTGTCGCTGTTAAGCGTGCGACTAGGAGGAGGACTTGGCCGACGACCAAGGCTAGAGAGGAGTACCTGCAGAGAGAGTTAGAAAAGCAACATAATAAGAGTGAAGAATGTGTGAGAGGAGAGGGATAGAAGAGAGGGAGAGAGACAAATGGGGGGGGGATTCCCCATGCGTATGAGGAGGACCCATATATATAGATGAGTGTTGGTGGCCATCTTCATGCAAATATAGACAAAATGCAATCAATGCATGCATGGGAAATGCAATGGGAATTATACGTATGGTGAGGCCCCATGCATGGGAATTGTGAGGTTTGTGGTGCTCCATATGCATGGAAAAGAGAATTGTGGTGCCCCATGTGCAACCAATAAAGAAAGGGTATATTACCTTCAAGCCCCTTTCCATTTCTTCCCAAAAAAAATGTGTAGAGCCAAATTGGATGTATAAATGTGTGTGGTTGAATATGATGTTTTTTTCAATGACCAAGCAATTTTTGTTTAGATACATAAAGTATTTCAATGATTAATTGAATGATTGGAATGTGGTATTATATAATTAATGTAGAGGAGAGAATTTGTTCATTTAAATTTATTGTGCATTTTAGAGGTGGTTTTCCCACTGTATTTGTAGAATAAATAATATCTGGATTAAGTGGTATTGAGGTGTATGTGTACGATATTAATGGGATTCTTCATGTAATTTGTATGGTATTATACCAACATAATATGTAATAATCAATATATATATATATAAAATAAAAAATAGCCCAAAATAGGGATTCAATAAATAAATTGAATTGTTTTGGAAATTAAAAATATTGAATAAAGTCAAAATTTTCCAAAATTATTTTTTATTTAACAATATATAGAAAGAGAAAATTCAAAGTCACAAATAAATATTTTTTGATTTTTAAAAGATTTTCTATAGTTTTTATAAGGATTTTAGAGTTTTTTTTAATTTTTAGTGATTTTCTTTTTCTATTTTTAGGGATTTTGGTCTGGAGTTGTAAGATAATATAATAAAAATTACATTTTTGGAAATTTTACAAAAAGGTTATATATTTTTTAATGTTTTTTACTACAAATAGGGACTTCACGTGCTATTTTTGATTTTTAATAAATAGGTAATTGCTTAAAATGCAACTCTAATAATACGGCATGAGAGTGTATGCTTGCAGGCACTTAACCCTATTTTTTGCATTTTTCTAAGCATGGATGATATTTTTAATAAATAGAATACATACATAAAATTTGTTGAACTAGCAAGCGTATAATTGCAATTAAAAATAAATGCAAGGGCTTTAATGCAAAAAAACCAAAAAAATACAATTGAAATTTAAAATTTAAGGACTAAATATAAATATAAAGACCCATAAGGGGTTGTGTGCAAAATGTTTACCTTGCATAGGATGGTACGAGAGGTGATGTGGCACTGACCCAAAAGTAATATGCAAAAGTTCAAGGGGTTCATCACAATTTTTACAAAAAAAATTATTAACTACTTAATTAAATTACAGGACTAAATATAAATAACAAAAAGTGGGTGGAGGATTCAACAATTTACCCCCTAAATGGGCTTCATCGTGCGACCCTGGATGGATGAATTGTACACATGGCAGCACGTACAACGCCATGATAATTCATGGATGACAACTGAGATTAGATCTCATGGGGGAGATCAACAGGTACGGATAACAAAATCCAACGATAATTGCATGATATGGAGGATGTTGATGATTGGACGAATCAAGGATGCAGGTAAACGAAGGAAGAACTCGCTTTAGGCGAATTTCAATCGGGTGCAGCATGCATCTCTAGCCTCCTGGAGCTCCGTTAACGATCTCTAAATGCTTTTCTCACCTCCGTGCATCTCCTGGAGGCCTCAAAAATGTCCGGGTCCCATTGGAGGGGGCTTGGAGCTCTTTGTCTCCTAGAGGTCTTCTTGGAGTATCCTTAGCCCTCAGTTGAGCTCTTCGAATCCTGCAATAGCATGCGAGAGCACAACACAAAGAAGGCGAAGGTGCTTGATTTTTATTTGAGTATAGTCAAGGCGAAATGGTATCCAAATGACTTGTTGCGGTGAGGTTGGCATGGAGGGAGTACTGATTATTTGATCTAGAGGAGTTGAAGGTGACTTGGAGGTTAGATATTTGAAAAAGATGACAAGGAAGGTGACGATGTTAAAAGGGGTGGTCGAAAAAGGCAAAGCACATTGAGCCAGAGGTCGTCGGAGCTCTAAAGCTCCGACAAGTTTAATCATATAATCAAGGCTAAACAATTAGTTAAAGCACTGAATAAAAAGATGAAATGAAACCCTAAGACTAAAGCTATAAAAAGCTAAGAAGAGTTGACCTCGAGCAACAGGTACTGCGAGATGAGTACCTCACGTCGGCGGACCACTGAAGATGGTTGGTAAGCCTACTACACTTATCCTTCCTTGCTACAAACCAGGGCAGAGTGCCCCTGTCACCAGCTTGATGCAAAGAAGGTGGTCCGAGGGATTGAAACAAGGTATAAGGGAACTGAACCCAAAAAATGGAGTAGGGGGTGATTATGTACAGGGGAGAAAAGGTCGAGGTGTTGACGAAGGGTTTCCATGAGATACAATGTTCGATTGAACATTCAAGAAGTAGGGTGTGCTAGAGGGATGCGAGGACATGATTTTTGTGAAGGATCCAACTCACACAAGGGTGTGTATCATGGAGGATGAATAGGTGAAAGAGGGGTTTCTACAATCAGTGCCTAGGTTAGAGAGTAGAATGGACAGTTGACCTGAGGTCAACTGTATAGGCCACGTGATTGTTCCACCTAGGACAGCTACAAGGCGGAATAGACTAAAAAGATAATATATTTAAAAATAAATTAATAAATGTATTAATTAAATAAAAGTTATAAAAAAAATTCATTAACTTATGTAGTATTTCAATATGATTTTATTTATTTTTATATTATAATATATTACCAGTTACTTTTTATAAGTATAAACATGTGTATATTTACATATATATATATATTAGGTATCTTATGTAATTTATATTTTATTATTTTATACGCTTAATTTATAAATCTATAACTTATTTTTACACACATAAATATTTTTTATTACATTTTTCTGATGTACTTTGTATACTTAAATAAATATGTATACTTATAATAAATAAGTATAGTATATCCATATACGTATTTTATATAGTAATTTATTTTAGTAACTTATTTATGATTTTATTGTATTCTAAATATGTTCATAAGCTATAAAGAATATTTAAAATTATAAAATTATAAAAATTATAAATAATAAATAAAATTAATATTTTATTCAGGTATATTGTAAATTAGGGGTCCAAAACCTAACTTTTGCATCTTTACTCCAAACTAAATGAAATCACATTCATTAAATAGCTAATTAAAAGTTATATACAATTATAGGTGATTTTGTACATTTTGAGTTCATATAAAGAAGATATGGGTCTGGGAAATTTGGATTTTGGATTCTTATTCAGAGTGTAAAATGTACACTATATATTATTTTTGTGTAAAATCATTTTTTTTATTTTTCTATGTATTTTTATCTACAACATCCATGTACAAAGCTTCTTTAATTGAGTTATAAATAATATAATCCCAAAAATAAATTAATGGAAACAAAAATTAGGGTTTTATTGTGTTTTTAGCACTTATCTCCCCCTATTTTTTCCCTTGTTGACTCAGTCATCAAGATGCCTAGGTCTTGGGGTTTAGGGTCATAAAATACCTTTGGAACTTTATTACTTTTTGTTTTCTTTTCTTTATTTTTTATTTAGATTTAAACAATGTAGTTTATACAATATTTATACCATAAATAATGAATGTTAATTTATGTAGAATAATGGCATTTACAAGCATTTTGCTGGGGTTTAAAGACCAAAATGAAAGAATAAAGATGATGAAATGGAGATTCATCACCCCCTTATTCTTGCCTTTGCTAGTCCCTAGCAAACACTTATGCCTATAAGTGCATTAATAAAAAAAAAGAAAAAAAAAGAACTCGGACTGATTTTAATTCTTGAACTTGTCTTCATAAAATCAAAGTTTGGAGCTTAAGTCAGAACTTTGGACATTAAATGCGGTCGGAACCTTATTGGGAAACAGATTTGAAATGCAATAGCCATTGAGAGTCACAAAAAATGCGCAAGTTTCCTCAATAACCATGTCAGAATAAGTCAACTCATACAAAAACCCTTTTGACTATAAATCTTTCTTGGACAGTGTGTGTATATGTAGCTCTCCTTGGTCGAATCGGTAAAAGTCAGTCCTTTCCAACATGGTGACCCTAATTTCCCAATCCAACAACTCTTCCCTCAACGAGTAGGGTATTCCTTTCTAAGTTCATGTACAACAATCTCAAGAAGAGGAGGTGGAGAGAAGAATGGACGGTAGCTAGTGTAGCTACCTATCCTAGGATGCTTGATCGGTGTATCAAAGTCATCCGACTGTAGGCTCTCATGAATATGACTTTGAATATCAAGCTTGCTTATGGCCTATACAAATATATATACTCCGGCAGGCTTTTATTTTCATTCAGGCCAGTCCACTTTTAGGAGTTACTGATTTGCATTTTTTAGTACTATATACAACAACATTTACATAAGGACTTTTTCCTATGGAGAAATTAGACTATCACTCTTTTGAAGCTTTATCGCAATCCACAAATTCTGTCTTTAGACCTCTTCAATACTGGATTGAGTCGTGGTACAATCGCCACTAATGTGTGACTTCTGATGTTTCCATTGGCCTGTATCTTATGCCGGCAAATCCAGCCCTCTACCACTTCAAATGAGGGGAGCAAAGTGTAAGGTGCAGGTGTGCAAGATAGGTCATTATCAACAAGAGTCATGTGTGTGCTGTGAAATACTCTACTTAAGCAGTCAAGAAGACATTGAACCAAGTCTCATGATCTCACAGAATTAAGTCTAGTAGATTGGAAGTATCTCAATTCCAGTTCCTATAAGGTTCATGCGATTAAGTAGATTTAAGGACCAAGTAAGCTCCAATCTTCAGATTTTACTAAGACTTGTTCAATTATCAATTTCAATCCGAAAAATGCAAATGCTATGCAAAATGCAGAAAATAATTTTTTGATGCAATTTTCTGATTTTAATCTTTTTATGGGATTTTAAAAAGTTTTACAAATTTTTATGCAAGTTTTTTAATCGATTTTTCAAATGATTTTGGGATTTTTTAATTTGTACATATATTTTACACAAGAGTGCATCTTTTTAATTTTAAGAGTTGAGTTAAAGGATTTACACAAAGTATTTACAGGTTTGTAAGAGTCCTTATTTGCTTGAATTCCATACATAGTTCCCAAAATAATTTGAAAAGATTTTCATAAACATTTTGAAAACATTATTTTGCAACCTAATTTAAAAATAATTTTTACAAAGATTTACAAAATTTTAAAATCATTTTGCAAAGATTTTTCAAACAATATGTAAAGATCTTCCAAACTATTTTGTAACTGTTTTTCAAACCATTTGTAAATAGATTTTCAAAACTTTTTATTTCAAACAAAGAAATGAAATTTTTACAAACAAAATATTTTCACAAAGGTTGAAAATATTTAACAAAACATTTTCCGAATAGTTTCAAACTATTTTCAAAGGTATTTTAAAATTATTTTTCAAACAGTTTGCTAAAAACATTTTACCTGATTTATTAATCGATATATACAAAGAATTTTATTGTTTTTGCTACTTTTTATTAGTTAGCCATATTATTAAAAATACGAAAGTATGAGTTATGTCTAAAGTATATACAAAGTAGATATGACCCCCTATACTTAGCTTGAGCTTTGTCCTCATAGATCAGAGAGAAAAAGAGAAGACAAAACTCGTATTGAGTATAGAAAATCCTATACTACAAAGATCGAGTAAAGAATGAAGAAATAAATGAGTGAGAAATCAATTGTTTACCCTATACTTAGGATGAAAAAATCCTAGATATAACAAATTTTCTTAATGTATGAGGGATGAGGGTGGGAATAAACAAATCACAACTTGGTCTGTCCCCCCCATACTTAGGGTAAGCTATCCCTAAGTATAGACAAACATATCAAAAAGAGAGGAGATGGTGGATGGGATCAATAAAAGAATCGACAAAAAGATAGATACGTGAGAAGCATGTACAACTCACTTCCCCCTATACTTTGTGTAAAAGAGCCCTAAGATTAGGAAACAACAGATGTAATGAAATGGAATGAAGAAAGAACACCCAACTCGTCCAACCCCCCTATACTTAGGATAAAGTACATCCCAAGCAAGGAAACACACAGAATGGGGTGGATGGACAAAAACGGTAGATGGAAGGAGGTAAAACAAAAGCAGATATACAAAGTGACGCTGTGCAAAGATCAAGAAGGTAGAAAGTAGACCATCTTGCGTGATAGCTGAGAAATGAATCTAACATGGTGCAAGTTGATATCAGGGTCATCAACATACACAAATCGATGAAGATAGACCTGATGAAGGTCCTCAGTAATCCCATAATGAAAAATGCGTGAACTAGTCAATGGAAGTAGTGTAGTCAGGTTTGGCCTGGAAAGTCTTAGCTAGGTCTACACAGAAAGGCCTGAATTCCTTTATGAAAGATGTAAGATCAAACTCGGCCTATGTAGTCTCTAATAATTCTACCCTCTGCTCTAAGGTGTCTATGGTGTAAATACAACGTATGTCATCAATACATCTCCACTCACCAAAAGGGGGAACTTCAAGGTCTATGTGTTCCGAGTCTTCCTCACCAAAGAGGAATCCTTGGGGTCTCAGAATCATCCATTAAAAAGCAGACCTCTTAGATATCAACAGATAAGCCATAGCCCTCAGGGTCGGCTGACATATGCACACTTCAATAGATAGGGTCTCTAGTCAGTAGTGGGCATTGTGATATCTTCAATCAAAATACCCACTTGTCTGAATGAAAGCGTATATCTCCAAATCCATAATTTATATTTTTATTATTTTATACACTTAATTTATATATTTATAACATATTTTTATACAAATGAATATATTTTTATTATATTTTGATGTATTTTGTACACTTATAAATAGGCGTTCTTAATATATAGGTATAATAATAATATATTCATCTATGTATTTTGTATATTATTTTATTTTAGTATCTTCTTTATGGTTTTATTGTATTCTAAATATGTGAATATACAATAAATAATATTTATAAAATTATAAAAAATATAAATTTATAAAAACCAAAAAGAATAAATAAAATAAATATTTTATTCATTTCAATTGTATATTAGGGGTCCAAAACCAAATTTTACATCTTAACTCCAAATTAAATGAAACCATATTCATTAAATAGCTACCTAAATGTTCTATAAAAGTAAAGGTGATTTTGATACATTTTGAGTTCTTTGAGAAGATATGGGTATGGGAAGTTTGGATTTTGGGTTCTTATTCAGAGCGTAAAATGTACGTTATGTATTATTTTTGTGTGAAATCAATTTTGCATTTTTCTAAGTATTTTATCTACAACTTTAATGTAAAAAGTTTCTTTATTTGAGGTATAAATAATAGAAAATAAAATAGGGCCTGAAAATGAATTTTTGAGAAATAAAAATTAGGGTTTTTATTATATTTTTGACCCTTATCTCCCACTACTTTATTCCTTGTCAATCCAGTCATCAAGATGCCTAGGTCTTGTGGTTTATTGACGTAAAATACCTTTGGACTTTTATTTCCTTTATTTTTCTTTTATTTATTCCTTTTTTAGCTTTAAACAAAGTATTTTATGCAATATTTATACAATAAATAATGAATGTCAATTTATGCAAAATAATGGTATTTACATGCATTTAGCTAAAGTTTTAAAGGCCAAAATGAAATAATAAAGGTTATGAAATGGAGAGTCATCAATAACCCATGCATTAAACATGTCTGATATATGAATGTAATTGAGAGGTATGATGTCTCTGGAACTAATGGTGTTTCCCATCTTTTGGCAGTCACTACAACCTTCTACATATTCAGAGGCATCTTTAAAAAGAGTCAACCACCAGAGGCTGCATTGTAGCACTTTCGCTGCCATCCACTTTCTAGAATGGTGTCTTCCATATTCTAACTTGTGACAATGATTCAAGAAAAGTTGCATACTCCTCCTTAGGAATGCACCTTTGCCAAATACAATCTCCATCTTCTCGAAACAAGTATAGATCTTCCCATTGGTAAAAATGAATCACCGACATGAACTTGTTTGGTTTCAACTTCAACCAATCTTGTGGAACTTACTTGGAGATAAGGTAGATCACAATATTAGTGTACCAACGGAGCGAGGTGACTAACAATATCGCTTCATATGGAAATATTTCAGTAATTGAAATGGTTTTATAATCAGGAGTATCTATCTCAGTAATTCTGGAAAGGTTTTTGCCACAACATTCTTGACTCTAGGTCTATCTCATATTTCCAAATCAAACTCTTGTAGTAGAAGGATCCAGTGAAGTAATCGTGCCTAAGAATTCTTCTTGCTTTGTAGGTACAATATGGTATATTGGTCAGTGCAGAACAATAACTTTTGATCCAAGCAAATGTTACCTGAATTTATCCAACGCAAAAACTACTACAAACAACTCTTTCTCTATGACTGTGTAATTCCTATTGGCTTCAACTAGTGTTCTACTAGCACAATGACTCAAAAATGTCCATGCATCCCTTCTCTATCCTAATACAACCTTAATGATACAATCAAAAGCATTTGTCATGATCTGGAATGGAATGAGTCCAATCCGGTGGATGTAGGACATGAGCCTGGGTGATTATTCTTTTCAACTGATCAAAGGCATGGAGCACTCTTTCAACAACAATAAACTTGGTGTCATTACCTAGAAGCTCTGCCAGTAGTCAGTCAATAATGGTAAAATCATTGATGAACTTTCTGTAAAATAGGCATGCCCTAGAATGGATCAAACTTGTTTTAATGTTGTTGGTGGCTCAAGTTTTGATATATCTTTCACTATGGATAGTTCCATCTCCATGCCTCACAAGGAGATAATGTAACTGTTGAGACAGATTCTGTAAGGGTCTAATATAGCCTACACAAGGCAACAACTACACTGTCGCTGAAGTGACCACTCACGAAATCTGATTCGAACAACAATTAACCCACAAAATAAATTGAGCAATGTGAAGCAAAAATGTGGAGTTAAAATTTATTATACTCTACAAAATATGTTTATTGGTGAAAATATATAGAGTGTCAAACATAGGGAGCACACAAGATAGATCGGGAAAGTTAATTCAGTATCCTCTTAGTCTTTTTTTTATTATATTTTTATGTAGGTTTTTAATTGTAGTTTTTATGGAGTTTTATTCTTTAATAAATTTTATTAGGTTTTTAATTTTATAAATTTTATATTATTTTTATTATTATCTGATTTTTATTTTTTTAAATAGAATAAAGATAGATATATATAACTACATAAGTATATTATACAATATAGGATATAATAATTATAAATACATATAAAATAATGAAAAAGGTAGAATAAAATATTTTAGTGTTTATTAATCTTTTTCTACTATTTTTTGAGTTTCAAGATATTTGTGCAATTTTTTGTATTTTAAAATATGAAAAAAATAGCGACTTTTTAAATATGTCGAATTATTTTGGAGTTTAAAATATCATACTAACTCCAAATTTTCGAAACTATTTTTAATATGTAATAAATATGGTCAACGGAATTCAAAAATAGAAATAAATATTTTTAGAATTTTGAGATTTTTAGAAATTTTTATAAGGACTTTGGATATTTTAATTTTTAAGTTTTCCTCTTTCTATTTCAAAGGATTTATGATTTTCGTTGCAAAATAAAGTAATAAACAAAATCTATTTTTTTTGAAATTTTCAAAAAGTTTTTTTATAATTTTTATGTAATTTTAAATGCAAATAGGGACAAAATGCACTATTTTTATATTTTTAAAAATAGTAAAATTTATTTAAACACCCCATAAAAATATACGTGATTTGTAATTTTCTTGGATACTTGAAATAATTATACGATAATTTTTGGATGTAAGTTAATATTTTTAAGTACGCAAATAAAGAAAACAAAATTAACTGCCTAATAGGGACCTAAACACAATTTCAACAAGCATTTTCTTATTTCCAAAGCCCTCTAAATAACTCTGGGGTTAAACATGCAAAATTCCCAGAGCATTTAAATCATTCCATGCTGGAAGGGGCACAAATGTGATATTCAGGAAGTACAAGGCCCTTTTAGCAAGATATCAAAAAGTTTTAGTACAAGAATTTAATGTTACAAGACTGGAATAAAATAACAATAACCCAAGGAACCTCCGCAAAATGCCCTCACCTCACGCGCACATATACATGAGGTGATGTGACGAGGGAGTAGATTGCAAATAGTAGAAACTCAGGGTGATAACTATAAATTTTACAAAAAATACATTGTGTATGATTGTTTATATATTAAAAAGCAAATACAAATAACACAGGGGTAGAAAGCAAAATTACCGTCTCAAGTGGGATCGTGCGATGGATGGGGCTTCACTTAAACATGTGTCACTGACCTGATAGTGGATAACGGTTCTCCTATCAAGCACTAAGATTAGATCTCAGCTGATGTTTTGACAGCTCCGACTCGCTTGATTGGAAGGCTATCTTCAAAACTAGAGCGCCCCCCTTGATCAGATTGTGTCTACTATGCGCAAAGAACAATGATGAACATAGTCACCCCTGAGATTCGATCAGGTGGTCCACACTCCTTCGGTGGTATATGCAACTGCTAAAATGTTCGGGAGAAGCCTCAAGATGGTCCGCAGCTTATGGAAGCTTCAAAATTTTCGGAACCCAATGTGGTGTACTGGCAGCTCGGAAAGGACTGGGGCTCCAAGTTTCTTCTTCCTTCACAAAACTTGACCCAGATGTGTCTTAACTCGCTAGTACCAACAACAGAAAGCACAAGCACAAAAAGACAATGCCCTGGGGGTTTTATGGGGTGAAGCGAGCTGACGATGGGGTGCGGTGAAGTTCTCCGACGAAGGGTAGCAGAGGAGAACTGATCTACTGATCCTGGGAGGATCAGGTTGAGTGGGGATGCCTGGGGTGAAGAGCTGCTATTTGGGAGGGTGATGGTGGTGATATGAGGTCAGAATAGAGGCTGGGTGAAAGTGAAAACAATGGTCGGAGATCTAGGGCTCTAGCAAAGCTAATCAACCTACACCTAAGCTAAGCCAGCAATTAAAGCATGAAATAAAATGCATCAATAAAAGATGATAAATAAATCCAACTATAAAAGAGAAAAAAGATGATCTCCTACATGCATAAATAGGGAGCTTAAGGCACCCGATGGAGGAGGCTGGTGGAGTTTGGATCAACCACTCCTGATCCTACAACACACTGCAAATCGGTAGTTGAGGTCGTTGTCACCGTCCTTGTCATAAATAGGCCAAGATATAAGGGTTTCGATGCCAGGAGAGGGATCAAAGAAGAGAGGAAGATGGCAGAGGGGCTTATGTACAAGTTATGTTCGAGGGGAAACTCTGCCCGAGGAGGTGATACATCAAATGAGGGGATACATCTGCGTGAAAGAGTGAAGATCGAGGGTCAAATGTCATGAAGAAATTAAGGCATATCAGGCAGCACATCAATGGGGATGAATTGATGAACATGGGTCAACAGTTCTCTGACAGCTACCGAACTAGGGGGTTAGACAATTTATCGAGGTCAACCGATCTAGGTTCCCCATTGGTCCACATGGACCACTAGAGGACAAATTGGAAAAATAAAAGAGTAAAACTTAGAAATAAAATAATAAACAAATTAACTAATCAAACTCAAAATATAGAAAATGTTTATTATATATGTAGTATTTTATTATGGTTTTCAATTAATTTTATGAGTTAATTTATTATAAGTTATTATTTACAAGTATAGTTATAGGTATACTTACCTACATAATACGTATTTTATATTTATTGTGTACTTTAAATCTTATTATTTTACACTTAATTTATATACTTATAGATTATTTAAATATGCACAAATATATTCTTATTGTATTTTTTGATATAATATGTACACTTTAATAAAGAAAATGTATATATGTATAGGTATAAGAACAGTATATTCATCTATGTATTTTATACATTTATTTATTTTAGTGTATTTTTATGGTTTTATTGTATTCAAAATATGTACATATACTATAAATAATGTTTATAAGATTATTATAATATAAAATTATAAAAAATATAAAGAATAAATAAAGTGAATATTTTATTCAGATATAAAGTATAAAGGGGTCCAAAATCTAACTTTTACATCTTAACTTCGAATTAAATGAAATCAACTTCATTAGATAGCTAATAAAAACTTATATACAATTAAAGGTGATTTTCGATAATTTTGAGTTCATATAAAGGAGAAACATGTCTGGGAAATTTGGATTTTGGAAATTTATTATGAGTGCAGAATGTACAATTTGTATTATTTCTGTGTAAAGTAAATTTTGTATTTTTCTATGTATTTTTACCTAAAACTTTCATGTACAAGGTTTATTGATTTGATGTATAAATAATAGAGAATAAAATTGTCCTACATTGGACTTATTGGTGAATAAGTAAATGGGGTTTTATTATATTTATTGGCCCTTATATTCCCCTACTTTATTCCTTATTGAACCAGTCATCACGATGCCTAGGTTTTGGGATTCAAAAACATAAAATACCTTTGACATTTTATTTCTTTTTCTTTTCTTTTCTTTATTCTTTTAGTTTGGTTTTAAATATAGTAATTTTATATAGTATTTACATAATAAATAATATATATCAATTTTTGCAAAATTATGCTATTTACATGCATTTAGCTAGGGTTTAGTGGCTAAAATGAAAGAATAAAGGTGATGAAATGGAGATTAATCAGTAACCTGACATAATTCCCTCAGTCAACATGAAGTGACTCTTCTGCCAAGAGAGCACCAAATTTACTTCACAACATAACCGAAGTACTCAGTCTAGATATGTTTGTCATTGATCGAAGTTATTCCCATAGACCAAGAAATCATCCATCAATACCTCAAGAAAACTACACAACATTCTAACAAATACTCTCATCACACATCTCTGAAATGTAGTAGGGGCATTACACAATCCAAACGACATCCGTACGACATCCGTCTGAAGGCATATGTTCCAAAAGGATAGGTGAAGGTTGTATTCTTTTGGTCTTTAGGGGTTATTGCAACCTGATTGTATCCTGAGTACCCAACCAAGAAACAGAAGTATTCCTTTGCGGCAAGTCTTTCGAATATTTGATCAATGAAAACAAAGGGAAGTGATCTTTCTTGGTGGCTTGGTTCAGACATCTGTAATCCACACAGACTCGCCAAGATGTTAGTACTCTAGTCAGAATCTCCTCTCCTTTATCGTTTGTCATGATAGTGATTCCAGATTTCTTTGGGATAACATGTAACATACTTACCCATTTTGAGTCCGAGATGGGATACATAAAACCTAAATCACACCACTTTATGGTTTTCTTTCATCACGATCTCCCAGAGGTTTGGGTTCGGCCATCACTGAAATTCATGGGAAGGCCTGCTATCTTCTTATAAGTAAATATGGTGCGAGCACACTGAAGGATTTATCCCATGGAGATCTGTATCTTCCAGCCAATTGATTGTGATTTCTTTCTAGAACCTCGAGCAAACGAGATTGCTGGTCCTCGGTCACCTGAGAATTTATGATAATCCTGAACATGTTTTTTCACCCGCAAGGAAGGCGTACTTCATCGATGAAGGTAATGTTTTTAGCTTTGTAGGGGTCTAAATCAGCTCTGTGGTGACTTAAACAATTGTGGTCATTGTTAGCTCTATTGAATTGTATGCTATCCACCTTAATTATTTCTAGCTCAAAATACAAAACATCAGAAATATCAACAAGGATTTTGTCTTGCTCTAATGGGATTCGATTGATTTCAATCAGCTCAGTTAGCTCATCAACACTAAATTTTTCTTCAAGGACCATGTGAAATTCGAATGTGCTTTCCAAGCACTCCTCCTTGGAGAGGAATTTCTGGGTTTCATTATCATCTAAGAATAACGATGTATATCTTATTTCTACTAGAAAATCACAATCTTCTGTCTATTTCTGAATTTGCTTACTCTCACCTGACACTGATTCTATGAGCTTCAGTACTTGGATCATTTCAATCAGGATCTTATCACTGCTCGAGCGAGAGGTGATCTTTTCAGTGCTGTAGTCGACTATTGCTTGGGTTGTTCGAAGGAACAATTGTCCCTATATGATAGGGTTATGAAATAAGGTTGTTGAGGTTTCCATATCTAGAACAATGAAGTCTACAGGGAACTTCATCCCTTGAATTATCAGAAAGACATCCTCCAAAATGCCCCTTGGCTGCTTCACTTATGTGTATGGAAATTGTAGAATCATTCTAGTTAATTTCAGGAGTTCCAACCCAAATTCTTTGAGTAGTGGCATAGGCATCAGATTGATGGATGATCCATTGTCAATAAGTCTTCTTTCAAACTCTTGGTTGAACATATCGCATATGATGAGAGGTACTCCCATTTACTTCTTTTCACTTGGGAGGTTGTTGATATCATTGATAGTTTCCATGGTCAAAATGTGCTTGACTGGTTTCTCACGTCCTCTCTTGCTTGATTGGTTCATCGCAGATGTGTATGCCATGGCTTTTAGTAACGACATTTTTCACACTATGTTTTGCAATATCTTAATAATGCTGGGATCAAACATGGCTATGTTGAAATTTTTAATGTTTTTGATTTCAATGTATGGAAATGGAATGCAAGTGTCATAAAAAATAGAATTTTCATTCAACAAAGTGTTCTTTTGTACAAAAGGTTGATTTAGAATTGTACAATCATCCACAACAAACAGAAAACTTAAAGAAGGAAATTCAGCCGTGTTGGCTTGCATAGAATCGACTGATGGTTATGGTGTTTCCTTGGCAGCATCAACTCAGCCTTGACTATTACTGCTTGATTATTTTTTATTTTCTTCATTTTTTTATCCTTTTTTTGTGATGGTTGCTCCTCCTTCCACACCAGATCCAAAACACTATGTAGAATCAGCTAATGATGAAGATCTGTCTATGGAAGCTTTATTTTTCCCCTTTGTTGTAGCATTCAGCTATAGTGTCTTACTGCTCATGAGATTAACAACATTAGATAACATAAAAGAATTTATACCTGACTCGAGAAGTGGTGTGCTACTACAGTCTACCTACTCCTTGCGATGGAAATTAATGGGATTTGCCTCAATCTGTGCTGCTATAACTATTTTTGTGATGATGAGGTCATCCATCTTCTAGCTCATCTTGTTCATGTTCTTAGTTAGTTGAGCAAAGCAATCCAGAGTAGAGTTTACCGAAGCAGACTTAGATGATTTGACAATTAGAGGGAGTTGAGGCTGCTGGTAATGTTGTTGTTGATACTGCTGATAGGGATGAGGAGGATATTGCTGGTGTCGATAATGAGGAGAAGAGACTTGGTTATGATGTTGAATGACCGACTGTTGTTGCTGGTAATGTGGTCTCCAGGTGTGACCTTGATGTAGAGACTGGTGGGCTTGGTGTGGCAGTAAATTTCATCCACCATGATTTGAATTGATTAGCCAGGTACCAATACTCTAACCATGAGGTTGTCCTCTAGGACGGGTCAGAGCTTGTTCATTACCACATGTGGCATTCACCTCTTAAATCTATGGAGGTGGTGGATAGAATTGCTCAGCATGGTACACAAAACTCTGATGCTGTGGCAATGATCCCTAGTCAGGTGTTTGCACGTAGTATATATGCTAAACTGATTGGGGTGGCCCTTGATTCTATAGTTGGGGTTTCTCCTTTAGTTCTGCAAAATTCTGGGATGGTTCCTTTGCAGACTGACATGCATGGATGGTTCTCACCAAAAGCTCAAGCTACATCAAAATTTGGTCGAGCTTGTCTAACAACTGTATTCTTTGTTCGACCACATTTAGTTTTTGAAGGTCTTATAATCACTTTTCAATTATATAAACTTTAGAGAGATAGGTACCAATGATTATGAGGTTGGAACTCACATATCTCTCTTCTTCATGATATGATGCTGCATTCACAAGCTTGTGTAGGATCAATGGGACTTTCTACAACACCTGGGATGAAGACAGAGCGGTTGAGCCCTCAACCATCTCTTCAAAGATCTATCATTGGATGTCTTCATCATTATTGAAGTGTGATCCATCACATGCAGCTTAGATGAGCCGTTGGCTTTCTTGATGTAAACCCCCAAGGAAATTCTGGACCAAACTGGTCTATGTAAATCATGATGGGGTACTTCTCCTTGAGATCTTTGAATATTTACCTCGCCTCATGAAACGGTTCGTGGTGCATCTCGGAGAAGTGGGATATCGACACTCACATTTTGTTCAGACAGTCCATGGGATAGTACTTGTGAAGGAAGGCTCATTTGAGGTCCTCCCAGGTCGTTTCAACCTTTCCCAAGTGATTTATCCAATGTAGTGTCTTGTTTTGAAGTTTGAAAGGGAAGGTGATGACCTTCATTACCTCCAATGGGATGTTGCGGTGACCTTCATTACCTCCATGACTCTGCAAATCCTGTTGAGCTACTGCAGCTGTATGTAGGATGCCTCATTGGTGTGTTCAAGGAAGATCGACAAAGAGGGAGCAATGATGGTTTCAACTCAAAGTATCTGTTGATCGTGGGTATTTTGATCCATTAGTGACCTGGATAGTGCTAGGGTTGTATGTTTCCTTCACAGTTGGTTTTGGTTGTCCACATCTCTCATCTCCTCCTCCATGGTTTCCTGCATGCTGCTCATCCTCATTCCCACCAGGATGTTCTTCTTCCTCTCCTCTACTGTCTTTGTCCCTCCACATCTATATCAACATTTCCCTGAATGCTACATGGGAAAGAGCTTGATCTGTCAATTATTGTTGAATGATGATGATGGAGTAGAGGAAGGTTATGAAGAATTCAAGAGTGATTGAGAAGAGAAGGCTAACAAATGAGCAAGAAAGAAAGATAAGTGAGAAGAGAGGTGTGTGATAGAATGGCGCAAAGGTGTGATATTTTTAATCCTAGACTAGTTGAAACTACTTAATCAAACCTTAACACAAAGGCATATAATCCAACTCAACAACACAATGAGTCCTAAGATTTCGATGATTATCTTATTAAATTATGTGTTTCTATCAAACAATCTTATCAAATTTAATCCTAAGTGGATAATCCTATTGGCGAGTGAGTACCGACCTGACAATCATCGTGTACTTTCCACTTCCTTTGTAACCAGTAATCTATATATTTTGAGGTCCTTATTATTAAATCTGGATCACTAGTTAACCAAAGAAGTAGAGGAGGAAGATGATAGGCAAAATCGATACTTCGTGATAGAGTATGCAGGCAGACAAGGCCCTACTCAGATGCAGAACGATGAGACAGACACCCCCATGAGGGGATGGCCTATGATCAATACTTCAGACTAGGTCTACAAATAGACAAAGCTCTACTTTCCTACATACGAAAGAAGTACCAACACTTCATGAATTCAAGTGATACACAAGGCAGTACTCAGACCGAGATTTGGGATCTATTCCTGAAGGATCGTGCCTCTCTCGGTTTAGAAGATACCTAAATACAATGAGGGTGTTGTGAAACCAATACAATGAAGTTGTATTAATCAATTGTAAGTAAGTCAATTTTTTTATAGTAATTCCTTTTTTTAATCTTTCTTGTTTTCACTTTTTTAGTATTTTTCAAGAAAATTTGATTAACAATTTTTTTGGATTTTATTTAAACCTTGGTATGCAAAAATAGAGGGCAAAGGCAAAAAAGCAATGCAAGTATCACGATGCTAGAATAATCATCAAGATGAATGATATATGCTTAGTAAGATGGCTCACAATTCTTTCCATCTCTCTCCATGTGTGACACTAGACAAAATTTCAAATTTGCACTAAATGCATGCAAACGATAAAATCACCCTAACCGCTATTAATGTGTAGAACATGTTTGATTTGATCTTTCCCATGTGCGCGGGGTATTGGTCTGATACCTTTTCTTGTGTATGTTGAAAATGGGAGGATGGAGGTTATGGACCGAGCTTTGGAATCGTAGGATGACAGAGATATCGAATGTGCTTCGATACTAGCATGAAAAGGCAGGGGGTAGACAGGTGATTCAGGGCTGTCCTCGAGGAGCCCTATAACTCGCATTGGCGGACTGGGCCTTGCAGACATCGCAGCTACACTCGGTCTAAGCGGCCTCTCACATGCTTATTGGATCCAGTGGCCGCCCCTGGAAAGTGGCTTCAAGAAGAATGAAAGAGAAGGGGGAGCCGTGGGGAATTGCGAGAATCAAAAGAGGACAGGCATGTGGGACCCCACCCCCGAGCGTCGAGCCTGTGAGCCAGCGAACCTGTGGTTCAGAGTCGGACGCTCAATCTCAAGGAGAGCGCTCTCACTCGCGGGGAAAGCAAGACTTATATAATATAGCCCTACCCTACCCCGGTTAGCGAATTCCTACTTTCTTTGTTCTTTCTTAAGGGGGTCTCTTCAACTTCTTATTATACTTGAGTTGAGGTGAGGAGTTCTGTCGGGAAGATCTTTTGCCCTTTGATATCAAGCGGGAGACACTTCCTATCCCTCCTCTCATCAGATTGGGAAAAGGACAGTGCAGAGAGGAACGGAGCTTCAAGCAAGATGCCCAGCTCTAACAAAGCGCTACCTCGAAGACCCTGGCTTAGAGCCGCTGTAGGTACATGCTTCTATTAGGGATTTGGACCTAGATTTAATCAAACATACACTCCTAATGTCTAATGGATTAATCAACGAAGACATAAACAAAAATTAAGGAGAAATGCACAAAGCATGGAAAACAGATAAAAAGAAGAGGAAATATAGAGAGCAATAGAGATAGAGAATGATGAAATAATGGAAAATTGATCAAGTCCCTCAGCTGAACAATCACATGATGAAATGGACTTGTGAGAGTCTAAATTTTCATGTTTGGGTCATGTATTATTACAAATTCAATGAATAAATCTCACACTCACAAATTTAAACTAAATCTACATTAAGGTGAATTTTCTTAGCTTCTTGTGTCGTCTGCTACTCTCTCATCCTAGTGGGAAAAGAACCGCTGATCTCCATGGCTCGTTGGTGCATAGAATCTAAAAGGAAATCCGCCGTTGATAAGTGGGCCCTCTTAGCAAATTCAAATAAGAAGATGGTCAAAATAGTCTTAGGTAAAAATAGAATAAAGAAAAAAGTAGTCAATACAGTGAAAAATGGAAATAATCTAAGTAGACTACTCTATGCTTTAGCAATGATGCCATTTGATGAGGCGCGTTCGATGAGGTACCCAACATCTGGTCTTATAGGAGCATGCAGTGTTTGATAAGTCAGATCGACTATTGTTGTATCAGCCACTCTTGGCTCTACGTACTCAACCAAAGCGTGCCAATCAATAATCATCCTATAATGACGATTAAACAATGTAAAGGAGTGATCTAAAATTTATTATATCCTTTAAAGATGTGTAAAGTAGCAGGGGTTGAACCATAAGAAGCACACAAGGCAGAGAAAAAGTGATGAGTAGAATAAAAAGGAGATTTTTTGTATTCTTGATTTTAGGTGTTTTATGGGGTTTGACTTATATGTATTATTTATGTTTTTAATTTTACAAATTTTTAGTTTTGGAAATAAAATATAGACTAATATATATAATAAATATACTATATAGATGAGGAATAGAAAAGAGGTGTTTTTGGATTTTTTAAATATAGTAAATAAACTAAAACAATTCAGAAATAAAAGGTTTTTGGGTTTTGACTTCTACCAAGTGAGATTGGGAGATGAAGTGGGTAAGCTTATTATGTAGAAAAAAGTATAGAAATTAGGATAGCCAGTAGGTTAGATGGAAAAGAAGTCAATAGAGAGCTTTTTAAGTAACCAAAGATATATAGCAAAGAAAGGCCTAGCCATAAAGTTTTCTCATTTTTTCATAATTTTTGGTGATTTTTATGGATTTTTAGATAGGAAAATACACATAACAAAGAAAATGGTATATCCAAGAACTTTAAATGGGCTTAACAAATATCTATCAAGTCATGTTGAGCACAATTTCAAATTTCCTAGATACTAGATAATATAAAGAAATATAGCATACTAAAACATATTTTGTGTGAATTTTCTGTGAATATTTATATTTTTTGTAAGGTTTTCTGTGTTTTGATATTTTTAGGAGTTTTAATTAATTTTTTTTGCAAAAATACTTAATTAGAAAACAAAATATGGTTAAATAGATACTCAGTTTTTTTTAAAATTTTCAAGATATTTTGTAATTTTTATGATTTTAAATGCTAAATAATAGGAAATGTATTGTCTTTGATTTTCATAAATAAGAAATAATTTTATTTGCCTTTTGAAAAATATACGGAATAAAAGGTGGTTCCGGGAACTTAAAATAATTTTCATATAATTTTTAGATGCAAAATAATATTTTTAATAATTAAAATACAAGTACAAATTTTAATCAGCAATATAGGGACCTTGTTTCAATTTCTATGAAGTTTCAAAGCATTTAATAATACTTTAACAAGATCTAGGGTATTGGTGAATTTTTTTCACAATAAAAATATAATACACCATACCAGAGGTATAAATGCAAATAAATAACATAATAGGACCAAATATGCAATTTATCCAAAAATATTTATACTGATATCCAAAATTTCTAGACCAAATAATAACACCATGTTGCTCACGCGCAAGTGCATGTGAGGTGACATGGAATTAGACTAAAGTAAAATACAAATAAAGTCTAGGGTCTCAAATGCAAATACTATAAAACTTATATAACTCCAAATGGAAGTTTAAAGACTAAACATTAAATACAAAAATTCATGTGGTTTGAGTTGCAAAATACCCCATCTTGCATGTGAGGGGACGATTGAGGATGATTAACTTATCCACGTGGATGGCTCGGATGCACCCGTACCAGTTCGCTGATGGACACCTCTGATTAAATATTGGGGCCAGATCAACAGTTGAGTTGGAGCAAGATCTGACGATACAAAACGAAACTGCAACGCTGTTCTACATCGAGCGATCCATGTTCTTCATGAAAAACATGGAGGAAATGGTTGGTAGGCCTCCTTTCCTCAGTCGAATCTTGCAACTGCACTAGTAGATTCAACTCAGATATATCTAAGTGGCTTCGTGGAGATTTTCTAGAGTTGTTGGTGTCTTCAGATCAGTTTGATTCTCGCTGTCACGAGATCTGGAGCCCGAGAACGCTGGGTCTGCCTAGAGACAAAGGATGGAATTGATTCCCCTCAAAATGCTCTACACATGGGTAAGACCTTCACCAAAAATATTAGGTCTCGGCAACGATTGTCCTCGATCCTTGGGTTGGGCAAAAAATGGGTGGAATCATCAGGGTCAAGTTCTTCAGTAAGGGTGATGGACTGGGGGATCTTGATTTCTTGATCTGAGCAAGATCAGGGGGTGAGAGTAATTTAGATCATGGGGAAGCAGTGAGGAATGAGATGGAGTTGTTGTCAAGTCGAAATGATGAATTACATAGGGGGAACATTGGCTGGAGCTTAGAGTTCCGATGAATTTTTTTTGGAATTTTACATGAAGATCAACAAAATCAAACAAAATGAACTATGAGACTTTACTACCACTGCATCTAGAAATAAAAAATACAAAGAAAAAGAGAACTCTCCTACTTGGAATGGTCGGGAGTATAACCACCTGAAGAAGGTCACCAATGATGGTGAATAACTTCCTCCATGTCGCAAATCAGGAAGAACTGTCACTATGGGCAAGCTCTGGTCATGATTTTTGGGGAGAATATTCGGTAGAAAGTATTAATTTCAAAATTTGGATAGAGTTTATATTATATACAAGGTTGATTGAGAGTCCTTCTTTGCCTTGTGTTTATTATTGAATCGAGTATCGATCAGTGCCAATCCTCGATGTGCGTGAAAGATAAGTGGTAGGTGTAGAAATCACACAAAGTAATCGAGTAGAGAGGAAGGATGGATCAAGCTAACAAAATTGTCAAAAATGAGGAAAGAGTACAACACAGACCGACCCAAGAGGGGGCAGGACATTGACCTGGGTCAACCAATGCTGCCTCCTGATAGGTCAACGTCAGCTTGTAAAAGGAAAAAATAGAAGTTAAAATAGTAAGAAAAGGAAAATAAAATAGAATTTTTTTGTTAAATGAAACTTAAAAAATGGAAGTTGTTTCTTATTTTATGCCCAATTTTTAGGTGATTTTTGTTTATTTTTATCAGCTTATTTATTACATATTAATTTTTACGTGTGTAGTTATAGGTATGTATACCTATGTTATATAGATTTAATTTTTATTTTGTATTTTAATGTTTAATATTCTACTTATGTATTTAATTTATTGTATAATTAAATACATATTTTTTATTTTTTAACTTTATCTGTATACTTAAATAAATATGGGTATATACGATATAGGTACATTATACACATATATATATTATGTATTACTTATTTTAATGTGCTTTCATTTATTTTATTTTTTTGTTTATTATGTTTTAATTAATATTTATACGTATTTAAAAATATACAAAGAGTAAAAATATGAAGAATGAATTAAATGTGTAAAATCTATTTGTATATAGTGCAATGGGACCCAATAAGGCAACTTTTTTGTCTTAAATCCAATTTTAATGAAAACAATTTGATTAGATATAAAGGTTAATTTGGAGTACAATAAAGGTGTGTTTGGTCAATTTTGACTTCATGTGGAGAAGATATGGGTCCGTGAACTTTTTATTATGGCTTTTTCATCAATGTGTCCCAGTTGTACAGTGCATCAATTTTATGTGTAGTTATTTTTGTATTTATCTATATATTTTTGTTTAGATATTTTATGTGGAAAATATCTCTATTTGATGTGTGCAAGAGTGTGTATAAAGTAGTGAAAGTTTTGCTATATATGTAGTGTAGTAGGCACCTCGGGTTTCTAGGCGTTTGTGTCATTTTTGTATATATTTATTTGCCCTTATTTCCCCTACTTTATTCCTTGTCTACAAAGTTAGCATTAACTTCGTCATGGGGTTTAGGTCAGCAAATATTTACAATACTTCTTTTATTTTTCTTTTCTTTTCTTTATTCAATTATTTTATATTTAAATATTTGTATTTATGTACTATTTACAAGAAACAATCAGTGTGCTAATTTGTACAAGTTAGATATATTTACATGTATTTATCTTGCGATTTTAAAGACAAAATAAAAGAATAAAGTTGAATGAATAGGTATTCGTAAGAGCCTAATCTAATTAGAATGCTCATAGAGACCCATGTCTCCCTCTCAACATACACATACATTCTATATATAGATTGGAATTGTTGTTCTATTTATTAATTTTACAATCCAATTATCGAAAATGGTAATTTTATGAGATTAGACATCATAGCTCATGAATCATATTCATAAATCCAAATAATACTGTAATTCCAATTTACACTAATTATTCTAATGTGAATCACACTTACACATGTGTCTTGAAAATAATATGTGAATCATATTCAGATAAATATTAATCACGTGAACCATATTCACATAAATATTAATTATATGAATCATATTCATATAAACAATAATTATTTTGAATCATTATTCATATTCATTAATGGATTATATTTGTGAATCCTAATAACTAAAGTGTCTTCAAGAATATGATAACAATAATTATTGTCTCAATACTGGCATCAAATACTATGATTCATTATCCAATTAGGACTCATGAGATACAAATGCATATACATGAAGATAATGTCGAGGAGATCACATTATCCATGTATAATTACTTAAAATATCGATATCAATCCAATTTTAGGGCTCATACCATTTTAGCTTGAAATTGATACAATCTTTTAAATTGATCTCAAGTGGAACACATTACACTCTATGTGAGCTCAATGATGAATATCCATTCATTCACCTTTATTCTTTTATTTTGTCTTTACATCCCTAGTAAAATACTTGTAAATACTACTAAATTGAACATCTAACATAATTTGTAATTAGTATACTAATCCATACATTTAAACCCAAAATTACAAAATAAAGAAAATAAAAATAAAGGAATTATTCTTGATACTGACTGACATTGAACCTCGAGACCCAGTCAAATGTTAACTAGGTCGATCAAGAATAATGTAGGGGGGGATAAGGTAAAATACTGCTAAAAATACATTAAAAACCACAATTCTTTTAATACAATATATTGTATAAGTAGCACAAAATTACAATATTTTATTTATTATTATACAGACTTCAAGCAAGAAATTGTGCAACACAAAAATTACACATATTAATGTACAGAAAATAAGAAAAATATTTCCAAAATAAACAATACACAAGTCACCTGGTACACTCAGTTGAAAAAGTCGCAAACTGAATTTCATTGATTAATATCTTCTCCATATGAACTCAAAATGAACCAAACTCACCTCCATTATAATTCAAATTAAATTATCTTTTAATGATGGAGGTTAAATTTAAATTGGAGTTAAGATGCAAAAGCCATCTATTTAGAGTACTATTGTACTTATATGTCCATATATAAAACCAATTAATTTATTATTCACATTTTTAATATCTTTGTATTTTTAAATAATGTGCACATTATATAATATCTATAAGTAATAAAAATACAAATAAAATTAATTAAAAATAAAAAAAATAAATAAAAAGGATTGGTACATAGGTATATTATACCTAGGATATACATACATGTATTTATTAATATATAAATAAAGCTATATAAATACCATATATAATGTACATATGTACTAAATAATGTTGTAAATCTCTAAATTATGTATATATAATATAATGTATAAAATAACAAAATTAAATAGAAATATATAATATACTGGTATATATAACTATAAATAAGAATATATAATTATGGGCTATATAAAATAAAGTTGTAAAGTAAATAAAAATAACAAAAAAAATAGTATAGAAAGAAGAAACATGTTCCTTATTTTGAGATTTTAATGATAAATTAATTTATTATTTTATTTTGAATTTCCTTTTATTTTCTATTCTCTTATTTCTTGTAGTGGGCCTACGTGGCTCAATGGGAGTGCGAGGAATGTTGACCACATGACCCTAGCCGCAATACAATCAAAATGATCTTGGAGCCATTTTCCACAATTTTTCATGCCAAATCCATACTTCTGATCGCCTCGAGCCTAACATGAAAATTATTCGTTAGATAATTGTGCACCATGCCCTATGTAAAGCCATGAACTTGGCATCTCTCGGATCCTATATCATAAGATCCGACTCGTCAAGAGAAAACTAATGGAATTTGTTTCATGTGAATTGAACTTCGTTTCGATTTATTATGATTTTCAGAAGAAAGAGAAGTAAGGAGGGTTAAGACGTCATTAACCCATAATGATTGTCATTAAGACTAATTAAGCATGATTAAAGAAACTAATGACGAATTGAAAACCACTAATGATCATTAGCAAACACTAATCAATAGTTAGCAAAAGATAAGTGTAAGCCGCAAAAGTTAAATCGCGATTAGTGAAAGTTAATCACGATTAGTGTTAATTAAGCATCATTAGTGAATATAGAATCCTCTAGAATATTCTAACTTAAGCCCTAAGTTTCGGATAAGTTTAGACCAAAACCATGGGCCTAAACCATGGGCCGCTAACCGCGGTTAAGGGCTAAACCATAGTTTTCTAACCATGGTTAGTGGTTTCCTGGAAACTATAAATACCCCCTACCCATTCATTCTCTATGATTTCCACTACCACCACCACCACCCAAGGGCTAGGGTTGAGAGGTCGAGAGGAGGAGTGCGAGGTGGGGAAAGAGCGCTAGCGAAGCGCTGCCGCGAGAACGAGGAGAAGGAAGGTATGATCCTCTCTTAATTTGCTCCGTAAGCTAGGCTTTCAATTTATCCTCTTTTCTTCCAAGTTTTGTTATTGATTCATCTTTCTTTTCGATTTGTTTCGAGTTGTGGTTCGAGGAGAAATCTGTGTCACACCCTACTTAGGTGCGAGCGGCTGTGCACGCCAACAACCCTGTGATTCGTCACACATTCACTCACCTAAGACGTGTGGTATCTACCGATTCTCCATTGCTTATTGTTCCTTCTTTTCCGCTTCTATAGTTATTTTGATGGATAAATCTATGTAATACCCTACTTAGGTGCGGGCGGCTATGCACGTCAGTGAACCATGTGATTTGTCACACATTCACTCACCTAGGACGCGTGGTGTATACCGATTCTCCATTGCTTGCAGTTTAATCATAGTCTTTCAACTGCTTTTTCCACCATCTCTGTCTCATATTGATCTCCTTCTAATCAAACAGACATTTCAAACTTTTATGATCAGTGAAGATTTCAAAAGTAATACTAGCTGTTGTTTTTCTCTCGATTGATTTTACATAGGAAACTCTTTTCGTTTTATTTTGAATTATATCCCGATATAAGGGGAAACTCTATCGATTTTTTCTGAGAAATCTGTCCCGATATAAGGGGAAACTCTGCCAAAATTTTTCGAGAAATATGTCCCGATATAAGGGGAAACTTTGCCGAAATTTCAAGAGAAAATATGTTCTTGGCATTCTTCGTGTTCTTCGCGTTCTTCGTGTTCTTCGTTCGTTCATCGTATTCTTGACACGTTCTTAGTATTTTTGATACGAAAATTGAATTCGATTATTTCAGGAGCCTTAAATCATCATTTCTGAAAATGAAACACGATAAAGCACTGTATATGCGAGAGAGAACTTGATTAGGTAACGAAATCCTTACTTTTGTTGTTGGTTTTTCATATGAGATCGATGGAATTTCTGATTTTATGTTATTCACTACGAAGAACTCTAATTTGGGAATTTTTGAGAAAGTATGAAAAGTTGCTTTGTGATTTCAACTAAATTAAGTTCTAAGCATCATATGGATGTAGTGGCTTGGAAAGCTAGGGTCTGGAAGTTAAATATAAATAAATATGAGTGTGTGTATATATATATTAATTAATATATATGTAGGTCTATACTCAATGATGAGGATTATACAAATTGAAGGCTTAACAAAGAATTACGTCATGGGAATTCATGTCTATTAAGTTGGATCCCAAAAAGGATCATGTGTTACGTTAAGAAATGATTGGAAGTAGAACTACAGGTCGGGCGTGCAACTTGTAACTTTGTCAGAAGGAACCCGTATTGGTGTGACCCTACCTAGGTGTTACAAGGTTTCCTTGTTTTGGTAAGTGCGCATGAAATGAATGATTTGCAGTGCGTGGTATCAGATGCCAATATATTCGGGTTGAATGATAGAAAATGTGGTCGTGCCATGTGGAAGCACGGGTGGTTCAATAACGGTTGGGTCACGACAACATGTATTTAAAGCCGCTAGGTTATATGATTAAATGTTATCCTGAGGTTTTAAGCAACCGAGTTCTCGAAGACGGTGTGCTCCTTTGTTTGCTAGGCTAAGGGTTAAGACCCTGCTTAGTAAAAGAAAAGGAAATTGTCAGGGTAGTATTGGAGGATTGGTTGAGGCGACGTGCGGCGGCATACACTTACCAAGATCAACGCAATCTCCAATCCCGAAGTGTCCACAGCTTCAGAGTCCTTATAGTGGCGAGGTAATACCCTGGACTAATCCCTGACGTGGAATAGAAAGGAATAGGACTTAAATTAATGAGAAGAAATGAAACTTTTTATGCTAACAAGTTTTAAAAAAATACCCATTTGTTTGCTTTTCTCTTCTTCGTTACTTAGCATTCATTAATTTTAATCCTATGATTTATGGAAAACCCAACAGGTGTCGGTACACCATCGCAAGGACTTTATTAATCCAGCCAGCTTACATAGTAGACATCCAGCCAGCCATAGTAGCTTTCCTTTGTAAGGTAGTTAGTATTCTTTCTGTGTATTTCCTTCCAGCTGATGTACATGTAAATGATTATAATGGGATAATGTATCATGTGAACTTTAATTGTGTGAATGGAAAAGTGCTGAAATACTTTCTTTTGAGTATTTTATTTGCAGACTATTTCTGAATGTTAGTTGTGATTGCTGAATAAATTATTGCTGAGTAACCAGATCCGGATATGGGAGGATTCGATGGCCCGGGAATCGGGGTCATGAAAGATTAGTATCAGAGCCTGATTACTCCATTAATTTATTTAGTAATTAACAACTATGAGCATTATTCAGAAAATAAGGTTGTATTAAGATCCTTTGATCTTAATAATTGACTGCAATACCATTCACAAGTCATTGTCCCTTACGTACATCATGCTAAGACATATAGGACCTAACCTTTGGTCTTGATATATCCCAGGATCATGGCAGACCAAGACGTGTCTATACAATTAGCGGCTATGATGACAATGCTCCAAGACACGGGGCAAAGGCAACGAACATTGGAGGAGAGACTCAATGCACAATTTGAAAGACCTGAGGCATCTAAGCCTTCGGATGCTAGGATTGAAGGTTCTGTCCATCTTTTTGAGGAAGAATCTAGTTACGATCCTTCAACTGAGTCTGCTCCTACCCCTGTCGAAGGAGCAATGGAAAAGGCCCTTCTTAGACACCAAACATTACTGGACAATTGTCGAAAGGGAAAGATTCCTCAATTTAAAGGCATAGAGACACCTGCTGAGGCAGAACTATGGCTTGATGACGTCAGCAGGATGTTAAGAATAATACACGCACCAACAGATACTTGGGTGCACTTTGCTGATTACTCCTTAGCAGACTATGCAAGACGATGGTGGAGAGCCATTTCCGAGAAATTAGTAGATCCTGTTCCATAGGATGTTTTTGAAGAAAGGTTCCGAGCTCACTTCTGTCCCTCCCATTGGGAAGAATTGAAGAGGAGGTAGTTATCTTCTTTGACCCAAGGATCCAAGAATGTACGAGATTACCATATTCACTTTACGGAGCTGCTATGTTACTCCCCAGCTTTAGAAGCTTCACCACAAGAGTGTCTTTTGTTAGCGGTCTTTAGGGAGATTTGAGAGAGATTATTGCAGGTTTTAGAGCCACCATTGTAGATGAAGCCAAGGACATCACCTCTCGTATTGAGACGGAGAGGGATGAAAACCACCAAAGAAGAAGCTTTCACTTTATTGGTGGACCATCCAAACGTAAGGCGAATTATAACCGAAGAGACAGTCATTATCATCCACTAGGGTCTAATATATGCTCTCCACATACTTTGGGCCAGGAATTATCTGGAAGAAGGGGTTTCTCTAGACTTCCACTATATCCTCACGACTCAGCAACAGGAGCTAGCACCTCTGTGGTTGGGTCTTCAGCTCAAATAAGAGCACGTGTGTGTTTTTACTATAATAAGGAAGGCCACATCAAGAAAGATTGTCTGAAGATGAGATCTTTTGTGTTTAAACCAACCCCAATTAAAATATAACATCCACCTCAGGCAATGGAGCAACACGCGAAGGAAGACATGGTAGAGGTCGTGGCTCACAAGGAGCGTCTCCTACACAATAACCACCACAAAGTGTTTTGGGTTCTAGCTTGCCTATTTCTAATAGTCAGCTCAATGCAATTACTGAGGAACAAACCTACAACTCAGGAAATGGCGTAAGAGGTACCGTTACTATTCATGGCCTTTCAGTACATGCGTTATTTGATTCCGGTGCTTCACGTTCATTTATTTCTCGACGATTAGTACCCACTTTGTGTAATATACCAGTAGAAGTACAACAGTCCTATCTGATCAACGGACCAGGAGGACAAGTATTTATAATCCGAGAAATCCTGGATAATTGTATAGTACTGATAGCGGGACATCAGTTACTTGTTTCACTACTACTAATAGAAATGGAGGACTTTGATATTATCCTAGGAATGGATTGGTTAGAAAGGCATCATGCATGTCTTGACTGTTTTCAGAAGACAGTAATGTTTCACCTTCCTAACTCGTTAGGGTTTCAGTTCATTGGAAAGACATCCAATGATAATATCAAATATATCTCTACATTGAAGGCACAACAGTTGTTAGAGCAAGTGTGCCAAGGTTATTTAGCCTATGTAACCATTACATTACGGTCAGATAGAATGATGGAAGATATACCTATAGTGTGCGAATTTTCTGATGTATTTCTCAAGGAACTACCTGGATTACCACCTAAGAGAGAGATTGAATTTGAAATCTCTCTCATACCTAATACTCAGCCTATCTCTATCCCTCAGTATAGGATGGCACCAGCTAAGTTACAGGAGTTAAAGTTACAGTTGCAAGAACTGTTAGATAAAGGATTCATTTGTCTTAGTACTTCACCATGGGGTACACCTATCTTATTTGTCAGGAAAAAGGATGGGTCAATGCGGTTGTGCATTGACTATATATAACTAAAAAAGAAGACCGTAAAGAACAAGTATCCCTTGCCAAGAATAGATGATCTCTTTGATCAGTTACATTGTTCAACTATGTATTCCAAGATTGATTTAAGATCTGGATACCCTCAGTTGAAAATGAAAGATACAGATATTCCCAAGACAGCTTTTCGAACTAGATAATGTATCATGAATTCTTAGTTATGCCTTTTGGACTGACAAATGCCCCAGCAGCCTTCATGGATCTCATGAATAGATTATTCAAGGAGTTCTTAGATCACTTTATAGTAGTCTTTATTGATGATGTGCTTATTTACTCCATGTATAAGTATTTGCATGAAGACCATCTCAGGCATGCACATGAAACTCTAAGGAAGAACAAACTGTATGCTAAATATAACAAATGTGACTTCTGGCTATCTGAAGTATCTTTCTTAGGCCATGTTGTTTCTGGGGAAGGTATATCAATTGATCCTACAAAGGTTAGTGTGGTGATGAGTTGGGAACGCCCGAAGACTATCACGGAAATACGATCTTTTCTGGGACTAGCTGGATATTATAGACGATTTGTGAAGGACTTTTCACGAATAACATTGCCAATGACTAGGTTGACCCAGAAGAAAGTTCCATTCATATGGTCAGATGCATGCGAAACTAGTTTCCAAACACTGAAAGAATGCCTAACATCTACACCCATCCTTACTCTACCCTCTGGGAGTGAAGAGTTTACCGTGTACACTGACGCATCTAAAGAAGGACTTGGGGCGGTTCTTATGCAACATGGTAAGGTAGTTGCATATGAATCACGACAGCTCAGGACACATGAGAAGAACTACCCGACACATGACCTTGAATTAGCTGTCGTAGTTTTCACTTTAAAGATATGGAGATACTACCTCTATGGTATTACCTTTGAAGTCTTCACTGATCATAAAAGTCTAAAAAATCTGTTTGATCAGAAGGAGCTCAATATGGGATAGAGACGGTGGCTAGAGCTGTTGAAAGACTATGATTGCACCATTTCCTACCACCCCGATAAGGGGAACGTCATAGCAGATGCCCTTAGTAGAAGAACTTATTCACATGGGTTGGTGAGTGCTATCGACTTCTGGAGTATACTATCAGCGTTACGTGAATGGAAACCATTTAATAGTAGTGTTGATAGTATAACTATTCCACACCAATACAATCCAAAGATCTGGGATAGAATAAAGAAAGGACAAAAGGATGATCTAGTTGATGAATCTCCATTTCATCACCTTTATTCTATCATTTTGGCCTCAAAAACCCCAGCAAATGCATGTAAATAGCATTAATTTGTATATAATAGCATTCATTGTTTCTTGTATTTATTGTACATTAAATAAGGTTTTTAATGCCAAAATTATAGAATAAAGAGAAGGAAAGAAAAAGGAATAAAATATTGCAAATATTTTATGACCCTAACCCCGAGACCAAGTCCAGAATGGAATTGGTCGACAAGGAATAAAGTAGGGGGAGATAAGGGCCAATTATCCAATAAATACTCCATTCATTTATGCATTTTTGGCACCTATTTTGTACATATTTATTTATTCATCAAATAAAGAAACTTTGTTCATGAAAGTTGTAGATAATAATATAAATAAAAATACAAAATTGAGTTTGTGTAAAAATAATACTCAATGTACATTTTATACACAGAATAAAAAGCCAAAATCTCAACTTCACAGACCCATATCTTGCAAATAAAAACTCCAAATCAACCAAACTCACTTTAATTGTATATAGCATTTCATAAACTATTTTATAAAATTGATTTCATAATTTTTGGAGTCCATCTATGAAAGTTAGGTTTTTGACCCTTCTTGTACATAATACCTGATTAAAATATTCATTTTATTCAATATTCATTATTTTTATAAATCCATATTTTTAGAATCTTGTAAATAATGTATATAATACATGTACATAATAAAAGTAAAAGAAAACCAAAAAGAATTTGTCAAATAAAAATAAGTCTATAAAATACATAGACAAAATACCTATGCTACCTAATGTACATAAATAAAAAGAGAAAAGCATTCTTTAATTATTTCATTCTTTTATATTTTTATAATAATGTATATATTATATATATATTATTAAAAATACCAAGCTAAAATAAAAACAAATAAAATCCATTAAATAAATACAATGTATATAATATATAGGTAAAGTACCTATAAGTATACTTACATATACATAGACCTATTTATTAAAAAAAACAAATAAACTTATAAAAATCAAACAAAAATATATTTATACTCACAAAAATAAATTATAAATTTATAAATAAGCCAAGAAAATAATAAAAGAAAATAAATAAATTAAAAATAAAATACCCAAAATACATGTAAATACATACATATACATATTATCCAAATAAAACTATAACAAAACACCTCGAAAAATTCAATAAAAATCATAAATAAATACTAGATGAAATAATACACATTTTTTAATTTATAAGAAAAAATTAATAAAATCATTTAGGGCGTCAAATAAATTAATCTTCCTTCAGATTTGCTATTTTGTCTCATAGCGGCTTTCGTGGCCCAATGAGGCGCCGGCCAACGTTGACTCCCAGGTCAACTGTCCCATCCCTCGCCTGGCGTCTCTGAACTGTCTATTCCCCCGATTTCATGCCTTTTTCCCGGGCACACCATCCATCAATCGACAACGCTTCCTTCGCAAGAATTGTTCCCTAATCTTCCATGATGCCCGCCGAAATCAAAGATCAACGAGATGTTCATTGGATCAGCCAATAATCGCCGGGTAATAAGGCCCCTTGCCAATGTTTATAAATAAAAAGCTCCGCCTCCTTCCTCGAATTTGGCCATTTTCATTCCACCCAAACGCCTTGATCTTGCTCCTGGACCATTCCTCGTGACAGGGGGAGTCGCCCAGCGCCTCGACATGGCCGGAGGACGGAGAATTTTGACGCGGCGGAGCTCCGGCGTCCGCCCTGCTCCCTGGAGGCCCCCAGGTATAAGAGCTGCTCTTTTATGCATTTTTAGTTCGCTTTTAATGTTAGTTTCCCATTCCAGTCATTAGATTAGGTCTTAGTTAACTCCTGTAGTTTAAAAACCAAAATTCGAAGTTCGCCGGAGCTCCTCTCCGGCGACTTCTTCACCGTAAACCCCACTGTTTCCGCCCGCCATTCGCATCCCATCTCGTTCCTCATCACCTTCTCCATCGTTCTATCATCTTGGACCAACCCAGGACCCTCGGTCTTGGCGAATCGGGGCTCCTCCTCCGCCGTTCGCCGGAGCCCCTCCGCCCACCTCATTTCTGCGTTGCAGCTTCAAAACCCCGGGTCGAGGAGCAAGCTCTCTCGCCCGCGGTTCTTCCTGTGCAGGAACTTCGAAGAATCGATCCCAAATGGGCTCGCATTGAACCAGGAAGAGGTTCCTGGGGGCCCCTTTCTTCTCCGACTTCGCTCCATCGACTCGGACCCCCAGGAGCCATGAGACCACCGTCAGACGACGCGGAAGCCTCCCAGCTACGATAAGAGAGCTTCAGATGCGCGGGAGGTGCCCGGAGGAGCCCGAGCTACCCGATCGAAGCTCGCCGGGGGCGAGCTTCTTCCCAGTTCTTCCAGGTGCCTTCCGCATCGTTGGATCGAGAGGGGCGGCCCAGATTTAACGCCAACCGTTCGATGAAGATGTACATCCACCGTCAGATCAGCCAGGAGGTTCTAATCCTGGCCCTTCATCGCCGAACCGATGTCCGCCGTCCGATAGCCGCCACGTGGATAAGTGGCGCCCCCAGCGCCGCAGGATGAAAAGCTTTGTTTAGGGGTAAATTTCATACCAAGCCCCTTACTTTTTGTATTTATTATTTAATACCTAAAATAGAAGTTTCAGTTGTAAATAAAATGTATATTTTGCTGAAGGACCCCCGATGTTTCAAGATTTGCACTTTAGTCCTTCCGTGCCTCACGTGCAGCAACCACGTGAGGCGCGTGAAAATTTGCATTTAAACCCTGCCGGGTTCATGTATTTATTAAACGGTCCTCAAAATAAAAGTTAAAGTGTATTTTTGTTGTAATATTTGCATGTATGCCCCTGCCAACTATTTTATTTGCAAAAAAACCCCTGCCAGGCCATTTAATTTTTGAAGGCTTTGTCTATTTATTTTGTGCTGCATATTAAATCGAAAAATCTTGCAAAAATAGACTTAAGCTCCTGTATGGTTATGCTTGAACGCCATATTTTTAGTTTTGCTTTTTGTTTCATTTTTGCATTTATTAAAAATCAAAAACATGTCTTTTATTCCCTGTCTAAATCATAAAATCCCAAAAAAATATGAAAATGCCTCGAAAAATTCCAAAAAAATTACTTATGGTGTATTTTAACCTATATTAGTGGCGGCCCAAAAATCCCTAAAAATCTCAAAAAGAAAACCTTAAAAATTTAAAAATACCCAAAAACTTCAAAAAAAATATAAAAAATCAAAGAAAAATCAGAAAAATATAAACTCAGGCCCTATTTATGCTATATTTTATTATCGTTATTAGAAAATTAGTGTCGAAAATTTTTGAGGCTGTTAGCTATTTTTAGTCTCTATTTTTGTGACAGCCAGTACCTAGTCCACTGTTTGCTATTATTTAGCTATTTAAAAATACTAAAAATGTTTGCAAAAATACCCAAAAATCATAAAAACAGTAAAAAACCATGAAAATTCCAAAAAGACCCTTTTCCTGAATTTTTGACTATTTTTGAGTATTTTTGTGAATATTATAACACCCCCTTTATGTATATATATCTATATATCCAAAAAAAAGAGAAAAATATATATATTTATATATTATATATGTAATTAGTTATATGTATTCTCATTAATCTTAACAAATATATATATATATTTATTTTATTATATTTATATATACCTATATATATATTACATGTATAATAAGCTAAACACATACCCTCTATGGGTATATAGAATTAATATATTTATATTATATACATATATATCTATAATACTTAATTATTATATTTTAATAAAAAATATAAAATAATAATAATAATAAAAAAAACCCACACAAGGATGACTGTGATTGACATGTAGGCTATTGCATTTTGTGTTGCTCTCTGTGGTTCGACCTCTACATACTTGTCATTATACATTTTATGGTAGAGTAAATAAAGATTAATTCACATTTGTTTTGAGCTTGATTGTTGTATTCTTTGGATTGTGGGTTAATTGCTGGTTGACTGGATGATTTGTGAGCGGTCGCCTCAGCGACACATTTTTATTATTCATGGAGACCCTCGCGAACAACCGGTCATCATTAACCTCTCAGCCACACCAGCAGCCTCCCCAGTTTGCACAACAATGGAGGCAGAATTTTCCTTACCAACAGCCGCAGTACCGCCATCCACAGCCGCATCACCAGTATGCGGCTGCTCAGCCTCAACCATACCAGCAGTATCCACCTCCGTCCTACCAGCAACTTCAACTTCCTGCTCCACCACAGCAACACCACCAGCAGCCTCCCCACTCATCTAACCAACAGCAGCGTGGTCTGCACGCTGCATCTTCTGATGTGCCCCCAGCTAATCCCACCATGGAGTGTCTAGCCCAGCTTGTTCAAGGGCTAGCGGAGATGACCAAGCGGCTTGATGACCTGACCGCCACTCGCACTACCATTCCGGCGCAGGTCGAAGCCAACCCCAACAATTTCAAGAAGAAGGAGCAGGTAGAATGTGATGTCCAGTCCACGTGTGATAATGATATTACTGTTTATTCTAATGCTGTTACTCTCAGGAGTGGTAGGGCCTTGCCTCCGCCTGCTACCAGATATGGGGTGAATAAAGAAACAGGTGGATCGTCATCTTCCGCATCAGCCGTGCCAGCTCCAGGGGCGGGTGAGAGGAAGAGGAAGGAGAAGCCAGTCCAGCCGTCGTGCTATGTCGTCAGCCTCAGCCAAAAACACAAAAAAATCAGCAAAAACAAAAACAACAAAAAGAAGCATGTAGCAGAAGTGAAGCCGCGCCAGCTTTGGAGGAGCCGCCAGCAGCAGCCGATCCCTCGCCAGCCGATGGAGCCTATGCTACCCTTTTTGATCGCCCAGCAGCACCAGCATATTCAGATCCAGCTTGTACTCCTTTTTGTAGTCCGGATGTACAACATTCTATGGGCGATGATTTTGATGTAAATAAGAACTCTAATTTTCCTGCCAGTAATGTGAATATTCCTTTTCCGCATGCAATGCAAAAATCCAAAAAAATTGCAAAAAGAAAAAATGCATTGTCTGATCCAGGTGTCGTGGACATTTTGGATAAATTGACTGTTGAGATTCCCTTGTTGAAGGCCGTGGAATACATGCCAGCTGTGAAGAAAGGATTGAAAGAGGCATGTACTAACAGGCGTCGCCCAGCGCAAGATAACAGACGCCGAGAGGTAGAAAAGCACGTTCTATCCGTGGCCACAGTTGCAGCTATCACCAACCTCCCCCAGAAAAAGCAAGATACAGGAGCACCTCTGATCAGTTGTGTGATTTTCGATCAGGTCTTCGAGCGTACTCTTCTTGACAGTGGCTCTTCCATCAACCTTTTGCCCTCATCCATAATGCAAGAATTTGGGCTGGGACCGCTCAAGCAGACACGAATGATCCTTCAGTTCGCTGACCGATCCGTTAAGCGGCCCCGAGGTTTGTTGGAAGACGTGATAGTTACCGTGCAGGAGATGAAATTCCCAGCTGACTTTGTAGTCCTTGATATGGACTCTCCTGCACCACTGCTCCAGACTCCTATCATCCTTGGCAGACCATTTCTCCGTACTTCAGGTGCCGTGGTTGATTACGGGTCTGGAAAGATCATTTTCAGCTCGAACACCCAGCAAATCACAATTAATATGAACAAGGAGCAGAATGCCACAACTGATGAGAGTCAAGCAGCACCAGAAGCAGACTGTGATTTTATTGCAGAAATCAGAGACTCAGAGTTGTCGCTAGACGATCCATGGACCCGAGAAATCCTCACTCTTGAGGAGGACTTGGAAAGCACAGTCAGCATATGCTCCGATGATTTGTGGGAGACAGATTCTCAGATGCAGGCGCATCTTCATGAGCATTCACTCCAAACCGAACATGATCAGCGCACCGCAGAACCGTTCGGTACATCACTAGGATCTCAACAGGATGTTGAGGATGGTAACAGTCTCAAGGTACATCCTGCCACCAGCATGGTATCTGAAGTGACAGATAAAGTGGACAGAACAAAACCAGAACTCAAGCCACTTCCTGCAGGCCTGAAGTATGCTTTCCTTGCGGGTGAAGAACACATGTATCCTGTCACCATCAGCAGCAGGCTGAATCCGGATCAAGAATCTCGACTTTTCGAGGTTCTAGAAAAGAACCGCAAGGCACTTGGTTGGAGCGTATCAGACCTCTGAGGGATAAATCCAGCTCTGTGCTCACACCATATCTATCTAGAAGACGACGCCAAGCCATCCCGCGAATTCCAGAGAAGGCTGAACCCTAACCTTCGGGATGTGGTCATGAAAGAAATCACAAAGTGGTGTGATGCAGGCTTCATTTATCCCATCTCCGATTCAAAGTGGGTAAGCCCCCTGCATGTAGTTCCCAAGAAATCCGGGCTTATTGTGGTCACAAATGAAAAAGGAGAGGAAATTTCAACTCGGGTACCGACATCCTGGCGGGTGTGTGTTGACTACCGCCGTCTTAATGCAGCAACCAAGAAGGACCACTTTCCCTTGCCATTTATTGACCAAGTGTTGGAGAGATTAGCAGGCAAGGAGTTCTTCTGCTTTCTGGATGGGTACTCCGGGTACAACCAAGTGGCGATCGCCCCTGAGGATCAAGAAAAGACTACCTTCACTTGCCCGTTCGGTACTTACGCCTTCAAGAGGATGCCCTTTGGATTATGCAATGCACCCGCAACCTTCCAAAGATGCATGCTAGCTGTATTCGCCGAGATGGTAGGCAGTTTTCTCGAGGTGTTCATGGATTATTTCTCTGTCTATGGTGATAGTTTTGATTCTTGCCTCGAGCACCTAGACAGAGTGCTTCAGAAATGCCGGGAAGTCAATTTAGTGCTCTCATGGGAAAAGAGCCACTTTATGGTCACAGAGGGTATTGTGCTGGGCCATGTCATTTCCAAACGTGGCATGGAAGTCGACCCAGCCAAGGTGGATGTCATTTCAAACCTTCAGCCACCTCAGTCAGTAAAGAATGTGAGGTCATTCCTGGGGCATGTGGGATTTTACAGACGATTTATCAAGGACTTCAGCCGCATTGCCCGACCTCTGATAGAACTCTTGTGCAAGGAGACAGAGTTCATTGTTGATCAGTCGGTTCTCCTTGCTTTCAATCAATTGAAGGAGCTTATCAGTCAGGCTCCAATCTTACAGCCTCCCGACTGGACTCTTCCATTTGAGATAATGACCGATGCGTCAGATTTTGCAGTCGGAGCTGTTCTTGGACAGAGGAAAGATAAGGCGCCCTATGCCATTCACTATGCCAGCAGAACATTAGATGAAGCTCAAAGAAATTATACAGTGACAGAGAAAGAACTGCTGGCTGTGGTTTTCGCCTTAGAGAAGTTCAGATCCTATCTGTTAGGGTCAAAAGTCACAATTTTCACAGACCACTCTGCTATCCGGTACCTACAGCAGAAGAAGGATGCCAAGCCCAGACTGATTCGTTGGATCCTTCTCCTCCAGGAGTTCGATCTGGAAATTAAGGACAAACCTGGAGTTCAGAATGTGGTAGCAGATCACCTCTCCAGAATTGAGCAGCATGAGTCTCCTCTGAGTAATGCACCTATCACAGAAACCTTCCCTGACGAAGCTATCTTAGCCATGGATGCTCTCCCTTGGTATGCTGACATTGTCAATTACCTCGCCTCGGGGGTAATACCTTCGGATTGGACGAAGAATCAGAAGAACAAATTCATGTCGACCATCCACTTCTACCAGTGGGAAGATCCTCTTCTATTCAGAGAAGGGGCAGATTGTATTTGGCGCAGGTGCATTCCTCAGACGGAGCAATCTAGTGTCCTCGAGCATTGTCATTCGCTCGAATCTGGTGGGCACCATTCTGGAGATCGTACGGCAGCGAAAGTATTGCAGTGTGGCTTCTGGTGGCCCACATTATTTAAGGATGCAGCAGACTTTGTTAAAAGATGTATTGACTGTCAGCGACTGAAAGGTACACTCACTGCCAAAGATTCAATGCCTCTGAAAATTATTCAGATAGCAGATGTTTTCGATGCATGGGGCATTGACTTCATGGGACCTTTCCCTAACAGTCAAGGTTTTGAGCACATCCTTCTTGCCATAGATTACGTGAGCCGTTGGGTTGAAGCTATCCCCGCCCGAGCCGCCGACAGCAAAACAGTTTGCCAGTTTCTGAAGAAGAACATAATTTCGCGGTTTGGAATACCAAAGATTCTCATCTCAGACGGGGGTAGCCATTTCATCAACAAAGAGGTCAATAAGTTAACGAAGGAGTACGACATCGATCACCGTGTCGCGTCTCCTTATCATCCGCAGACCAATGGCATGGCGGAGTTATCCAATAGAGAAATCAAGACCATGTCGCCCTACCGTATTGTATATGGAAAACCATGCCATCTGCCCGTGGAATTAATTCACAAATCTCTTTGGGCAATTAATAATTGTAACTTGGACTCACGAAAAGGTGGTCAGAAGAGAAAAGACGATCTGAACAGGCTCTTGGAATTCCGAGACTGCGCATACGATAACACCTTGATGTACAAAGAGAAGGTGAAACGCTGGCATGACCGGCACATCAGACGAAAGACCTTCGATGTTGGGCAGAAAGTGTGGTTGTTTGATGCAAAGTTGCGGATATTCCCAGGTAAATTAAAAAGTAAGTGGACAGGCCATTCCGAATATGTGAAGTGCGTGACAACAGAAGCATTGCGATATCAGAATTGTCCCCTGACGCACAACCCTTCGTCGTCAACGGCCAACTATTGAAGCCTTACCTAGAACCCGATGCATTCTTGGCCATTGTTGACTCAATTCAACTAGTGCACCACGATGACACCTCCACAGCACCTGCAACACCAAAAGATTCAGACGATGTACTCCAACCATTATTTCTCTGATTTTCTTCTTTTCTTCTTTTCTTCTTTTCCTTTTCTATTTTCTTTTTCTATCTAAAAGGTGCCGCCTTTGCAGACAGTTTTCTATACTTAGGATGTACTTTGTCCTAAGTATAGGGGGATGTGCACCTAGAGTTTTTTATTTCGGTTTGATCTTCTCCATTGTCTCCTCTTCTTGTCTATACTTAGGAGTATCTTACCCTAAGAATAGGGGGAGACAATCTGAGCACGATCAGTATATTCCCACCCTTGACCCTCCCTGCTTTTTGTACAGTCTACTATACTTAGGATTATTTGATCCTAAGTATAGGGGGGACGGTCAACTTCTCATTCATTCATTTCTTTCATATTTATTCCTTAGATCTGTCTATACTCAGTACGAGTTATGTCTTTGCTTTTTCCTTTCGATCTATGAGGACATAGCTCAAGCTAAGTATAGGGGGGTTGTATATACCATGTATATACTAAAAGCCATAACTCATACTGAAAAATAAAAAATCACTACAACACAAAATAAATTAGCTTTACGATAATGAAAGATGATTGTGAGTTCCTCAGACTCATTGTAATTCTACTGACTAGTATGTCAGAAAAGTGTTTTGTACGAAACGTTTTCCTTTGAAAAATCTTGTGAAATTTGTTTGAAAATAGCATGAACAAGTATTCAACGATTGAAAAATTAGTTTGTGTGTAAAACCTATTTTCTTTGAGTGAAAGCAAAAACTTTGTGATAATTAGTGTGCAAATGATTGTGAAAAGTTGATTGTCAAAAGTGTTTTGAAAAATCTATCTATGTTGTGTAAAACATTTGTAAAAGGATTTTCAAATGCGTGTACATGTTGCAAAATTATTTTGGACTAGAGTTTTCAAAAACCCTTGTGAAAATGATTCTCGAGTAAGTCTGAGGAATCCGCACAAAAATCTCTCATTTGTAAATAAGGAATAAGTCAAATAAAGTTTATAAGAACTGAAACCATATTATACGTCAAATACAATTTCTTCTTTTGTATCTACTGATTAATAAATCAGATACCTATACAGTATGATTTGAAAAATAGTGTGACCAGTTTTGAAAAATTTGATGTGAAATGATTTCAAATGTGTGAAACTGTGTTCATTGCAAAACTTTTCTTTGTGTGAAAGAAAGGATTTCAAAAACCTATGTGCAAATGTTTTGAAAAATTGCTTGTCAAAACTTATTTATGAAAAGTGTATATATATACATATAGTGTGAAAAATCTTTGCAAAAATAGTTTTCGAATGTGTGTAAAGGATTGCAAAAAATTATCGTGTACTATAGTTTGTAAAATTATTTTCAAAAAAGCTAATACTAACATCATTGCAGACATTAGTAAATCAGAAACAAGACACATACAATTCTTTCTGTACATACCCAAATAAACTATTTCATTCACACCTGTAAAGTTGCTAAAAATTCCTAAATAAACAGCAAGCCCGTGTAAATAAGTGTACATACTATTTGAATATTTTCAGTTCGTACTTCCTGTGCAGAAATTCTTTTTGTAAAAACATTCTTTGATCCTTTCAAATTTTTGTGAAAAATTGCATCATTCATTGTGCATAGCATAAGCATACCATTGATATTCTTTTTGAGTGAAGCTTAATGATTGAATCAGTCTAAGAAAGTCTCAAATTGGAGCTCGGTTAGACCTTACCGCACCTAATTGCACTGGAACCTTATGGGAACTAGGTTTAAGGTACTTCAGGTCTATACAGACTTAATTCTTTGAGAAATCAGGGCTGGGTTCAAGTCACCTCAGTGGACTAACTAGAACTTTTCGAGACACACGTATGACTCTTGCCGACCGTGATCTAACTTGGACACCTGCACCTTTCACCTGGCTCAACTCAGTTGGAGTGGTGAGGGGGTTGGATTTGCCAGTCTGAGACGCACACGGGTGGAAACATTCGTCCTCGTCTAGGGAGGGAAGTGCACCCCAACCGGATCCAATAGCAATGAGGTCTAAAGACAGGAGATTGTGGGTTGCGATAAAGCTTCAAAAGAGGGATAGTCTACTAGCTCAAGGGGAAAAACTCCTTATGTAAATGCTGCTGTGAATAGTATGTTGAAAAAAAAAATGGTCAGGCCTGTACAAAAATAAAATGCCTGCAAAGTATGTACAAAGTCAATAAGCAAGCTTGAGCTCCAAAGACAAATATGTAAGCCTGCAGCTGGATGACTTGACTACACTGGTCTTGCATCCCAGGATAGGTAGCTACACTGGCTACCGTCCATTCTTCTCTTCACCCCTCCCCTTGAGCTGGTTGCCACTTGAACTTAGAAGGGAATACCCTGCTCCTCGAGGAAAGAGCTGTTGGATTGGGGAATCATTGGGTTGTCATTCTGGAGAAGTCAGTTCCTTTATCATTTCAGTTGGGGAGATCCACTATCACGTACACTGTACAAGTCAGCTTCATAGTTATAAGAGTTTGCGTATGATGTAGACTAGTTCTGACCCGGCTATTGAGGTGGGTTGAATCGAGTTCTGTGACTATCGAAGGCTGTTGTATTTTAGAGCTGGTTCCTGACTAGGTTCCACATACCTTCACACCAAGGTCTGACAGGAGCTCCAAATTCAGATTTTGTAAGGACATGCATTGCACTGAAAGCATCCCTATTCACTCTATATTTCTTTCATCTTCCTTTTTCTTTTCTTTATTCTTTTTGCACTTATCGCATAAGTGTTTGCTAGGGACTAGCAAAAGGCAAGTATAGGGGGGTGATGAATCTCCATTTCATCACCTTTATTCTATCATTTTGGCCTCAAAAACCCCAGCAAATGCATGTAAATAGCATTAATTTGTATATAATAGCATTCATTGTTTCTTGTATTTATTGTACATTAAATAAGGTTTTTAATGCCAAAATTATAGAATAAAGAGAAGGAAAGAAAAAGGAATAAAATATTGCAAATATTTTATGACCCTAACCCCGAGACCAAGTCCAGAATGGAATTGGTCGACAAGGAATAAAGTAGGGGGAGATAAGGGCCAATTATCCAATAAATACTCCATTCATTTATGCATTTTTGGCACCTATTTTGTACATATTTATTTATTCATCAAATAAAGAAACTTTGTTCATGAAAGTTGAAGATAATAATATAAATAAAAATACAAAATTGAGTTTGTGTAAAAATAATACTCAATGTACATTTTATACACAGAATAAAAAGCCAAAATCTCAACTTCACAGACCCATATCTTGCAAATAAAAACTCTAAATCAACCAAACTCACTTTAATTGTATATAGCATTTCATAAACTATTTTATAAAATTGATTTCATAATTTTTGGAGTCCATCTATGAAAGTTAGGTTTTTGACCCTTCTTGTACATAATACCTGATTAAAATATTCATTTTATTCAATATTCATTATTTTTATAAATCCATATTTTTAGAATCTTGTAAATAATGTATATAATACATGTACATAATAAAAGTAAAAGAAAACCAAAAAGAATTTGTAAAATAAAAATAAGTCTATAAAATACATAGACAAAATACCTATGCTACCTAATGTACATAAATAAAAAGAGAAAAGCATTCTTTAATTATTTCATTATTTTATATTTTTATAATAATGTATATATTATATATATATTATTAAAAATACCAAGCTAAAATAAAAACAAATAAAATCCATTAAATAAATACAATGTATATAATATATAGGTAAAGTATTTATAAATATACTTACATATACATAGACCTATTTATTTAAAAATACAAATAAACTTATAAAAATCAAACAAAAATATCTTTATACTCACAAAAATAAATTATAAATTTATAAAATAATCCAAGAAAATAAAAAAAGAAAATAAATAAATTAAAAATAAAATACCCAAAATACATGTAAATACATACATATACATATTATCCAAATAAAACTATAACAAAACACCTCGAAAAATTCAATAAAAATCATAAATAAATACTAGATGAAATAATACACATTTTTTATTTTATAAGAAAAAATTAATAAAATCATTTAGGGCGTCAAATAAATCAATCTTCCTTCAGATTTGCTATTTTGTCTCGTAGCGGCTTTCGTGGCCCAATGAGGCGTCGGCCAACGTTGACTCCCAGGTCAACTGTCCCATCCCTCGCCTGGCGTCTCTGAACTGTCTATTCCCCCGATTTCATGCCTTTTTCCCGGGCACACCATCCATCAATCGACAACGCTTCCTTCGCAAGAATTGTTCCCTAATCTTCCATGATGCCCGCCGAAATCAAAGATCAACGAGATGTTCATTGGATCAGCCAATAATCGCCGGGTAATAAGGCCCCTTGCCAATGTTTATAAATAAAAAGCTCCGCCTCCTTCCTCGAATTTGGCCATTTTCATTCCACCCAAACGCCTTGATCTTGCTCCTGGACCATTCCTCGTGACAGGGGGAGTCGCCCAGCGCCTCGACTTGGCCGGAGGACGGAGAATTTTGACGCGGCGGAGCTCCGGCGTCCGCCCTGCTCCCTGGAGGCCCCCAGGTATAAGAGCTGCTCTTTTATGCATTTTTAGTTCGCTTTTAATGTTAGTTTCCCATTCCAGTCATTAGATTAGGTCTTAGTTAACTCCTGTAGTTTAAAAACCAAAATTCGAAGTTCGCATCGGGGCTCCTCCTCCGCCGTTCGCCGGAGCCCCTCCGCCAACCTCATTTCTGCGTTGCAGCTTCAAAACCCCGGGTCGAGGAGCAAGCTCTCTCGCCCGCGGTTCTTCCTGTGCAGGAACTTCGAAGAATCGAGCCCAAATGGGCTCGCATTGAACCAGGAAGAGGTTCCTGGGGCCCCTTTCTTCTCCGACTTCGCTCCATCGACTCGGACCCCCAGGAGCCATGAGACCACCGTCAGACGATGCGGAAGCCTCCCAGCTATGATCAGAGAGCTTCAGATGCGCGGGAGGTGCCCGGAGGAGCCCGAGCTACCCGATCGAAGATCGCCGGGGGCGAGCTTCTTCCCAGTTCTTCCAGGTGCCTTCCGCACCGTTGGATCGAGAGGGGCGGCCCAGATTGAACGCCAACCGTTCGATGAAGATGTACATCCACCGTCAGATCAGCCAGGAGGTTCTAATCCTGGCCCTTCATCGCCGAACCGATGTCCGCCGTCTGATAGCCGCCACGTGGATAAGTGGCGCCCCCAGCGCCGCAGGATGAAAAGCTTTGTTTAGGGGTAAATTTCATACCAAGCCCCTTACTTTTGTATTTATTATTTAATGCCTAAAATAGAAGTTTCAGTTGTAAATAAAATGTATATTTTGCTGAAGGACCCCCGATGTTTCAAGATTTGCACTTTAGTCCTTCCGTGCCTCACGTGCAACAACCACGTGAGGCGCGTGAAAATTTGCATTTAAACCCTGCCGGGTTCATGTATTTATTAAATGGTCCTCAAAATAAAAGTTAAAGTGTATTTTTGTTGTAATATTTGCATGTATGCCCCTGCCAACTATTTTATTTGCAAAAATACCCCTGCCAGGCCATTTAATTTTTGAAGGCTTTGTCTATTTATTTTGTGTTGCATATTAAATCGAAAAATCTTGCAAAAATAGACTTAAGCTCCTGTATGGTTATGCTTGAACGCCATATTTTTAGTTTTGCTTTTTGTTGCATTTTTTCATTTATTAAAAATCAAAAACATGTCCTTTATTCCCTGTCTAAATCATAAAATCCCAAAAAAATATGAAAATGCCTCGAAAAATTCCAAAAAAAATACTTATGGTGTATTTTAACCTATATTAGTGGCAGCCCAAAAATCCCTAAAAATCTCAAAAGAAAACCTTAAAAATTTAAAAATACCCAAAAACTTCAAAAAAAATATAAAAAATCAAAGAAAAATCAGAAAAATATAAACTCAGGCCCTATTTATGCTATATTTTATTATCGTTATTAGAAAATTAGTGTGGAAAATTTTTGAGGCTGTTAGCTATTTTTAGTCTCTATTTTTGTGACAGCCAGTACCTATTCCATTGTTTGCTATTATTTAGCTATTTAAATATACTAAAAATGTTTGCAAAAATACCCAAAAATCATAAAAACAGTAAAAAACAATGAAAATTCCAAAAATACCCTTTTCATGAATTTTTGACCATTTTTGAGTATTTTTGTGAATATTATAACACCCCCTTTATGTATATATATCTATATATCCAAAAAAAAGAGAAATATATATATATATATTATATATATATGTAATTATTTATATGTATTCTCATTAATCTTAACATAAATATATATATATATGTATTTATTTTATTATATTTATATATACCTATATTTATATATATTACATGTATAATAAGCTAAACACATACCCTCTATGGGTATATATAATTAATATATTTATATTATATACACATATATCTATAATACTTAATTATTATATTTTAATAAAAAAAATATAAAAAAATAATAATAAAAAAAAACCCACACAAGGATGACTGTGATTGACATGTAGGCTATTGCATTTTGTGTTGCTCTCTGTGGTTCGACCTCTACATACTTGTCATTATACATTTTATGGTAGAGTAAATAAAGATTAATTCACATTTGTTTTGAGCTTGATTGTTGTATTCTTTGGATTGTGGGTTAATTGCTGGTTGACTGGATGATTTGTGAGCGGTCGCCTCAGCGACACATTTTTATTATTCATGGAGACCCTCGCGAACAACCGGTCATCACTAGTCCTTAAAGACTTGAGACAACAACTTGAGCAGAATAAGATAGAGGGATTCCATATACAAGCTGGGATATTGTATAACCATCATAGATTTTGTGTACCAAATACACCTGAACTGAGGAAAGACATCTTACGTGAAGCTCATTATTCTAAATTATCTATTCATCTAGGAATTACGAAGATGTATAAGGATCTTCATTCATACTTATGGTGGCCAGGAATGAAGAAAGATGTTGTTGAGTTTGTGAATTCATGTTTCACTTGCCAACATGTAAAAGCTTCACACCAAAAGCCACCAGGATTGTGACAACCCCTCATTATACCTGAGTGGAAATGAGAAAGCATTTCCATGGAATTCGTTACTGGTTTACCTCAGATGACTGGTGGTAAAGATAGTATCTGGGTAATAATAGATCGTCTGACCAAGGTAGCACACTTCATTCCAATAAGCTTATCTTTCACTCCAGACCAACTTGCTGAGTTATATATTACACATGTGATCTGCCTCCATCGTATCCCAAAGGAAGTAGTTTCTGATCGAGATTCATGATTCACCTCACACTATTGGGAGAACTTCATGAAAGCCTTAGGTATACAGTTATGCTTGAGCACAACATATCATCCATAAACAGATGGTCAATCAAAACGTACGATTCAGACACTAGATGATATGCTACGAGCGTGTGCCTTAGAATGGAAGGGATCATGGATTAAATATTTGCCTCTTGCAGAATTCATATACAACAACAATTACCATACAAGTATTGGCATGGCACCAGTTGAATCACTTTATGGACGTAGGTGTACTACTCCTTTGTTTTGGCAAGAGGTAGAAATAAAGAACCTTTATGATTCAGATAGATTTTAGGAGATACGAGAAGCTGTAGAGCTTGCTTGAAAAGACTAATAACTGCCCAGAATCGCCAGAAAAGCTATAGTGATACCAGGCGAAGAGACCTTGAATTTGAGGTAGGTGACTTTGTATTTCTCAAAGTATCACCTATGAAGGGTGTTCAGAGGTTTGGCTTGCGTGGGAAGTTAGCACCCATGTTCGTGGGTCCCTTTGAAATTATTCAACGGATTGGAAAAGTCGCCTATAGACTTGCAATTCCTCCACATCTTTCGGAAATACATGATGTTTTTTATGTATCAAATCTGAGAAAGTACGTTAGGAATCTAGAGCATAAGATAAGTTATTATGATTTTCATGTTGAGCCAGACTTGACATACCATAAAATACCTGTGCAAATACTTGACAGGGATATCAATAAGTTGAGAAACAAAGCGGTACCTCTAGTTAAAGTGTTATGGCACAACCAAGAGTTTGAAGAAGCAACATGGGAATCTGAGAAAGAAATGAAAGAAAATTACACATAGTTGTTTGAATGATAAAATTATGTATTCGGTATATGTTCATTATAAATGAAAGGACGTTCATTCTCTTTAAGGTTGTTATAGTCTCAATCCTCTTTAAGGTTGTTATGCCTATATCTATAGTCTCGAGGACGAGACTTCATTTAAGGTTGTTATAATTGTAAATCCATGAACTTGGCATCTCTTGGATCCTATATCATAAGATCCGACTCATCAAGAAAAAACCAACGGAATTTGTTTCGTGTGAATCGTACTTCGTTTCGATTTGTTATGATTTTTGGAAGAAAGAGAAGTAAAGAGGGTTAAGACGTCATTAACCCATAATGACTATCATTAAGACTAATTAAGCATGATTAAAGAAACTAATGGCAAATTAAAAACCGCTAATGATCATTAGCAAGCACTAATCAATAGTTAGCAAAAGATAAGCGTAAGTCATGAAAGTTAAATCACGATTACTGAAAGTTAATCACAATTAGTGTTAATTAAGCATCATTAGTGAATCTAGAATCCTCTGGAAAGTTCTAACTTAAGCCCTAAATTTCAGATAAGTTTTGACCAAAACTATGGGCCAAAATCATGGTCCGTTAACCACAGTTAAGGGATAAACCATGGTTTTCTAACCATGGTTAGTGGTTTTCTGGAGCCTATAAATACCCCCTACCCATTCATTCTCTACGATTTCCACTATCACCACCACCCAAGGGCTAGGGTTGAGAGGTCGGGAGGAGGAGTGGGAGGCGGGGAAAGAGCGCTAGCGAAGCGCTGTCGGGAGAATGAGGTGAAAGAAGGTATGATTCTCTCTTAGTTTGCTCCGTAAGCTAGGATTTCAATTCATCCTCTTTTCATCCATGTTTTGTTCTTGATTCATCTTTCTTTCCGATTTGTTTCCTGTTGTAGTTCGAGGAGAAATCTGTGTAACACCCAACTTAGGTACGGGCGGCTGTGCACGTCAGTGAACCCTATGATTCGTCACACATTCACTCACCTAAGACGTGTGGTGTCTACCGATTCTCCATTGCTTATTGTTCTTTCTTTTCCGCTTTTATAGTTATTTTGATGGAGAAATCTGTATAATACCCTACTTAGGTGCGGGCGGCTGTGCACGTCAGTGAACCCTATGATTCGTCACACATGCACTCACCTAAGATGTGTGGTGTCTATCGATTCTCCATCGCTTGTTGTTTAATTATATTCTTTCAGCTTCGATGTTGTTTTCCTCTCGATTGATTTTATAGAGGGAACTCTTTTTGTTTTATTTTGAATTATATCCCGATATAAGGGGAAACTTTGCCGAATTTTTCTGAGAAATCTGTCCCGATATAAGGGGAAACTCTGCCGAAATTTTTCGAGAAATATGTCCTGATATAAGGCGAAACTCTGCCAGAATTTCAAGAGAAAATATGTTCTTGGCATTCTTCGTGTTCTTCGTGTTCTTCGCGTTCTTCGTGTTCTTCGTTCGTTCATCACATTCTTGACACGTTCTTAGCATTTTAGATATGAAAATGAAATTCGATCATTTCAGGAGCCTTAAATCATCCTTTCTGAAAACGAAACATGATAAAGCACTGCATACGCGAGAGAGAGCTCGATTAGATAACAAAATCCTTAATTTTGTAGTTGGGTTTTCATATGAGATCGTTGAAAAATCTGATTTTATATTCTTCGCTACGAAGAACTCTAACTTGGTTATTTTTGAGAAAGTATGAACAACTAAATTAAGTTCTAAGCATCATATGGATGCAGTGGCTTGGAAAGCTATGGTTTGGAAGTTAAATATAAATAAATATGTTTGTGTGTGTGTGTGTGTATATATCTATATATATGAATTAATATATATATATATATATATATATGTGGGTTAATACTCAATAATGAGGATTATACAAATTGAAGGCTTAACAAAGAAATTACATCATGGGAATTGATGTGTATTAAGTTGGATCCCGAAAAGGTTCGTGTGTTATGTTAAGAAATGACTGGAAGTAGAACTACAGGTCGGGCATGCAACCTATAGCTTTGTCAGAAGGAACCCATATTGGTGTGACCCTACCTAGGCGGTACATTGTTTCCTTGTTTTGATAAGTGCGCATGAAATGCATGATTTGCAACACGTGGTATCGGGTGCCAATATATTCAGGTTGAACGACGGAAGATGTGGTCGTTCCATGTGGAGGAACGTGCGGTTCAATAGCAGCTGGGTCACGACAACATGTATTTAAAGCCGCTTGGTTATGTGATTAAATGTTATCCTGAGGTTTTAAGCAACCGAGACCTTGAGGATGGTGTGCTTCTTTGTTTGCCAGGCTGAGGGTTAAGACCCTGATTAATAAAAGAAAAGGAGATTATCAGGGTAGTATTGGAGGATTGGTTGAGGCGACATGCGACAACAAAAGCTTAACAAGATCAATGCAATCTCCAATCCCGAAGTGTCCACATCTTCAGAGTCCTTATAGTGGTGAGGTAATTCCCTGGACTAATCCCTGACATGGAATAGAAAGGAATAAGACTTAAATTAATGAGAAGGAATGAAACTTTTTGTGCTAACAAGCTTTAAAAAATTACCCATTTGTTTGCTTTTATCTTCTTCGTTACTTAGTATTTGCTAATTTTTATCCTATGATTTATGGAAAACTCAACAGGTGTCGGTAAGCCATCGCAAGGACTTTATTAATCCAGTCAGCTTACATAGTAGACATCTAGCCAGCCACATTAGCTTTCTTTGTAAGGTAGTTAGTATTCTTTCTGTGTATTTCCTTCCGGCTGATGTACATGTAAACATTTATAATGGGAGAATGTATCATGTGAACTTTGTTTTTGTGAATGGAAAAGTGTTGAAATACTTTCTTCTGGGTATTTTATTTGCAGTCTATTTCTGAATGTTAGTTATGATTGCTGAATAAATTATTACTGAGTAACCATATCCAGATATGGGAGGATCTAACGACCCGGGAATCGGGGTCGCGAAACCCTATCCTTAGGATTCACCTAACTCCATCCGTAGGAGCAAAATCCCATTTGCAATCCACATCCTTTGTCACCTCTATAAAATTTCTTCCTCCACCTCGAGCCTAATTTTGACTCTCTTTAAGCCACTGTAACCCCTGGAATCGATTTTGGAGTGGTCCCCTTGGTGACAAGAAAGTGGAGCCCCTAATCTCAAGGCCTCCTATGATGAGGTTTGAACCCCTTTACCACCATCAATCGACATGGAGGACTCCCAGGGTTATTTTGAGCCACCAATCATCTTACCATGTGCCAAGATCAAGGAGATAGATCGGATCAAATGTTGTGGAAGGAACTGTTCTTCCTTGTTCTAGCAGCCACACCCAGAACATTGGTTAAAGAACACAACCCATAACTAATTTGGGCTGTCCAAATGGAAAGAGGTGTTGCGTGATCTCCATCATTCGATCGGGTTAAGTGGTGTGTTCCGAGCCATCTGATAGCATACCTCGAAGGGTAAACATCAACCATACCCCTCTACTTTTATATATAAGTATTGCAAATATAGTTTAACGTGTAAAATATTTAAGGTTTTTTGTACATGGACCCTTGAACTCTCTGAATATTGCATTTAGGTCCTTTTTCAGGTCACCACACGTGGTTCCCCATGAGAGGTGTCATGATATTTTACATGCATGTCCCTACACTTCTTGGACATGTTATTAAATGAATGTTTAGTTCTTAAAAATTGCAAATAGGACCCTGTATTGTTGTATTATTTTTATTTCACATATTTCCTTTATATTAATTATTTTTTAAGCAAACAATTATAGGAAAATTATAGTACATGCTTGGGACTTTAATTTGTCACACATAATTTTTGTTTAGCACTTAGTGCATTGTTCCTATTTATAAAAATATAAAAATGCTAATTTTCCTTATTTCGCAAAGAAATTTCATAAAAATTCAAACATCTCTCTAAAAAGTATAAAAAACGTTAACTCATTATATTTTGGTATATTATATCACATATTTAAAGGTCAATAAAATAAAACTTAAAACTTTTAAAACCCTAAAATCTTACAAAAACTACTTAAAAATAAAAAAATATATGCTCTATTTCTGAATTGTCTTTATTATATATAATATATATTAAAAATTATTTAAGTTAATTTTGATCTTACAGATATTTTTAAAATCGTAAACAAGTTGCAATATTTATTATTTTCATTATTTGATTTATTTCAACTTTAAAAATACATAAAAATTTTAAAAACTTGAAAATTAGCTAAAATATCAAAAATACAAAAACACTTTATTTTCTTTATTTTAATTTTATCTTATTTCTTTAAAAATCCAAAAAATATATTATATATTATTTATATCTATATTGTTAATTATATTATTTTAAAAATTTAAAAGAAGAAGAACTTAAAATTTTGCAAAATTAAAAAAATATATAAAATTAAAAATATAAAATATAAAAATTAAAAATATAAACCATTCTAAAAATAATAAAAATCAAATATAATAAAAACCCAAATAAAAATGAAAAATTGACATCAAAAAATATATTAATTAGCAATATTTAGTAATAGTTTTCTACCATATTTCACTTCCCAATGTTAGACACTCGTCCGTACTTAGGCTTATACATGTATTGAATAGTTATAATAAAATTCGACTTACACCTAATTCATTTTGCTCCACATTATGGGTTGATTGTTATTTCGATTGGTTACGAGTCAACACAATGATTACGGTTCCACCCTTGTTAGGAATAGTATGGTTATCCATATCAACACTCAACAAAACGCAAACCACTCTTTTTGAGCTTGAGAAAGTATTGGTGAGCTAAACCCAATTTCCTCGATAATTTCTAGTCATAGTCCAAATCATTTGGAGCTTAAAAACTAGCTTAAGGAGCTCGTCTATTTTCATTTCCATGATCATTTAAATTTCAAATTTGGATATTGAAATTGGAATTAGAATTGAAAACTGGATTCAAATGAATTATGACTTAATCTAATTAAATCTCACCTAGCTAAATGGAGCCACTAAAATCCATCATGTTTCATCACTCCTTCAGAATGGAGGTGCCATGGTAGGTGATATATTATGATAGATTTAACCCTGAGTATTCTCAATACTCACTCATCCTTCACATTTGATAACTTTTATAAATCCAAAGTTCAAACAGTGGTTTGACTCTCATTTGATATTTAAGTGACAATATTAATCATATACTTTCTAAAAGCATATATTAGTTTATCGAATTTCAACCTATTTCATAAATAAGTCAACCATGCATGGTATTCATTATGACCCCAAATCATCTCATGAGTGAGCTTTGTCTCCCAGTTCGTCAACCATGAACTAGTATGCTTCCTTTGTAAGATCATACATCTCATATTTATTCATATGCACACAAATGCGTCGGTATATGGACCAAGGTGAGGTCACCAACTTACTGGTCTGTCAAATGTGCATACTCAGACATATAGATGCATATCTATCCCAAGTTGAAGGATGTGTTCCTGATCGTTATAGTTACGATTCATGTCTTAGATTATCTCAACCTCATCTAGTCAACTCTTTGACTTGATTTATCTAACACTTCCGGATCTCCATTCATATAAAGAGGACATGCATCAAGAAGTTGGTTGGAAATCAGTCTTTAGAGAAAGATTGCCATCTTTTTCTCATACTACATATCATTATTGAACATCACATGTTTGAAGTCAGTCATGTCCTCTTAGTTGCATGGTATTCAATATGTCCAAGGTACATAACCCTAATTATACAAAGGGACATTAATAGTAAAGTACATTCACAATCATTCATTTCATATGGATATGATAAAACAAAAACTTTTATTGCATCAATGATTTGTCGAGGGCTTACAAGTCCAACAACCTCCCACTAGCCCTTAGAGACATTCATATACAACTCTCATCACCATATTCATTGTGCTAATCGTTGACTATTTTGTTAAATAACTGGGTAAGATAATTAATCGCTCTGTCATTGATGACTATGCTAAGGTCTGTTACAAACTTGCATACCCTAAGTGAATATTAACCACATCCAATGTTCTTACTACATCCTATGCAACCAATGTTTTACTTTGTCAAAACAACCATAGTGTCCTGCTTCTTGCTATACTTAGCTCACAGAGCACTACCGTCCAACAAGATGAACCTAGTGATTGTCTTCCTATCGTTCACACCTGATTGGAAGTTTGATTCCGTTTACCTTAAGACTTGGAGATCATTATTTCCATAAGCGAAGACATATTCTTGTGTTCTTCTCAGGTAGTTGAATATGATCTTTACGACAATCCAGTTTTTCTCTCCATAGTAGGATTGGTAATGACTTAACACTCCCATGGCCTGGCAAATGTCTGGTCTTGTACACATCATGGCACACATTAATCTTCCTACAATTGATGCATAAGGGCATCCGACCATATCTTTCTTTCCCTCAGCAGTTTGAGGAGCCAACCCTTTATATAGGTGAATACCATGTCTTAAGGGAAGGATGCCTTTTTTAGAATTATGCCTAATAAATCTTTCCAAGATCTTTTTGATGTATCCTTATTGTTATAGTCCCAATACCTTCTTTTGTTTGTTTCTAAATAGCTTCATATCCAAGATATAAGAGGCTTCTCTAAGGTCTTTCATCACAAAGATATTGTACAACCATATCTTAACACTAGTCTACTGGACATGTGATCCCTGAGCGAACTATTTCTTCAACAAAAGTTATTGTAATCTTTTCATATATTAATAAAAATTATTGATGTTCACTTCCTATCTGATATTAGTCAATGTTTGCTCTAATAAGGTCACTTAGTACAATTAGGGTTACGTACCATGGTCATCTTGATGATCATACAACTGTTGATTCAATGATTGAATCATAGAGGTTGGTACGTGGATGACTTGTAAAGAGTAAGATTGAGGACTAACCAAGCACCGTCAAATGATTGTTGAGAAAGGATCTCTAGCCAGTGAAGGAGATGACAATCCTTTTTCCAAAGGTTGATATTCGATTGACCACTTGATGCAATTCCTCAATATAAGAACATAGATTCAGAGGTGTCGGACAAGTAGGTCAAAGAGTTGATTTCATAAGATCGAGATAACCAAGACCTATATCATATGTTATCACTATACAAGCACACATCATTTGACCAGAGACATATGTGTTACTATATGTCTAAGTATGTACAATAGGAAGTCCATTAGGTTGATTGTCTAATCAAGGTCTATATACCGGTGAGTTGGTTTACATACGAGGGCATATGAGTAATACGATCTCTCAAAGGGATCATACTATTACTGAACCGAAAGACATGAGCTCACTCATGAGATAATTGGACCAACCAAATTCCATTTATGATCATCTTGCTTTGGAAGCATGATAGGATTTGTAGGAATGATATATGATTATGGAAAGCATATGATCAAATACCGACTCCTAATGATCAAATCAAAAACTTAATGAAAAAACCCTAAAGAAGATAGTACAAAAGTGATCAAAACATCCGGTTTATTCCAGGTCTTTCTATATGTAAGATGTACATGTATTATGAATACTCTAGAGTGATGTAATCTTAATCGATTGTATAATCATGATGTTCCCATTCCGAGGGAGTGATGAAAGAGGTTTGAATTTTAGTGACTCAACTTAGAATATTTATTATCCAATCATAGTCCAAATGTTGAGCATTGATGTGAATATGATTAAGATTAAATGAGGAGATTAAATATTACATATGACTTGAATAAACATCTTTGAGGGTATTATATACATGTATATAAGATTAGATGTCATTATCCAATTCTCTATATATGGAATATATAGTCTCCATGTTCTTATCTCCATATATCCACGGAGAAAGCACATTGTTCTTGAAAGAGTTCAATAATAATTCTATTGTTTATAATGTATGAGCATTTAAATAAAGATGATTAAAATATGATTTAATTATCATTAATAATTTCGATATGATTCACATTATTTGGACATAGTTAGAGAGACATCTAAGATAATTAACTTGAATTTCGTTATCATAAATACGATTAATATGGATAGCAAAATCAACAATAATTATATTTGCATTGTGCATATGGTTCATAATATCATATTGAGTTTAATTGTAAATATGATTTGCAATTTATTAAGTTTATGTGAATTGTATTCATATTATATAAGTAAACGCGAATTGTATTTACATTGTGCAATTAAATGTAAATGTGATTACATTTAATATTAGATGGATGAATATGATTCATAATTATCATTGTCATGGTTGAAATAGTCATAAAGTAATTTGGATTATTTTAGTGAAAATTCAAGCAATAAAAGTTGTTGCAAGCATGTGGTAATATGGTGAGATTTGAGAATCTTATAAATAAAAAAGAAGAGATCTCAATGTCGTATATAGAGTCGACAACCACATGGAAAAGGACTCCATGGTGGTCATCCACCATAATGAGGAAGAAGACTCTCCTACTTCCTTATTATTCCATATTTAATTTATTTAATGAGAATTAAATTTATTATAGAAGTTCTTCAATTTATTAATTTTTAAAAAAATTAATTGTGTTGAAAATCATTGCAACAAAATTTAGACCATTGATTTAATTAGGAGTGCATCCTAGCCATATAGTTTTGTATAAAAAAAGCCAAACCTAGTCTTTTCTGTGTATAAGTTGAAGCAACAAAACTCTCTCTATTACTCTCTCATACATGTCCAAACTCTCTCCCTCAAACCCTAGTGGCTATCCACTCTAGGGATTGTATAGAGAACTTTGCCATCATCATGTCATCGTTTTGTTGTCGTATCGAGTACTCATGGATCTCCATCTTCTTTGGTGCCTCGTGCTCGTGAAGAAGACCACGAATTTTGTGAGATGAAATCATGAGGTCTCTCTCTCGGATCAACTTAGATTGCGGGAAGTTCGAGTCTCATCAACGCACCAACAAGTGCTTGCTTCGTTGGATTGGATTTGAGACAAGAGGTCACATCGTTTAGAGATACAAGGTTCACGATCATCCAAAAAGAGACAACCCTAATACTTGTTTGTTATCAAGATTAAATGACACGGGAATGGTTCCCATGTCATGTGGTCTCATTGAAAAACTTCAAATTCCAGCTGCCCTTATGGCTAGTGCGATTAGTCGACCTAGATCGCATACGATACGATCTCCATGCTTTCGTGATGCGTGAGGCGAATACCCTCACCTTAAACTGGTATCAGAGACTTGGTCAAAGGTCTAGGATGTGAACCAAATCCTAAAGGAATAAGGTTTTGGATATCAGATGTGCAGGGACTTGTTGTTTACGTAGATATGTCTTTCGCATAATTTTTTTCATTTGAAAAAGCTACTATTTGGGCCCTATTTTAAAATTTCATATACTTAAATGTATTTAAACTCGAAATTTAATGCATTAAAAATGTTTTAATACGCCTAATTTTCCGAGTGATTTATTTAGTATCATGCCGGTCATCAAGAGCATATGACCGATAAAACCTCTTAGTACAATTTTTACTAGTTATGTTGTCTTGAGTTGATTCGGTGATGGTGTCTAGGCTATGGATATGACAATGGGTTAACTAACTGGCACCATGCAACACATTTGCAATGGAAGCGCTCCTTGTTAGCATTATCTTTCTGACATGGCATAATCCCTTTTAATGATAGGTAGTATGAGAAGTCTCTGCGTACTTTAAACAACTATTTGGAATTAAATAATGCCTAAAATAATTGTAGAATGTGAGTGTGTGTACTATATAGTTATATCAAACAAATTAAATGTCTATTGGTTGTATTGGATTGAGAATGAATTTAATATGATTAAATTAATTCATTTCAATTATAATAAACATTCTTTTATTAATAGAACTATAATTTCATTGGAAGAACTAATAAATATAATTTGATTAAAAATGATTCATTAAATTGTTTTTATCACTTGTGCCCCTCTGAGATATTGCAATATTAATTATGCCCCTCCCTTTTTTTGAATATCATTTGTCCTCTACCTTCTTGTAAAATTCACAGTTCTGCCTTTTTGTTAAGGTAAGGTAGGGGCATAACTGTGAATTTAACAAGAATGTAGGGGTACAACTGATATTCCAAAAAAGAGAGGGGCATAACTGATATTGCAATATCTCAGAGGGGTACAATTGATAAAAACCTTTCATTAAATTTTGAACAGTATATGGAGGATCATAAGATTACATCCATGGTCTCTCGTCATGGTAAATGGATTCATCTCCATCGATTACACGACGGAGATGCTAATGTACGGTCATAGCCCCAACATACAAACACACATGGATTGGGCTCTTTGCTTCTCGAAAGAGACAGACCATATGCGTAGTGACCCCAATATTGTTCCTCATATAATGGATGAAGTATGGGATTGCACATAGTGAATACTATTCTTGTTGACCGTTGGTTCAATTAATAACAGGACAATATTACTTCGGATGCTTGGCTCGGGTGTTAAAGACCGAATTAGGAAATGCAAGTTTAACTTCCAAAGGGGAATAAGTTCTCTCTTCCTTTACCTACATTACATTTTTCTCATATTATTGGGGTGTAAGGGAATGAACTTTCAAAGTATTAATATGCAAGATAATTTTTATTTAAAATTCCTTAATCAATTAATTTAAACTGAATTTATAAATATTTATAAGTTCAAATAAGTGTATTTTTTAATTTCAGATATGATATCCATGAACCCTCTCAGCAAGCTTTCGGAGGTCAACCAATTGACCGTATCAAATTATTCAGACTGGCTCTGTAGTTTGGTGCTTTTTCTCTTTGCAGAGTGCATCGAACAATGTGCTCACCGAGAATAGGCATATAAACCCCATGTCAATGGAAGAATTAAAATTAAATGAAAATTTTAATAAGGACCACTTGTTGGTTCGATTTTGTATATGGGGTCTCTATCTAATGTGCTTTGAAGGAAACATATGGAAATAGAGAATGCCCAAGATATACTGATGAATCTAAAAGAGATGTTCGGTGATGTGAAATGCATAGAGCGCAATCGGAAGCATGGGTTCCAAAAGGGTCCGGCCCAACATATGAAGAAGAAGAGTCAATGTGTTGACTCATCCTCTTAATGTTCCACACATCTGACATCCAATAAAACCTATGTATGTCATAGCTATAAAAGGCCAGGGGACTAGAAAAGAGACTGTCCAAATTATTTGAAAACATTAGGGAACGGTAAAGATAATGCCCTCTCATGTATAAATTTTTTTTTTATCATTGATACCAATTTTCTCGTAGGATGAGAAGGTAGTCAGGACGTAGATTTTGGTGCCTCTTTTCATGTATGTAATCTTTTATATCTATTTCAGGAGACCAGAAATCTTGATGAAGGGATGATAGTTGCAATAGTTGCCATTAGGACATGCAGACTATCATTATCTAGTGGTTGAGTCTTCATACTTATAGAATGTCTCTATGTTTTCTATGTTAGAAGGAACTTATTGTCTATATATAAATTACCTATAAATGGATATGCGTTCCTATTCTATGAAAAGCTTATCATAAGTCATTATATATATATATATTGCTGATGGTTTTCCAACTTCTGGTGGACTGTTTGAATTATGCATTGATGAATCTATCATCAATGTTACTACCAGTAATAAAAACCCTGAAAGATGTAGAGAGGACGAAAACCATTTCACCAAGATTTGGTGTCAAAGGTTTGGTTATTTATCTATTGATAGGATCAATAGATTGGTAAAAGATGGACCTTTACATTCTCTATAGGTCCAAAGTTTACCTACTCGCGAACATTTCCTTCGAGGTAAAATGACCAAAGCACCTTTTCAAATTAAGGGTATTTGATGTGAAGGTATACTTGACCTAATACATACAACTGACTACCTTTGTGATAGGGGTCTATCTTCTTATTATGTCATAAGTATGAAATCTTTGAAAAGTTCAAGCTTTGGTTGAGAACCAGACAAATAAGAAGATTAAACAGATTTGATATGACTAAGGTGGCGAGTACCTCTCAAATGAATTCATGGAACATCATAAAGAGAGAGGAATTGTACCCAATCTCACTCCTACTAGAACTCCCCAACTAAATGGTATTGCTGAAAGATGCAACAAGACCATCATGGATATGTTTTGATCAATGATGAGTAAAGCATATTTACCTCTCAACTTCTAGGGATATGTAGTGGAGATTGCATTATATATCCTTAATAATGTTCCTAGAAAGTATGTACCCAAAACCCCTGATGAGATTTGGATCAGAACTAAGCCTAGTGTTAGACACTTGAGGATTTCGGGTTGCTTGATCCATGCCATGAATGTCGACGCAAGTAAGCTGGAATCTCGCACCTAAGAGTGCTACTTCATTGGGTATGTCAAGGACGATATTTGATACCAACTTTAAGGCCCTGAGACTCAAAAGGTATTCTTCTCTAGGCATGTGGAATTCTCAGATGATGACTTGAAAATCAAGATAAAATGATGTAAAGGAATTCAACAAATCCTATTAGGATAATGAGATTCCTGAGCCATAAATTGAAAAAGTAAATGAAGAAGCAACATACATAACTCTTAGAATAGGTTAGAGGGTGGTTATGCCATTGAAGGTTATGGATTCCATGTTTTAGGAGAGTTTGATAATGATCCAACTTCATTTGATGGAGCGCTCGCAGATCATGACATGGATAGATGAATGCAATCTATGAAGTCTGACATAGACTCCATGCACAAGAATAGTGTATGAACCTTAGAGGATCCACCTAAAGGGATAAGATGAGACATAGAGAGAAGGGCTACATGTAGAGAGAAGTAATCGACTATGATGAGACATTCTCTCCTATGGCAATGATTAAGTCCATCATAACACTGGTAACTAAGCTGCACATCTTGACTATGACATCTGGAAGATGGTCATCAAACTACATTCCTCAATGGATACCTTGAGGGATATATATATATATATATATATATATATATATATATGGAACAACCCTAGGGATTTATAACTGAGGAAGGGAAAATGTGTATGAAGAAATCTATCTATGGGATCAAATATGTTTCTCCTAGATGGAACATCAAATTTGATGAAATCAAAAAGAGTTATGATTTTGTTCAGAATCCTGATGAACCATGTTTGTACAGTAAGCTCAGTGGGAGCACCACTATGTATATCGTGCTTTACATAGATGGCATCATTATAACTGGAATGAACCTGGAATGATGACTAGTGATAAGGTTTGGATGTCCCATACCTTTTGTGATGAAAAAAACTTAGAGAAGCCTATTATATATTAGGTCTGATGCTGTTCAGAAATAGAGAAAAGAGGATTTAGGGATTGTCTCAACATGGATACATTAAGAAGATCTTGGAATAGTTCCATATAGAAAATTCTAAGAGAGGCTTCCCTCAATTAAGACACGGTATACACCTATATAAAGGGATGCCTCCTTTAAGTGTTGAGGAAAAGAAAACCATGGTTGTAAGCTCTTACACATTAATTATGGGAAGACTAACGTATAACAGGATGTGCATAATCTAGATATCTGCCATGTAGTGGAAGTGGTAAGCATTTACCAATCCTGCTATGATGAGAAACACTAGAATGTAATGATGAACATCTTCAAGTATCTAAGAAGGATGCAAGATTACATCTTGATCTATGGAGATAGTGATCTCCATGTCTTAGGATACACAGATTCAAACTTCCAATCTGACATTGATGAACACAAGTCAACTTTAGGGATTGTATTGTTGTTGAACAGTGGTGTTATATGATGGAAAAACAAGTAGCATGACACCATGACTGACTTGACGAGATAAGCTGAATAAATTACCACATTAGTGCTACAAATGAGGCGGTGTGGTTACACAAGTTCATCCTAGAATACGATGTAGTTTCCTCTGATGCTCCATCCCACTACTTTGTGATAATATGAGAGCCATATCTCAAGCGAAGGAACCTAGATGTAATCAGAGCAAACACATATAAAGGAAATACTACATCATCCGAGAGATACAAAAGCATGATGACATCATCATCTTTAAGGTGGCCTCTATTGACAACGTTGTTGATCCCCTTACCAAACCATTATTCAAGAAGGTTTTTAACCAACTTGTAATGATTATGGGTTTAAGGAATGTACCTGAATGGTTTTGAAGGCTAACGAGAGATTGCCAGACATGTGAACCTGTGGCGAACCATTTATAGAATAAATGTTGTCGTAATCTTTTTTATATATCAATAAAAAATATTGATGTTTACTCCTTATTTGAGATTACCAAATGAATGCTCTTATAAGGTACCATAGTACAATTAAGTTCATGTACCATGCTTGTTTTGATAATCATACAACCATTGGTTCAATGGTTGAATCATAGAGGCTAGCGCTTGGATGATAAAGAGTTAGATTGACTACTCATCTAGTATAGTCAAATGATTGTTGAGAAAGGATTTCTAGTCAGAGAAGGAGATGTCAATTCTCACTCCAAAGGTTGATATTTGACCAACCTCTTGATGTAGGTCATCTGCATAGAAATAGAGATTCATATGTATCGGATAAGTTAGGTAAAAGAGTTGACTTAATGAGATGAAGATAACCAAGACCTTTATGGTATGTTGTCACAATATATAATAACATCCTCCTACCAGAGATAAATGTGTACATTAGGCAGACCATTAGGTTGATGACCTAAACAAGGCTTATACACTAGCGAGATGTTGTGCATACGAGGGCATATGAGTAATACTATCTCACAAAGGGATCACACAGGTTAACTATTGAACCAGAAGACATGATCTCCCTCATGATGGACCAACCAAATTGCATTTGCTTATGAAGCATGACATGATTTATTGGTATGATATATACTTTTGAAAAGCATATGATCAATACCAACTCCCAATGATTAGATGAGAAACATAATGAAAGAGCCTGAAGATAGTTCAAAAGTGATTAAACATCGAATTTATTCTAGGTCTTCCTATATGCAGAATGTATGCATATTAGGAATACTCGAGGGTGATGTGATTTTAATCAATTGTATAACCATGATACTTTTATTTCGAGGGAGTGATAGGACATGTTTGGATTTTAGTGACTCCACTGAGAAGAATCTCATTCTTGCAAGATGATAGGACAAAAATTTTACATTTGCTTTGAAAATCTCATTGAAATCACATTGATAGGACAAAAGTTCTTGTAATTATTTTGAGAATATCATTAAAATCACATCCATCCGTCCAATTGCAATCTCCACTCAGAAGCAAAAAAAATCAATTGTATAACCATGATGCTTTTATTATAAGGCATGTTCTTCCGAGGGAGTGATAGGGCATGTTTCTCTAAAGATTGACTTCCAACTGACTTCTTGATGCCAGTCCTCTACATATGAGTGGAGATTTAGAAGTATTAGAAAAATCATTCAAAGATTTGACTTGATGAGGTTGAGATAAAAAAAGACATGAACCATAACTATCATGATCAGGTACACATCCTTCGACCTGAGACATATATGCATATATATGTCGGAGTATGCACATTTGACAGACCAATAGGTTGGTGATCTAGCCACGGTCCATATACCGACAAATTCGTATGCATATGAAGTCATATAAGATGTATGATCTCTCGAAGGAATCATACTGGTTCATACATGATGAAGAGGGTGACAGAGCTCACTCAAGAGATATTTTGGGGACAAAATGAATTCCATGCATGTTTATTTTCTTTATGAAATGAGACACGAATGCTAATATATGTTTTTTGGAAAGTATATGATTCATATTATCATCCAATTATCAAATGAGAAATCTATTAATATATCCTGAAGAAGACATTTAACCTGGGGTTTGAACTTCAGATTTATCAAAGTCGTCTAGTGTAAAGGATGAGTGAATATTGGAAATATTAGGGTTACATCTGTTATAATGGATTGTCTATCATGGCACTTCCATTCAGATGGAGTGACGAAACATGATGGATTTTAGTGGCTCCATTTATATAGATGATTTGTGATTTAATTGGATTAAATCACAATTTATTTGAATCCAATTTTCAATTCCAATTTTAATTCCAATGTTCAAATGTTGGAAACAGAAATGATCATGGAAATAGAAATATACAAGCTCCTCGAGCTCATTTATTAGATCCAAATGGTTTGGACTATGATTAGAAATGGTCAAGGAAGTTGGGTTCTGCTCACCGACACCGTCTCCAACTCATGGAGAGTATGATGCATTTTGTTGAGCTCATTGAGAGTGTAAGTGTTACACCTCGAGGTCAACATTCAAAATGATATAAACCCTGCAATTAGATAGTTATCCACATTTCAAGACACTATACATGGATAGTATGATTTCCCTGACTTTATCTCCAAGTATCTCTATTTGCATCTCTTGAGTCCTAATTGGATTAGGACACATACATATTGATGTCAATATTGTAAGAATAATAGTTATTATTGCAAGGACAATTTTGTGAATAAGAATCACAAATATATCTCATTAACTGTGTGAATTTTGATTAATAGTAATTAATATTTATATAGATGTGATTCATATAAATAGTTATGTAATATAATTTACATAATATTTCCAAGGCATGAGATTGTGTGAATTTGATTCACATTTTTTTGTAGATGTAATTGGGCTCATGAATATGATTCATAAGCTATAAGGATTATTTACATAATTTATCCAATATTGATAATGTGATAATCAAGTTAATTTATTGATAAATAAAATACAACAATGTTGACTATATTTAGTAAAGGTGGGCATGTGTATTGAAGACACATGGCGTCGTATGCTTGAGTCCTATTTCTAATAGCATTCTCTATATTGTTGCGTTATTTTCTGACTAATCAATTAATAAATTAGAAATAAATACATTCCATATATGGAATTAGTTGGCCATGTGTGATGACACATGGCGTCATTACAAAGAGTCCTTGAGAAGTATTCTTTGCTAATTTGTTACTTAATTTATCAATTAAATTATTTGGAGATAAAAAGTAGATAATTGTATTGTTGAACAAGGACTTAATCTTAATCCCTAGATCAAAAATCCAAGGGCTATCATTATACATGCCTACTTGAAGAGAAAACTCTTCAAGAGGAGTGTACAATGTGTATAAAAGGAAAGTAAGACTCTCTCTTTTGAACACCAAAATTTTGGAGAGCAATAGTCCTCAGAATTCCATGCCCTTGAGATATAAAAGAGTCTTAAGAGTCTCCATATTTCATACTCAAATTCCTATTGTCCTGGACGATGTCCAGGTTTGTGGGAAGCAACACAACTTTTCATCGTGTCCACGAGAGAGACAATCGCAGCTCAGACTTGATTCGGGAGGTCTCTTACCTTAGAGACTCACACTTTAAGATGTAACCCTGATTTTTTTATATTCACTAAGAAATCTGATATTATTTTGGAAAATATTTCCATAGAATTATAATTTCTAGATGCACAAATTGTTGTGCTACATTTTCTAGTTCATACAATGAACTGAGATTGTTTTGGCATAATACTTGCTAAATATTCCACACTCCCGTGATGTGTAGTAATTTTTTTTTGCTTTCTTTAAAGTGTTCACTCCGTTGGATTCAACTTGAGATAGGAGGTTTCTTCATTGAAAGACACAAGGATCACGATTACAGTACAAGAGGTCCCCTAATACTTGTCTGTGATCAAGATGAAACAACATGGGAATAGTTTGTTAGACTTGTGAGACCGGAGTGAACCATTTCTATAGTAAAATGTTACTTTATATAAATAAAGGCTATTGGCTTATTTCTCTCCTTATCTAAGAGTAAATGAATGAATTCACTATAAGGTCCCTCTATACAATCAGGGTTATGTACCATTACCATCTTAATGATCATATAGTTATTTATTCAAATGTTGAATCATAGTGGCTAGTGCTTGATGATATCAAAACAGTTAGATTGAGGGCTCATCCAATAACATCAAATGATTATTAGGAAAGGATCTCCAGTCTGAGTAGAATATGTCAATTTTCTCCAAAGGATAATATTTAATCGACTTCATGATGCAGGTCCTATGTATAGGAATAAAGATTCAGGGGGGTTAGATAAGTTAGGTCAAAGAGTTGACTTAGCGAGATGGAGATAATCGAAACCTATGTCGTATACTGTAACGATATAGGCACACATCCTTTGATTAGAGACATATGTGTTACTATATGTCTGAGTATGTACATTTGGCAGACTAATGAGTTCATGACCTAGAAAAGGTCTATATACCGGTGAGATGGTGTGCATATAAGGACATATGAGTAATATGATCTCTCAAAGGGAACATACATGTATATATGACCGAACTAGAAGTCATGAACTCACTCATGAGATATTAGTATACATTTCCATGCACAGTCATCTCGCTTTGGAAGCTTGGTATAATTTATAGAAATGGTTTATGCTTTTGGAAAGTATATCATCGATACCAACTCCCAATGATCAAATGAGAAACTTAATGATAAAATCCTGAAGAATGCAATTGAAAACGATCTAATACTTTGGGTTTAATCTAGCTCTTCCAATATGCAAGGTGTGTAAGACCTCTCATAATAGGATCCAACAGTGTTTGTAAAAACTGCTCTTATCTAGTTGTCAAAAAAATTGAATAAATAATCCATTGTGTATAGTGTTATGAGAACTTTCCAATGAATCCAATAATGCAAAAATCCGATTTTGGAAGCCTGAGTTATGGATATTTTAGCGAGATGGGGTCTGGGCCATATTCGCATATGTACCCGAACCTGAATCCAGGTAGGGCCCCATAAAACTAACCCCCCTCTCCCAGAATGTTCAAAATCTAGATCAAACCCAATACTCCTCCCTCCCCATTACTAGAGCCCCGTCGGAGCTCGGTAGAGCACGTCGGATCGATGATCCGAGGCCATCACTACGTGGAGAGGGTCGAGGTTATCTTGGTGTGTGGATTCATGCCATTAATGGAGCAATGGATGGGTCATTCTCCGTGGGTGAAAAAATTAATGAAATGATTCTTTAGTATGATGTTCCCTCCATTCTTGCTGTCGTATCCACACATTTTAATCGGACTTGTATGCTTAAAACCCCGTAAAGCCATATGGATTATCTTCGCACGTTTGGATAGGGTATATGTAGAAAATGTTTTTTATGCAAAGTTAAATGAATTATAAAATCAAAACTTTGTTAATTGGGCACCAAGTAATACTTCTGCAGTGGTGTGATTTATGATTTTAGTTCCTCAGGAGAAAACATTGTTGCTGATGTTTGTCGTATCAAGAAATTTTCTAACGTGGTGGTGGGGATGGGAGGATGTCTGCATGTTTTCTATTTCTCCAACAATTTTTTTCATTTTCCCCAACAGAAAGTCAATTGTACACAAAGGATTATAATTGGCATGTCGGACTTATAAAATAATCATAAAGACCATGAGGTGCTTGCCAATGCATGATGGTGCTAACACCTTAACTGTTTGGCGAGGAGATCATGAATGTGTGGTTTCCCCTCCAGGAAGTGGTGGTTGGAAGGTTTGGTGCTTGCTGGGACATGCATATACTAGATGCATATTTATATATGATTAAATGGATAGTTTGGATATCAACTTCCGGTTTCACTCTCCCTGTCGATTGAACATAGAAATAGAATGATGAACAATAAGTATAAACTTAGTATAAACATTAAATACTTCTATTCTCGCTGCTAAATGGTTGCTTATGGGTTTGTTTATTAGTTTGAGAAAGGAAATTTATGATTAGGGATTGAGATTGCCGAATATAAATTCTTAAATGGGATCCATGAGGTTTTCCATAAAGATATCAATAGATCTATATAATATTGACAATGGTGTATATGTGGTTAGATTGATATTTTAAATACACACACATAGACGCATATATAGAGGGGAGATATACATTTATTGTGGACATTATGTTGTATGTGGCAACTGATTTGGAAAGGTGCACCACAACACCTTTATCACAGCTGCGGAAGTTCTGGAGAGAAAAAGGTTGCACGGAGTATCTTTATATCATTTGTGATAGTTCTGAAATTTGTGAGGAAAGCTCGTGATAAACGAATATCACTAGTACCATTTACTGGAACCTTAAAAGTAACCCCTCTCTTTGGGCAGTCAGTCGCATCTCTTCTTCAGTGGTGCACAATCTTGTTGGGCTACGGATTTCTGTTTTCTCGTTATTGCTTTTTGTACAAGAAACCTCCGTCTTTGCTGGAAAGCATCCTGTCAATCAAATAATGAACACTATGGCTTCTAACCAGTAATCATTTGGCAAAGAGAGGAGTAGTTGAACTATTTATTCTACAAAATTCCTCATTTTTTAGTTGGGATTTTCTTCCAAGTTTCAACAAGGCTCTTCTTGTGCGTCCTCCTATTTGTATGTCTCATGGGCCAGTTAACGAATATGATTGTGTTAAATATTACTCCTTAAACGAGTGCCTCTAAATATATATCCAAATCTATATATTACATGTATGCTCGGCGGATTCTACTCCCGTTGAGTTATATTGTCCATGTTGCAGCAATTTGATCTTAAATGGTATGTGGGTAGTTGATTAGTTGTTGTCAAGTAAGGGGAATGCATCCTTGGGTCCTCGGGTAGAAGCCTAGAAGGCCATGATCCTGACCGTTACTTGTATCTGTGACGGTTAGAGGACATGTTTCTTGGCATACCGTGGGGCAAATCTGACGGTGTTCGGCTGCAACTCTTATGTGTCGTTAGCCCATTGCTTCAAGAGTATGCAAAGTAGTCATTGCTGGTGGTCTAGTTTTTCTCTTGTTCACATAGAGGTTGAAGGATATTGAGAGTCCTCAAGCGCATCACGGAAGCGTGACGATCGCATCGAATACGATTGGGGCGACTAGTCGTACTAGTCGCAAGGTGCAGCGGAATTTAAAAATTTTAAATCTCATGATGAAACCACATGATCACTAGAACACTTCTCGGATCGTTTCATCAAACCACAAAGTATAAGGAATACCTTTGAAGCGTGGTTGTGATCGCGAGATCCCAAACAAGAGATCCTCCTGTCTCAAGTCCGATCCACGAAGAACGCACTTGCGGGCACGATGATGAGTCGCGTCCCTCCCGCAATCCTCGATGAAGATCCAAGCTATAGATCCCCTGATTTCGTCAAGGGAAATCCGTCGTCTTCCTCTACAGCAAGTAGCCACGAAGAAGAAGGAGATCCTCGAGTCGTCGAAGGCGAAGGCAAGAACTTCTCTCCTTTCTCAACAATGGTGGTCGGCCACCCTATGGAGAGAGAGAGAGAGAGCACGAGAATGAGAGGGAGAGAGAATAGAGTTCTTCAACTCAAGAATGTTGTGTGTTGGAAAAGGCTACCCTAGCCCTCCTTTTATACTAGTTTAGGGTCCAATGGATCTCAATCCATGGGACTCATGGATCCAAGGGCTATGCTTGGTCCATGCTAAATCAATGGCTATGATTGTTGTTGGTTAAAACCAACAACATTAATTTTAAATTAAAAAATGTTGCAACATTATCAACATAATTTAATTTAACATAAACTAATTAAGAAATAATATAATAAATAAAATGGAGTCAACCAACCTCCCTAAAAAAAGGGGGCGTCACCCATGAACAATTCATGGGTGACGCCACCTACGAATGGTGGTTAATTTTGGCTCCTTTTTATTTATCTTATTATTCCTTAATTAATATTCACCAAATTAATTCCCAATTAATTTTGTGAATATTTCAATCATGCCATTGAATATTGTGTGAATCATATTCACAACCCAAACTAGTTAGTAAATTGCATTTCCAATTAATTAATAAATGTGAATCTAATCCACATTATTAATTAACAAATGCTATTCACATTGATTCTCTCTCTTATATATGTATATTATAAATCATATTTATAATACACATATATATCATGGATAGTGTCATCCACATTCTCTAAATCCTTGATAATTAAATCCCATTTAATTATCTTAGATAATCATTCTCACAATATGAATCTTATTCATATTGTACTTGATAATTAAATCTCATTTAATTATCTTGGATACATTCTCATAATATGAATCTTATTCATATTATACTTTGATAATTAAATCCCACTTAATCATCAAAATCTTCTTGCTTGGATACTAAATTCATCACAGGAATTATTCTTGAACTCCTTCAAGAATAATGCGCCTTCTCCGTAGATACTTGGAGATAAGGACAGGGCGATTGTATTGTTCCACGTATAGTGACTTGGATGTTGAGATCTCATCTCAAATCCAGATCTAACGGACCTCTCATAGATGCTTGATTAAATCAAGTCCGTATACTCAATCTTCTCATTGCATCTGAATCACATTCAGATCAATGTCCAACATTTGGACTAAGATCAAGTTACTTCTCTACTGAGAGGAGTCACTAAAATCCAGACCTGTTTCATCACTCCCTCGGACTGGAAGCGTCATGGTTATACAATCGTTTATGATCACATCACCCTCAGGTATTCCCAATACCTGCACATCCTGCATACTGGAAGACCAATGATCAACCTGAAGATGAAGATCTATTTTATATTGTCTTCTTCAGGGTTTGATCACCAAGTTTCTCAATCTTGGTCATTGGGATTTGGTATCGATCATATGCTTTCCCAAAGCATATATCATACCTTCAAATTCTTGTCATGCTTCCAAAGCACGACGACCATGCATGGAATTTGATCGGTCCCAATACCTTATGAGTGAGCTCATGTCTTCCGGTTCATAAGTGAACCTGTATGATCCCTTTGAGAGATCGTATTACTCATATGCCCTCATATGCACACCAGCTCGCCGGTATATAGACCTTGGTTAGGTCATCAACCTACTGGTCTGCCAAATGTACACACTCAGACATATAGTAACACATCTGTCTCTGGTCAGAGGATGTGTGCCTATGCTGTGACAGTATTTCAACATAGGACTTAGGTTATCTCGATCTCGCTAAGTCAACTCATTGACTTAACTAATCTGACACCTTCGAATCACTATTCCCATGCAGAGGACCTGCATCAAAAGGTCGGTCAGATATCATCCTATGTGAGAAAGGATTGCCATCTCCTACTCAGGCTGGAGATCATCTCTTAATAATCATTTGACGGTGCTTGATGAGTCCTCTATCTAACCCATTAGATATTCATCCAAGCACCAGCCTCTATGATTCATTTAATGAATCAACATCTGTATGATCATTAAGATGGCCATGGTACATAACCCTAATTGTACAGAGGGACCTATTATGCAAATTATTTATTCTACATTTCAGATCAGGGAATGATACGTGCAATAACATTTATTGCATAATGGCTCGCCGTGGGCTCGCATGTCCAACAATCTCCCACTAGCCCAAAGAGCCATTAATGGGCTAATCATTTAAACCCACACTCATGTGACAATCATAGGATATTTAGAAAATAGCTAGGTAAGCTGATCAGTCACTCTGTTCCCGCGAGACTACGCCAAGTCCTTTTACGACACTTGCATATCCCCAGTAACAGTGCTCGCATCTAATGCGAATGTTGCATCTAATGCAACCAATACTCAATCTTGTCAGTCATAGTATCCTTGATACTACAACTCAAAGAAATATTATTACAACCAGTATGTAATTTCTATTATCCTTATTAGAATACTGTTATCCCTGGAGATCTCTATATCCTAAGGTATTCGCAATTAAGACCTTTTAGATCTCCATCTAAAAGTCTTAATTTCTTGAAGATAAGACTTAGAGATCACTATCTCTAAAGCCTTATCATCTTTGAAGATATTATTATTACTGCAATTAAGTGTTCTATCTCCATAGTAGGATTAGTAACAGTTTACTACTCCCACTGCATGGTAGATATCTGGCTTTTGTACACATTTAGCATACTTTCAGCTTCTCGTAACTGATGCAAAAAAGGGCAACCAGTTTTTAGCATTCACTTCCTCAACTCTTTGAGGTGTTATCCCTTTAGATAGGTCAGTACCAAATCTTTAAGGTAAGAAAGCCTTTCTTGGAATTTCTAGAAAATGGAACATGTCCAAGGTGTACTACAAATGTTACAGTCCCAATACCCTCTTTTCTTTGCTTCTGAACACCTTCAGAACTAAGATCTAAGAGGCATCTTTGAGATCATATCTCAAGGTATGGAATAGCCAGATCACAAAACACTTATTATCATCCTTATATCATTCCAAATGATTAGGATATTATCTACATTTAGCACGATGAACACAATGGCACTCCCACTAAGCTTCACATGGTTCATCAAGATTCTATTTGAAATTATAACAATTATAATTTCATCAAATCTTATGTTCCAACGACAATAAGCTTATTTGAGTCCAAAGATGGAGTTCTTTAGCCAGCACATCTTGCATTCCTCAACCATGAAACCCTGGGCCTACTTCATGTGGATATCCTCAAAGAGGTATTCATAGAGGAATACAATCTTGACTCACATCTTGAAGATGCCATAGTCAAATTGTGTAGCTAGGGTTAGCAACATTCTGATGGGTTTAAGCATGATCACTGAAAAGCAAGCCACATCGTAATCGATGTTTTCTCTTCGGTGTGTAGCTCATGGCTACGAACCGTGCTTTGAAGGTCTCTACCTTCTCATCAGGTTCCCTCTTTCTATTGAAGATCCATTTACACCTTAATGGGTCTAACCCTTATAGGTGGATCCTCGAGAGTCCATATACAACACTTGTATATGAAGTCTACCTTAGAACTTTATTGCTAATATCCATCTTTCCATGTTATGATCCTCAGGGGCTTCATCACATGAAGTCCGATCATTGTCAGACTTAACTGACACAAGGAATACATCCTCAAACTCATTTGAAGAGGTATTAGTGTTTCATCTTTAATTGTCCCTTTTAGTTTCTGATTTCTGGAGCCTCATTATCTTCTCAAGATTAAATGAGTTCCTTTACTTCATTTTCATCTTGATTCTCAAGAGAGTCAACCTATAAGAATCATATTCTCAAAGATGAGATATTTTAAGAATCTCAAGGTCATAAAGTAGGTATCCAATACCATCCTTTATTTTCCTAATGAAGTAGCACTCTCAAGTGCTAGATTCCAGCTTACATGCATGGAACCTTATTAAGGATATATATATTGTAGTCTCTACTACACATATATACCTAGAAACTAAGGGATAATTATGCTAAAATTCATCATTGATCAAATCATGTCACACATGATCTAATTGTATCTTCCTACAACTCCATTGAGTTTAGGTGTGTCAGGAGGATTGAGATAGAAATGATATTCATATCTCAATAAGATATTCTTTGAATTCATCTAATAGGTACTTGTTACCTTGATTAGATAAAATTCATTTAATCTTCCTTCAAACTTTGGTTCTAAACCAAAATTTTTAACATTTCAAAGGTTTCCCAGGTGAAGAGAAGAAATCTCATATCATACATGATCATCAATAGATATCACATATCCACAATGTTCACTATGATATAGATGATTCACATACATCAATATGTATGAGATCTCGAATACCTTGACATCTTACACCTTTCCCAAAAAGAAGGGTGTATTGGACATTTTACTTTGAATACAATATTCACAAGTATGTAAGATTTGAAATTTTAGACATTCTAAAGTTTCATATCTTACTAGTCTATTGATCTCATCAGCAGACATATGTCCAAAACTTGATGCTAAATCATTGTCAAATGATCTTTATCCTCCTATTGATCTTATAAGGTTTAACTTTCAGTATTAGAAATCTCAATGAACCATTCATTAAATTTCTAATTTAGTAGAGTCCACCAGATGCTAGATTATTATCTGAAATATATCCATCATAACTCTTTATGATAGGTTTATTCCAGAATTCATGTTTATTTCCAACATTTAGAAACAAACAATGAGTGTATTCTAATATCTAGTTCATAGAGCCATTCTCTAAGACTAAGGCTCTCCCACTGAAATTAAGAAGTATATCAATCCAACAGAGATTGTTGCAACAATTGCATCAATGTCTATGTGGATAACTATAAACCTTAAGATCAAATTTTTCCAGTCTTCTAAAACATGTGCAACACATTGCAAGTGTTGTTAGAAGATTGAGATACAATTATCAGACTTTATCTTATCAAATAAGCAAGTCAATTTCAATGATCAAATATAGATATAGATTATTATGATGCACTATCTGAGTCCTTCTCTAAGGATTCTATACAGACTTGATAGTCGTACTATCAACACACCAAGTTATTGCAGTATAGGCATTCATCCAACTCTTTGGATGTCATATGGAAGTCACAGAAGTACAATCAATTCTTTGACTTTCCTTCTCACATGGGTCCGACCCACGCTTCCACTGTGCTCTCTTCATCTATAAACAACCATTGTTCAAGACTAAAGATCTCTTATGTTAAATTCAAAAGAATTCAATGTAAGAGCGTTTCAACATTTATACATGCTTTATTAAATTCATACAATATGAATATTATGAAGCTTCATGAATGACTAGAGTATAGACAGTAGAATGATGACACTCATCATGTCTACATCCATCTAGACTCCTAAAACATTGGTTCAGGTAGGTATTCAAATATTTTGAATACATCATCTCTTTCGAGCCACCATTCTGCATAATGCAGAGAACCATGTCATTCATGATTAAATGTTTAGAGCACATATGTATGCCAGAACATCTTCTTAGATTTTATAAGGATTATTCGACAATTATGATCACCATCGACATGTCACTTCCAAAGTACACTCGATGAAAGATCAAGACTATAGAGACATACAAATCCTAAGGTGATGTCTCAATGTCTTATTTAATCGTCATTCCTCATTATGTTGAGGAAACTTGCACATTGCAACCACATACAATATGTGTCCAATTGCAAGTACAATCTGGATCATGAGTCCAATCCATGATATTTTACTGGTTATTATTGAGTATAACATTGAGCGTGTTTAATGAAGGATTATCTGAAATAAGAAATTTGCATAAGGGTATATATATTATATATACATATTTTACTTTGATTTAGGAATTTTAAATCAAATTTGTCTTGCCTTGTCAACAATGAAAGTTCATTCCCTTAACCACTTTCAATGTAAGAGATATTCTTACCATTATATCTCTAGCAAGATCTGGGATCTCCTTTCCTATCATTGTCACATCCCAATAATATGAGAACCTGCGACTCCGATAAAAAGAAGCGGGAACACATTCCGCCTTGCAAGTCCAACTTGCATTTCCCAATTCGGTCTTTAACACCCGGGCCCACCATCCCTAAGATGATGTTGACCCGTTGCTAATTGAACCAACCGTCAACAGGCTTAAAACTCGCTATACACAATCCAATATCGCCCCAATAATATGAGGACCCGATATTGGGGTCACTACGTATACGGCCTTACTCTTTCGAGAAGCAAAGAACCCGATCCAATTAAATCATATATAGGATCTGTCACTTCGGACAAGCGTCTCCTATATACAACAACTGACGACGGAATCCTTTGCCTTGACGGGAGACCATGGATGTCACTTATGTGATCCTCCACTTCATATTCAAATTGTAATTAATTATCGTGAATCATATTCACATAATTAATTCTTCCAAGGGAAATACACATCTATTCATAATAGAGTGTTTCATAGGATATAATTAATTTAATCATATTAAATCAATCATCAATCCTATTATCAATCAACAAACTTTGAATTTTACTTGAATAGTAGGTATAATCTCAAAGTACGTATTATTTTGAATTTTAATAATTAGAAATACACTTTGATTTCTCCGGCATTATCCAATCCCTACCCGCTGTCATGGCCAGTACCGACGAGAGTGGGACGGACCACATACGTTGCAACCCGCTACCCCAGCGATCTCCGACTAGACACCATATCCACCTCAGGAAAGGATAATGCCAGATAGATCATCATGTACTTTGAGATGCTCATCGGTCTTTCAACCGAAATTATACCATATAATATACATCAAAACATTTTTGATTATATTATAAGGAGATTTGCTAAACAAATCCCCAATCCTATTCAAGCAAGAGGGGTTTTTCATGTAAATGTTGTCCTACAACTATTGTAGGATAAACTATGGTTTTCATGAAAGCAATGTTTGTTGATGAACCAATGATCAAGATCTAATATCTCATCATTGTGGTTTAGGCAAGTGTCATTCAATGAAATAATTATTTCTATAAATATTTCACAAATATTTATCACTAATTATTCCAGAAAATTAACAATTAATTTTCATCATGATAATTGAATGACATATCACAAGGTTCAAGATCAAAAATGTTAATTTCCAGCAGTGACCCCCAATCACTAAAATTAACTTATCTTGATCAATTTAAATCCAAAAATTGCAAACTCAGTTTCTAAAGATTGCCTATTTGATTTATTAAAGAACTCAAGTGATAATTCATGCATTTCGAGGCGGATTAAAACCGCAATTATCTCATTAATCACGTTTAAATCCGCAGTTCCCGCAACAGTGAATATAGTCATATTCAAAAAGCCATATCTTGAGCAAATAAAGTCCAAATTTAGTAAACTCAAGTCCTATGGTTTCCTTGTTTAATGGGGAACAAAATCCAATTGAAAATTTTGCGTTTAAACATTTTAAACAGTACAGAAAAATTCAATTAGACAGAGGTGCGAAAATTGAAATGCAGTAAAAATTTCGCAACCCTTTCAAGAACCAAATCGTATAAGGTCCATGGATCATATCCAAACCCTTATTCAACCTGGCTCTGATACCACTTGAAGGATATTGAGAATCCTCAAGCACATCACAGAAGCGTGACGATCGCATCGAATACGATCGGGGCGACTAGTCGTACTAGTCGCAAGGTGCAGCAGAATTTAAAAATTTTAAATCTCATGATGAAACCACATGATCACGAGAACACTTCTCGGATCGTTTCATCAAACCACAAAGTATAAGGAATACCTTTGAAGCGTGGTTGTGATCGCGAGATCCCAAACAAGAGATCCTCCTGTCTCAAGTCCGATCCACGAAGAGCGCACTTGCGGGCACGATGATGAGTCGCGTCCCTCCCGCAATCCTCGATGAAGATCCAAGCAATAGATCCCCTGATTTCGTCAAGCGAAATCTATCGTCTTCCTCTACAGCAAGTAGCCACGAAGAATAAGGAGATCCTCGAGTCGTCGAAGGCGAAGGCGAGAACTTCTCTCCTTTCTCAACAATGGTGGTCGGCCACCCTATGGAGAGAGAGAGAGAGAGCACGAGAATGAGAGGGAGAGAGAATAGAGTTCTTCAACTCAAGAATGTTGTGTGTTGGAAAAGGCTACCGTAGCCCTCCTTTTATACTAGTTTAGGGTCCAATGGATCTCAATCAATGGGACTCGTGGATCCAAGGGCTATGCTTGGTCCATGCTAAATCAATGGCTATGATTGTTGTTGGTTAAAACCAACAACATTAATTTTAAATTAAAAAATGTTGCAACATTATCAACATAACTTAAATTAACATAAACTAATTAAGAAATAATATGATAAATAGAATGGAGTCAACCAACCTCCCTAAAAAAGGGGGGCGTCACCCATGAACAATTCATGGGTGACGCCACCTATGAATGGTGGTTAATTTTGGCTCCTTTTTATTTATCTTATTATTCCTTAATTAATATTCACCAAATTAATTCCCAATTAATTTTATGAATATTTCAATCATGCCATTGAATATTGTGTGAATCATATTCACAACCCAAACTACTTAGTAAATTGCATTTCTAATTAATTAATAAATGTGAATCTAATCCACATTATTAATTAACAAATGCTATTCACATTGATTCTCCCTCTTATATATGTATATTATAAATCATATTTATAATACACATATATATCATGGATAGTGTCATCCACATTCTCTTAATCCTTGATAATTAAATCCCATTTAATTATCCTAGATAATCATTCTCACAATATGAATCTTATTCATATTGTACTTGATAATTAAATCTCATTTAATTATCTTGGATACATTCTCATAATATGAATCTTATTCATATTATACTTTGTTAATTAAATCTCACTTAATCATCAAAATCTTCTTGCTTGGATACTAAATTCATCACAGGAATTATTCTTGAACTCCTTCAAGAATAATGCGCCTTCTCCGTAGATACTTGGAGATAAGGACAGGGCGATTGTATTGTTCCACGTATAGTGACTTGGATGTTGAGATCTCATCTCAAATCCAGATCTAACGGACCTCTCATAGATGCTTGATTAAATCAAGTCCGTATACTTAATCTTCTCATTGCATCTGAATCACATTCAGATCAATGTCCAACATTTGGACTTAGATCAAGTTACTTCTCTACTGAGAGGAGTCACTAAAATCCAGACCTGTTTCATCACTCCCTCAGACTGGAAGCGTCATGGTTATACAATCGTTTATGATCACATCACCCTCAGGTATTCCCAATACCTGCACATCCTGCATACTGGAAGACCAATGATCAACCTGAAGATGAAGATCTATTTTATACTGTCTTCTTCAGGGTTTGATCACCAAGTTTCTCAATCTTGGTCATTGGGATTTGGTATCGATCATATGCTTTCCCAAAGCATATATCATACCTTCAAATTCTTGTCATGCTTCCAAAGCACGACGACCATGCATAGAATTTGATCGGTCCCAATACCTCATGAGTGAGCTCATGTCTTCCGGTTCATAAGTGAACCTGTATGATCCCTTTGAGAGATCGTATTACTCATATGCCCTCATATGCACACCAGCTCGCCGGTATATAGACCTTGGTTAGGTCATCAACCTACTGGTCTGCCAAATGTACACACTCAGACATATAGTAACACAACTGTCTTTGGTCAGAGGATGTGTGCCTATGCTGTGACAGTATTTCAACATAGGACTTAGGTTATCTCGATCTCGCTAAGTCAACCCATTGACTTAACTAATCTGGCACCTTCAAATCACTATTCCCGTGCAGAGGACCTGCATCAAAAGGTCGGTCAGATATCAGCCTATGTGAGAAAGGATTGCCATCTCCTACTCAGGCTGGAGATCATCTCTTAATAATCATTTGACGGTGCTTGATGAGTCCTCTATCTAACCCATTAGATATTCATCCAAGCACCAGCCTCTATGATTTATTTAATGAATCAACAGTTGTATGATCATTAAGATGGCCATGGTACATAACCCTAATTGTACAGAGGGACCTATTATGCAAATTATTTATTCTTCATTTCAGATCAGGGAATGATACGTGCAATAACATTTATTGCATAATGGCTCGCCGTGGGCTCGCATGTCCAATAGAGGTAACATTCATGTACTGGATAGTGTATCACATATTGGTTAGTATTCCAGTGGGAACACTAAAAGGGGAGTTTTGGGAAATGTGGTAAGTGAAAATGGAAATGATATACAAGTCTCCTATGCATAAGGAAGATTGGGTTAGTCATGGTGATTCGGACTAAAAGTAATAATGATCTTGCTAATTAATGCTCTGACTCATGCCTTATGTCACCGTAGACTCTCACATGTAGGTAGTGGACTTGGGCAGTTCACGATGATTCACAAGTTGGAAATTATTTTGGATATCGAAATTATAATCTTATAAGTGAAGCCAAGTGGGCATGGTGGAAACTTAGTTAGGAAGCATGATACCCTACCTCATGTCTACGGTGGCACCCCAACCCTAAGGCATTCTTCTTGTCTTAGAGTTATAATGTGAGGTCTCAACTGGACTAAGACTACACATTAATCATGAAAGTTGTTTGATCCATATCAAGTAATAATGATTAGAATTTATCTCTTTGTGAGGTCAGTTTACTCAGTTGTTTTTTTTGCACAATTTTTAATTATATATTGCTTTTTGTAACTTTTATATCATACTAGGTAACTTTGCTCATAATGTACCATTGTGTGGATCAACAGGTTCTCAATAGAAGCCTCAACAATGAGCGGTCGTCATTTACTTAGAGTTACTTCCTTTTGTGCAACTACACCGTTTTTTGTAGTAGAGTTAATTTTAGATTTTACCATCCTTACTTTATTTGTAGCATTTTGGGAGACATGAGATGTGCCTTATATGTATGAATAATTTTTGAAGGAATACATGTAATATATTTTGGGACATGGATTGTAATGAAATGAATGATGAACATGTTATGAATGAATGGAAAAGTGTTAGTTCCAATCTTTTGTGCTATTTGATCCTGCTCATATGTATATCATTTGATTTCTAATGTGGAATGTATGTGCTTGGAATCGGTTCGACGAGTAGTCAGATCCTAGGGGGACGATCATCATAGTTTGATATCAGAGAAGTGATACTCCATTCCATTCCATGCATATCATTCCTCATTGGTGTACAAAATACTCTATAGTGTTGAAGTTTTCTGACCCAACACGAGTCTAGATGAGAATAACATATCTTATATACATGTCCATATCTCTTTTAAGCAAGTATTAATGTATTGGTTCTTTATGTAGAAAAATGCCACCTCGTATGAATCCGCATGTGGTTCAACAACTGGCCTTCCTTCTACAAGTGGTACAACGCATCCAGTAGCTCCAAGAGGCGATCGAGCATCGGCACTAGCAACAAGAAAATCCCTCCTATCGTCCCTCTCACGATGGGAAGGAGAGCATCAACTTGTCCTTTTTCCCTAGATGATGAACAAATAGAGGATGTTGATGCTTTGCAGAAGCAACAAAGCATATATGCAGCATACCAATGAGAGATGGTACCACATTTCTTAGGTATCACCACCCTTGACAATGCAGAGCTGTGTAGGGCACATGTGGCAAAGGTTTTGAGGATGATACATGCACCTGAGGGCATTTGGGTATCTTTTGAAGAGTACTTGCTAGTTGGGTATGCAGAGCGGTGGTAGAATGAAACATGGTAGCTTGTTGCATGTAGATAATTATATGTGTTATTATTGTAAATAACTATGCCACATTAGGTGAGCAACAAAAACAACAGAGTGGACGACTAGTAGGGTCTTCTAGACAGTTTTAGGCCTCCAGATTCTGACATGAGGGTCGTGACTTTTAGCGAGCCCCAAAACATGAATTCCATGTTGTGGGATCTAGCGCACCATCACGAATGATAACACGATTAATCTCTAATAGGATAAGATAATTATTACTCATTGTAATAAGTCCAATTAATACTCGATCAAACCTGAATCTAAGATCTCTGTGAAAAGGACTCGATTTTAATTCATACCTGGACAAGTCCAGGGACGAACAAAGGACAGGAGCTATTGACATAAATAATTATTCATTAATATCAACGTTAAGTTATTGATAGATTATCTAGATCAAAAGAACATGCACAATGTGTCACAAAACAATTGGAATGAATATGCATTTTTATTTTGTTTACATGCAAGTTAAATAATGGACATAATGAATAAAATGAATTAAATATATAGCATGTATAAACACACTTAAGCTATTCTCCTGAATCAAATGTATAACTCCAATAATATAAATAATTATAATCAGTGTATAATCGATACATGAGTTGAAGCTAAATGAATTAATGGTAAATAGATAATCATGAATGAAGAAATTTATATCTCTAATTAATTAACATAATTAGCCTTAGTTACTCAGATATTAATATCTACCATATCAAAGAGGTTTAAATGAGGTTTGCAATGAAATTGAAATCAACTCAATTAGAGTTCACATTTTCGAGTTATTCAACAAACAAGCTAGGGGAAAAAGTGCAATAAAACATAACATAAAACATCACATAAGTCCCTACAGGGACTAAATGCAAATACTAAGAACCCGCTGATCAATATACTATTGACCCCCTACATAGGGGTATTTTTGTAATTTGGTAATCATGGCATGATGACAATGCAATTTTTCAGAATCGCATGCTTGAGGCACATGCTATTCTAGGTTCGAACATAAGAGAATGGCTTGGGGCACGTGGAGGCGCTGCATACTTTGGCTAGTTGTTCGGTGGCGTCCGGAGCTACAGGTTTGGAAATAACGACATAGCTAAAATTGGGCGATGGGATTATCCCCAATTTGGGCTAATCCAAAAGCACATGTGTGCTAGTGGTTCACCCTCCTCCTCTGATTATGATGACAGAGATGTTTGGGGTCCAGTGAACCCCTAAAGGATTCTCCGTGAGGCTCCGATCAATCTGAAGGTTGAAAAGGCTAGATCGAGGGTTCACGATGGTCGTCGGAGTTCGAATGAGGTGATGGAGTTCCTAGATGTTTTTGTTATGTCTGTCATTGGAGATGGATCTCCAAATCAGAGCTCAACCCGATTTTCGATCGTTGAAGAGCAAATGACATGCAAGGTTAATGATAACATAGTCGAAGCATAATTGAAGAATTTGCATGTATGGAATGAGGTGAGCAAATGTCTAAAGGGGGTGAAATAAATGAAGAGCAGGAAGGTCTCTTCCGCCATTAGCAGAAGAAGTGCATAGGAGTAGGGGAATGGTTTGGAGGAAGGAAGGGGACGAATCGAATCTCCCACATGTATCACTAATACATAGTGGAGTTCAAAGGAATATTGATTTGAATAATAGTCCTAAGTACCATGCGTATTAAATTAGAGAAACCTCGCAAAAACAAAAACCAAAATGACCTAGGATTGAGGAAGCTATACAGATGGAGGAATTGGCTTGTGCTTGAGGCTGGAGATGGCCTCACGGACTTCGCCTAATCTCCCCAACCAGTGGAGAAAGCCCGAACAGTCACGATCATGGCCGTAACATAGCTTCTCTACCACAAGTCATCACCAGAGGCATTATCATCATGGCCTCCATCGATCTTCCTTTTCCTCGGTATGGAGAAGAGGAGAGGGCTGGTGGAATCCTCACATAAAGGAGGATGGCTTGAAATCTTTTTGGTGATGGTGTATTTGCGAAGGACGGAGGTTGAGGTTGTGTCCATTATAGTGGTTTCAACCACCGCCAGAGGTTGAAGGAGTTACTTATTTGGGAAGTTAGAAGCTTAGTAAGGTAGAGGGAAGTCAAGTCCAAGTTTTGGAGTAGTCTATTGAGAAGGAAGTTAGTCGAGGAGGTTATGGAAATCAAGAGTGTAGATGGGCGGTTGTGCATTGAAAGAGATGGTTTGGAGGTTAAGGCTTACTTAGGTACCATTGGATTGACATCCAACAACCCCAATTAGGGAGTACGCGGACTAACTGGGTCCACTTGATCATGAGATAAAGCGACTCGAAATGAGATGGGCTGGAGTGAATGGGAGCGGGCCATATGGTTGAAGTGGGCGACACCACTTGGCCCAATGAGATAATTAAAAATTAGTTAAATCAAAGAAAAATCAGGAACAAATAATACATTAGCTCAAATGAAAAAGTGTTGAACATGAAAGTTGTAGATCTTTATGAGATCTAAAACATTCATGTAGAACTCTGAATGAAACTAAAAAATATACATGCCGTATTTATTTTTGCAATCATTTTTTAAGTATTAAAAACACTTATTTTATTTGTTATTATTTGTTTGTATTTTTAATTTATGAATAATGTTAAATTAATAGTGCGTAATAAAGAACTGATATTTAATTTATAATAAATAAGAAATGCATATATATAGACGCACAATAATATAGTTACTTAGATATAATAGGGTATTTGTTAATTAGAATTAGTTCTTCATTATTATTTGTGAATTATGTAACCTAGATATATAATATATAAAAATAATGTTAATCAATATGGGATTTATCACCCCCTAAGCTAAGATGATCCTCAAGCTAATAAATAAAGAATGTATTAGTGTGTTAGTGAATTCCCTAGCATGTGTATGTGTAGATACAATGCTTTAATCAATCCATAACACTCGGTCTTAGATATCATAAAACTCTAAGATGAACCAAGCCTAAATCAAAAGGAATTCAATTTATCTAATCATCAGGCTTTCTTAATGTACATATGTATTTTAAGAAGTACGACTCTATATCTTGACTGCATTCACATGTGTCAAGTCAAGATGTCACTCAAAATTCTTAGTCCAAGAGATTCTCCTAAGGACTTAATACTCAACACTAGGGATTAAATCTATTCTTGCTTCAATTCACCATCTCATTAGTTTGTCAGACTTGAAAATTGTAGATGAAAGGCTAGATGATGGAGGGTATGAGATTGTGTCGTTTCTTATCTCCCACTCATTGGAACAAGGTTTCTCTCAAGTGGCTTATTAACTCAACACATATATTTTCGTTGTTGACAAGTGTGCCCGTCAAAAGAAGTCGAGTCATCTGTACTTGTTTTCCTGGGAATGCAACAGGCTGTATCTGTTTTGAGTATCTAAGATACCTTCTATACCCAGATTTATATCACTACATGATGTAGATCCCTTTTTGGATACTAGCTTGACTCATAAAAGCCTAAGAATTTGGTCCAAATGGACACATCAAAGGCTGGGAGCACTTGCCACTGGTGTAAGCTCTTTGATTTGAATTTGTAATGGATGAGCTTTTCTCTTTATTTTTTATTTGGCTAGATCCACTACTTTTACCAAGGATTGGTTCATACCAATCATCAATTTAACTTGATTTCATCATACCCTTGCACTTAGGTTAATGTCAAGAGATCAGTATGAGAACCATGTTCTCATACTGGCTTATGGATGCTAATACTCACGTTTCATGAAGCATTCATTAATTTTATCCCATCCTCAAGTATCATAAGATCAGGTCAAAACTCAAATCTCAAGTCCTAGTTCCTCAAGCGAAACATCATCTCATCTCACATTATCATGAATGCAATTATGCAAGTGAGTGTTGATCATATTCTTTTAAGGATAAGATTAAGCATGCAATATATCATACATATCTTTCTAACTTGGGAAGTGTTAATTATTGAGTCAAAGATCCTATTGATTAAGATAGGTTAACTATGAATTTCTGGCTCTCATGAACCAAATGTTATGAATATCAACAAGCCTTATTGTGAAATATGAAAGTGATAGGGAAATACTAATTAATTATTTAATATTTTTATGGATTTTATTTTCCATTTTGTAATTTTTATTTTGAGTTAAGTAAACAGGTTAGGATTATTTATAAAATAATTCTTAAACTCGATTAAACCCTTGATTTAAAAAAATGAAAACTATTTTACAAACAATGTCACATAATTATAGATTTTTCAAACATTTTATGAAGGTTTTTAAAACAAGTAAAACCCCATTTTTCAAACATAAGTAAAAAAATTCACAATATTTTCATATAGATATATTTTTCCAAATATTTTACAAATGATTGCTTTCTTATGCAAAAAGAAATGAAATTAAGGGACCTAAGGTGAACAATTAGAGACAACATGGCTCCCCATATACTGAGGCTGAAAAGTAGCCCAAGTATAAGGATGTAGATTTGATGTTGAGAGAATCGAGACATAATTTGGGTTATAGCCGATCTATTAAGAAGGACGAATATCAGGAGATGTGAAGCAGGATTCTAGGGTTTCTGGGAGAGGTTGTCGAAATTACAATCAAGTACAATCAAAACCCGGTAGTTTCACTGACTCACAAATGAATACCAAAATGTATGATCATGTTATCTTGTCTCTTTTATGGATGATAATACAAAATTTGAGTCCATTACGAGAAAGCTTTAGTAGGATTTGGGCACTATCCTAACGATGCGTCCTCACGTCTCAGATAAAACAAAGAACATGCTAACAACTAGTGGTTTTCTCTCCCAAAACAATTTTTAATTTTAACTCCATTTCAATTGATAAACTTGCATTTAATAGTCCCATTTTTAGAGCTTAGGTTATCACTTGATTAATGATCTGAACACAAAAACCATCGTCTACCGACCAGTCCCATTCCTTTCAAATTCCTAAGTTATAAAACAAGGGAGGATTCGAGAAAAATCCAATGCATACAAGAAATTACGATGCATGTTCATGTTTAGAGATACTTACAGTAATACCAACTCTCTTCATGTACATGCGAGACCGAATTAAAATTACTTTCTAAATGAATGCAAGTCGATAAAAAGTCGCATCCTAAGAATAAGTTCTATTAGATAAATGGAATTTAATTAAGTTTGGATATGTCAAATGTAGTGTGTCTCATGAATATGAAGAGGTGTGTGAATCTCTTATGATACAGTTAGTGTGTCCTACTAACGATTTAAGCACATAAAAATCATTACCTAAAGCAGCTGTAGTAGTTGTGTGCCTAAACCCTAAATTGGTCACTCAACTTGAGCCCCACCTTGGTTAGGAGTGAAACAAGATCAACACACACAATCAATGTCCATAGTTCATGTTACATGTATTAACAATACAAGATAATACATAAGAAACAAAATACAAATTGATATTCTTCATGCTCTCAAAGAGATCTCCTGTATTTACTCTCAGCTGGGACTCGGATATCTAGGCACCAACCTCTGTAAGTCTCCGCACATCCTCGATTCCACAAGGCTGGATAAAAAAGGTAAATGATTAAATATAGATCAAAGAATTATCAAGTTAATGCACATTACATGTAAAAACAATGCAACTATCCAATACAAATAGCTTGACCTAAATGATATATAATTAACTTGACAAAACTTATTAAATCAAAATTAATTATATCAATGAGGTCATTTTCCCGGTAATGGAGCATTCTATTAGTTACTAAATGGTTAAGATAATTATCACTCGTTGTAGTAGGGTCAGTTAACACTCAATTAAAATCGAATTTATTATCTCTATGAAGAGGAATTAGTTTTAATTTATAATTGGGCAACTCCATGGTCAAAAACAAGTACAAGTTCCATTAACATATATAATTATTCATCAATATCAATGTTAAATGATTGATAACTTATCTAGGTCAAAAGAACATAAACAATGCATCACAGAACATGACGAATGATATGTATTTTTATTTTGTTTACATGCAAGTTAAATAATTGACATAATGAAAAGAATAAATTAAATACATAACATGTATATATACACTGAAGCTATGCTCCTTAATCAAGTGTATAACTCCAACAATATAAATAATTACAATATGTATAATTGATAAATGAGTTGAAGCTAAATGAATTAATGGCAAATAGATAATCATGAATGAAAAAATTTATATCTCTAATTAGTTAACATAATTATGCTTAGTTAATCATAGATTAATATCTACCGTATAAAAAAGGATTAAATGAGATTCACAATGAAATTGAAATCATCTCAATTGGTGTTCAACTAGCTCGAGTTATAACAAACAAGCTAGGGGCAAATGTGTAATAAAACATCACAAAAATGTCCCTACAGGTATTAGAATGTAAATACTAAAAACCCAATGCTCAATTTACTTTTGACACCCTGCATGGGGGAATTTTTGTAATTTAGGAAAGTTGGTGGGGGTGACATTGCAATTTTCCCAAAACTGCATGCATAAGGCACGTGCGATTTTAGGCTCGAACAAAAGCATGTGGCTCGGGGCCACATGGAGGCCCTGCCTGCTTTGTCTGGTGGTTCAGTGGAGTCCAGAGCTGTAGGTTCAAAAATAGTGATGTGGATGAAATAAGGTCATTGGATTATCCCAAATTGGCGCTAATCCAATGACACAAATATGTTGATGCTCCACCCACATCCTCTGATTCCTATGGAGGAGATGCTTGGGCTCCGGTGTGTTGGACATGCGAGCCCACGACGAGACATTATGTAATAAATGTTATTGCAAATATCATTCCCTAATCTGAAATGAAGAATAATTAGTTTGCATAATAGGTCCCTTGGTACAATTAGGATTATGTATCGTGGCCAACTTGATAATCATACATCGGTTGATTCATTGATTCAATCATAGAGGCTGATCCTTGGATGAATATCTAAGGAGTTAGATAAAGGACTCATCAAGCATCATCAAATGATTGTTAAATGATGATCTCCAGCCTGAGTAGGAGATGGCAATCCTTTCTCATATGGCTGATATATGACCGACCTCTTGATGCAGGTCAGCTGCATGGACTAGTGACTCGGATGTGTCAGATTAGTTAGGTCAAAGAGTTGACTTAACAAGATCGAGATAACCAAAGACCTATGTTGAATACTGTCACAGCATAGGCATGCATCCTCTGGCCAGAGACAGATGTGTTACTATATGTCTGAGTGTGTACATTTGGCAGACTAATAGGTTGATGACCTTACCAAGGTCTATACACCGACGAGCTAGTGTGCATGTAAGGGCATATGAGTAATACGATCTCTCAAAGGGATCATACAGGTTCACATGTGAACCAGAAGACATGATCTCACTCATGTGGTATTGGGACTGATAAAATTCCATGCATGGTCGTCATGCTTTGGAAGCATGACATGAATTTGAAAGTGATATATGCTTTGGGAAAGCATATGATCTATACCAATTCCCAATGACCAAGATTGAGAAACTTGGTGATCAAACCCTAAAGATGACAGTGTAAAATTGATCTATATCTTCAGGATGATCATAGGTCTTCCAGTATGCAGGATGTACTGGTGTTAGGAATACCTGAGGGTGATTTGATCATAAATGATTGTATAACCATGACGCTTCCATTTCGAGGGAGTGATGAAACATGTTTGGATTTTAGTGACTCCTCTCAGTAGATAAGTAATCTGATCTTAGTCCAAGTGTTGGACGTTAATCTGAATGAGATTCAGATGCAATGAGAAAATTAGATTTGCGATCTTGATTTAATCAAGCATCTATGAGAGGTATGTGAGATTTGGATTTGAGATGAGATCTCAACATCCAAGTCACTATACATGGAACAATACAAACGCCCTATTCTTATCTCCAAGTATCTGTGGAGAAAGCGCATTATTCTTTATAGGGTTCAAGAAAAATTCCATAGTTAATTTATATCTAAGCACCAAGAAATGGATAATTAAATGTGATTTAATTACCTTGAATAATGTGAATTTGATTCACATTAATGGATATATGTGAATGATGATCCAATATAATTAAATAAGATTTAATTAGTATGGATAGGAATAATGTAGATAGCAATATCCAATTATTCATAATATATTGTAAATGTTATATACAATGTATTATTGAGATCTTATTATAATTTATATTTGTTGATTAATTATTGGTGTGAATTGTATTCACATTGTATAATTAAGTGAAAATGTAAATTACCTTTTGTTTTGGGTTGTGAATTTGATTCACAAACTTCCAATGACAAGATTGCAATATTCTCAAAAAATTTATGAATTATTTTTATAGAATATTTTACGACAATTGTTGTTGTAATTGGAGATATGAATAATCATGAAATCTTGGATTTCATTGGAGAATCTCACATTCCAAATTGGAGTGTGGACGGCTAGCCATTCTAACTTGGAATTGGTAGCCGTCTGTGGCTCCTTATGGAATGTGGAGATTCTCTTCTCCATTGTCTCCAATTTTAGTGATTTAATTTAGGATTGAATAATATTTGATTTATCAAATATATTTAATCTAAATTAAATTAGTTGTTGTGTTTTTCACGAACAACAATCTTGACCATTGAAAAAAACACAAATCAATCCCATCCATTGATTTTGTATGTCCCATGGATTGAGATCCATTGGACTTCCAAATCCTATATAAAGAGAGGCACTCCATGCTCTCTAGGTTGCTACAAGAACAAACAACATAAGCTCTCTCTTCTCTTCACACGTCCTCTCTTCCTCACTCTCATATTGGTGGTCGTCCACCCTAAGAGATGAAGAAGACATCTTCCTCGTCGACTCGTCGTTGTGACACCTCCTCGACGGCTCTCGGTTTTCCCTCTTCTTTGGTGTGCTTCGCTTACAAAGAAGGCGTTTGATCTCATGCAACGAGATCAGGAGTTCCATGCTTGGATTCAACATCTTGGATTGCGAGGATCATGCGATTCATCCCCGCGCTCGCAAGTGTCTTCTACGACGATCAGACTTGAGACATGAGGTCTCTTTTTGTAAAGACTCGATCAACCACGCTACAAGAGGTATTCCTTTATACTTGACGAAATGATCTGAGAATCGTTCTTGGATCATGTGGTTTCATCACATGAAAATTTTTAAATTCCGCTGCATAGAACAACTAGTCCGACTAGTCGTTCTTCGTCGTATTCGATACGATGCTCACACTTCCGTGACGCACTTGAGAATTATCCCATATCCTTCAAGTGATATCAGAGACTTAGATCGAAGGTTTTGGATACGATCCATAAACCTAGGACGACTTGGGTTCGTTAAGGTTGCGAAAGTTTTGTCGCATTTCATTTTTCGTACCTCTGTTTAGTGAATAAATTCGGCCCTGTTTAAAATGTTTAAACACAAATTAATCATTGGATTTTGTTCCCCATTAAATAAGGAAACAATAGGATCTGAGTTTACGTAATTTGGATTCCGTTTGTTCGAGATATGGTCGTTTTAATGAATATGTATTCACTATTGCGGGCACTCCGAATCTTAACATGATTAATGAGTTAATTACTGGTTCGATGCACCTATAAATGCGTGAAATATCACTTAGTTTCTGTCATAAATCAAATTAGCAATCTTAAGAAACTGATTCTGCGTAATTTGGATTTTATTTGATTGAGATAAGTTAATTTTAGTAAGTAGGTGTCACTGCTGAAATTACATTCCTAATCAAGAACCATGTGTTGTCAATTAGTGAAATTAATTGTAAAATTTCCTGAAATAATTATGGAAAATATTTGAGAAATATTTGATTATGATTTTTTCTTTAATTGACATGGCCTCAACAAATAAATTGATTAGATTTGATCTAGATCATATTTGAAAATACAATAATCAAACTCCTTGCTTGAATAGGATTGGGAATTTGTCTAGAAAATTTCCTTATAATCAACAATGTTTTGATTATTACTATATTGTATAATTTCGGTTGAAGAACCAATGATCATCTCAAAGTACACATTGATCTATCTGGCATTATCCTTTCCTGAGGTGGCTATGGTGTCTAGTCGAGGAGCGTTGGGGTAGCAGGTCGTACTGGTTGCGGTCTGTCCCACTTCCGTCGGTACTGGCCATGACATCGGGTAGGGACTCGATAATACCGGAGAAATCAAGACGTATTTTTCTAATTATTAAAATTCAATTTAATACATACTTTGAGATAATACCATAAATGTATTCAAGTAAAACCAATCAAGTTTGTTGATTGAATTGGATTGATATTTGATTTGATAAGATTGAATTAATTATATCCAATTAAAAACACTCTATTATAAATATATGTGTATTTTCCTTGGAAGAATTAATTATATGAATATGATTCATGATAATTAATATAAATTTGAATATGAGGTGGAGGATCACATAAGTGACATCCATGGTCTCACGTCATGGCGAAGGGTTCCGTCGCCAGAAATTGTATGTGGGAGACGCCTGTCCGAAGTGACAGCTATTGCATACGATCCATTTGGATCAAGCTCTTCGCTTCTCGAAAGAGTAAGGACGTATGCGTAGTGACCCCAATATTGGATCCTCATATTATTGGGGCGATATTGGATTGCGCATAGTCAGTTGTATTCCTATTAATGGTTGGTTCAATTAACAACGTGCGCCATCACCTTAGGGGTGGTGGGCCCGGGTGTTAAAGATCGATTTGGAAAATGCAAGTTGGACTTGTAAGGCGGAATGTGTTCTCGCTTCTCTTTATTGGAGTCATAGGTTCTCATATTATTGGGATGTGACAAAGATAAAGAGGAGATCCCAGTTCTTGCTTGGGATATAGCGGTAAGTATATCTCTTACATTGAAAGTGATTAAGGGAATGAACTTTCAATGTTGACAAAGCAAGACAACTTTGATATAAAATTCCTAAATCAAAGTAAAATGTATATATATTTATATATATTTATGCAAATTTCTTATTTCAAATAATCCTTCATTAAACCCACTCATTACTATACTCAGTAATAACCAGTAAATTATCATGGATTGGATCCATGATCAAGATATTGTACTTGCAATTGGACACATAATGTATGTGGTTGCAATGTATAAGTTTCCTCATAACAATGAGGAATGACAATTAAATAGATAATAGGACTAAAACCCTAGGGTTTGTATGTCTCTATAGTCTTGATCTCTCATCGAACGTACTTTGGAAGTGACATGTCGATGATGATCGTGATTGTCAATTAATCTTTATAAATCTAAATGTTCGGGCATACATATGTGCTCTTGACATTTAATCATGAATGACATGGTTCACTGCATTATGCAGAATGGTGGCTCTGTAAGAGATGATGTATTCAAAATGTTTGAATACCCACCTGAACCTAAGTCTTTAAGAGTTAAGATGCATGTAGATATGACGAGTGTCATCATCCTATTATCTATACTCTAGTCATTCATGAAGATTCATAATGTTCATATTATATGAATTAAATGAAGCATGTATAAATGTCGAAATACTCTTATATTGAAATCTTTTGAATTCAACATAAGAGATCCTTTGTCTTAAGCAATGATTGTTTACAGATGAAAGGAGTGCAGTGGAAGCATGTGTCGGGCCTAGGTTAGAAGGAAAGTCAAAGAGTTGGCTGTACTTCTATGGTTTCCACAAACATATGACATCCAAATAGTTGGATGAATGCCTATACTGCAATGAGCCGATGTATTGATAGTTTGACTATCAAATCTATCTAGAATCCTTAGAGAAGGACTCAGATAGTGCATCGAAATAATTTACATCTACATATATTCATTGAAATTGACTTTCTTATTTGATAAGATTAAAAGTATAATAATTGTGTCTCATTTTTCTAATAACACTTGCAATTGGTTGCATATGTTTTTAGAAAATTAGAGAAATTGATCTTCATGTAGTCATCCACATGGATGTTGATGCAATTGTTGCAACAACCTCTATTGAATAAATAGACTTCATATTTTTAGTGGGAGAGCCCTTAGTCTTAGAGAATGTCTCTATGACCTGGATATTAGGCTACACTCATTGTTCATTTCTAAATGTTGGAAATAAACAAGAATTCTGGAATAGACCTATAATAAAGAGTTATGATGGATATGTTTCAGATAGTAATCTAAGATCTAGTGGACTCTACTAAATCAGAAAATTAATGAATGGTTCATTAATATTTCTAAATACTGAAAATTAAACCTTATAAGATCAATAGTAGGATAAAGATCATTTGATAATGATCTAGCATCAAACCTTGGACATATGTCTGTTGATGAGATCAATAGACTAGTACGAGATGAACTTTATAATGTATAGAATTTCAAATCTTACATACTTGTGAATATTGCATTCAAAGTAAAATTGTCCAATACACCCTTCTCTGGGAATGGTGTTAGATGCCAAGGTGTTCAAGATCTCATACATATTGATGTATGTGGATCATCTGTATCATAATAAACATTGATGATATTGATATCATTTGATGATTAATTGTGATATGAAATTTCTCCCCTTCACTAAAGAAAGCATTGGAATGTCCAAAGATTTCACAATTTTGGTTTAGAACCAAAGTTTGAAGGAAGATGAAATGAGTTTTATCTAACCTAGGTAGCTTAGATGAATTCAAGGAATACCTTAAGGAGAAAAGAATTTTCATTCCTATCTCAATCCTCCTAATACACCTAAACTGGAGAGTTGTAGGGAGATACAATTGGATCATGTTTGACATGATTTGATCAATGACGAATATTAGCATAATTACCTCTTAGTTTCGAAGGTATATATGTAGTAGAGACTACAATATATATCCTTATAAGCTTCCATGCTAGTAAGCTGGAATCTAGCACCAGAGAGTACTACTTCATTAGAAAATATAGGATGGTATTGGATACCTACTTTATGACCTTGAGATTCTTAAAAGATCGCATCTCTAAGGATATGATTCTTAGAGAATGACTCTTTTGAGAATCAAGATAAAAATGAAGTAAAAAGGAACTCATTTAATCTTGGGAAAACAATGAGGCTCCTGAAATCGGAAACTAAAATGACAATTAAAGATGAACCACTAATACCTCTTCAAATGAGTTTCAGGATGAATTCCACGTGTCAGTTGAATCTGGCAATAATCTGACTTCATGTGATGAAGCTTCTGAAGATCATAGAGTGGAAAGATGGATACTAGCAATAAAGTCTAAAGTAGACTTCATATATAAATCTTGTATATGGACCCTAGAAGATCCACCTATATGGGTAAGATCCATTAAGGTATAAATGGATTTTCAATAGAAAGAGGGAACCTGATGGGAAGGTAGAGACCTTCAAAGCACGGTTCGTAGCCATGAGCTACACACTGAAGAGAAGACATCGCTTGTGATGAGACTTGCTCTTCAGTGACCATGCTTGAACCCATCATAATATTACTGACTATAGCTACACAACTTGACTATGACATCTTCATGATGTAAGTCAAGATTGCATTCCTCCATGAATACCTCTTTGGGGATATTCATATGAAGTAACCCCAGGGCTTCATGGTTGAGGAAAGTAAGGTGTGCAAGTTAAAGAAACTCCATCTATGGACTCAAATAAGCTTATTGTAGTTGGAACATTGGATCTAATGAATTCATAAATGTTATGATTTCTTATAGGATCTTGATGTACCATGTGAAGCTTAGTGGGAGTGCCATTGTGTTCATCGTGCTATTTGTAGATGATAGCCTAATCATTTGGAATGATATAAGGATAATAATAAGTGTTTTATAGACTTGCTATCTCATACCTTGGTATATGATCTCAAGGATACCTCTTAGATCTTAGTTTTGAAGATGTTCAGAAGCAAAGAGAAGAGGGTATTGGGACCATCACATTAGTAGTACACCTTGGACATGTTCCATTTCTGGAAAATTCCAAGAAAGGCTTCCTTCACTTAAGATATGGTATTCCCTATCTAAAGGGATAACACCTCAAAGAGTTGAGGAAGTGAATGCTGGAATTGCCTGCCCTTGTGCATCAATTACGAGAAGCCGAGTGTATGCTAGGCGTGTACAATAGTCAGATATCCGCCATGCAGTGGGAGTAGTAAATGTTACTAATCCTACCAAGGAGATAAAATACTTGATTGCAGTGATAACAATATCTTCAAAAGATTTTTGAGTCGTATCTTCAAGAAATAAAGACTTTATAGATAGTGATCTAAGAGGTCTTAACAATGGATACCTTAGGAGATAGAGATCTCCAGGAATAAGGGTATTCTTATAAGGATTGTGGACATACTGATTATAATAATTATAATAATAGTGTCAAGGACACTATAACCGACAAGATTGAGTATTGGTTGCATAAAATGCAACATTCGCATTAGATGCAAACATTGTTACTAGGGGATATGCAAGTACCGTAAAAGGACTTAGCATAGTCTCTCGGGAATAGAGTGACTAATCAGCTTACCTAGATATTTTTCTAAATATCCTATGATTGTCACTTGAGTGTGGGTTTAAAGATTAATCCATTAACGACTCTTTGGGCTAGTAGGAGATTGTTGGACATGCGAGCCCACGGTGAGCCATTATGTAATAAATGTTATTGCAACATTCCCTGATTTGAAATGAAGAATAATTAGTTTGCATAATAGGTCCCTTAGTACAAGTAGGGTTATGTACCATGGCCAACTTGATAATCATACAACCATTGATTCATTGATTTAATCATAGAGGCGGATGCTTGGATGAATATTTAAGGAGTTAGATAGAGGACTCATCAAGCATCATCAAATGATTGTTATGTGATGATCTCTAGCCTGAGTAGGAGATGGCAATTCTTTCTCATTTGGCTAATATCTGACCGACCTCTTGATGTAGGTCCTCTGCATGGGAATAGTGATTCAGAGGTGTCATATTAGTTAGGTCAAAGAGTTGACTTAACGAGATCGAGATAACACAAGACCTATGTTGAATATTGTCACGGCATAGGCATGTATCCTCTGACCAGAGACAGATGTGTTACTATATGTCTGAGTGTGTACATATGGCAGACCAATAGGTTGATGACCTAACCAAGGTCTATACACCGGCGAGCTGGTGTGCATGTAAGGACATATGAGTAATACGATCTCTCAAAGGGATCATACATGTTCACATGTGAACTGGAAGACATGAGCTCACTCATGAGGTATTGGGACTGATCAAATTCCATGCATGGTCGTCATGCTTTGGAAGCATGACATGAATTTGAAGGTGTGATATATGCTTTGGGAAAGCATATGATCTATACCAATTCCCAATGACCAAGATTGATGAACTTGGTGATCAAACCCTGAAGATGACAGTGTAAAATTGATCTATATCTTCAGGATGATCGTAGGTATTCCAGTATGCAGGATGTACTGGTGTTAGGAATACCTGAGGGTGATTTGATCATAAATGATTGTATAACCATGATGCTTACATTTCGAGGGAGTGATGAAACAGGTTTGGATTTGAGTGACTCCTCTCAGTAGATAAGTAATCTGATCTTAGTCCAAGTGTTGGACATTGATATGAATGAGATTCAGATGCAATGTGAATGTTAGATTTGCCGTCTTGATTTAATCAAGCATCTATGAGAGGTCCGTGAGATCTGGATTTGAGACGATATCTCAACATCTAAGTCACTATACGTGGAAAAATACAATCGCCATGTCCTTATCTCCAAGTATTTGCGGAGAAAGCGCATTATTCTTGAAAGGGTTAAAGAATAATTCCATAGTTGAATTATATCTAAGCATCATGAAATGGATAATTAAATGTGATTTAATTATCTTGAATAATGTGAATTTGATTCACATTGATGGATATATATTAAATGATGATCCAATATAACTAAATATGATTTAATTATTATGGATAGGAATAATGTGGATAACAATATCTAAATATTCATAATATATTGTAAATGTGATTTATAATTTATTATAGAGAGCTTATTATGATTTATATTTGTTGATTAATTATTGGTGTGAATTGGATTCTCATTGTATAATTAATTGAAAATGTAAATTACCTTTTATTTTGGGTTGTGAATTTGATTCACAAACATCCGATAGCAAGATTGCAATATTCTCAAAAACAATTATGAATTATATTTGTAGAATATTTTACAACAATTATTGTTGTAATTGGAGATCTGAATAATCTTGAAATCTTGGATTTCATTGGAGAATCTCACATTCCAAATTGGAGTGTGGACGGCTAGCCATTCCAACGTGGAATTGGTAATCGTCCATGGCTCCTTATGGAATGGGGAGATTCTCATCTCCATTGTCTCCAATTTTAGTGATTTTATTTATGATTGAATAATATTTGATTTATCAAATATATTTAATCTAAATTAAAATAGTTGTTGTGTTTTTCACCAACAACAATCTTTATCATTGAAAGAAAAAAAATCAATATCATCCACTGATTTTGTGTGTTCCATGGATTGAGATCCATTGGACTTCCAAATCCTATATAAAGAGAGGCACTCCATGCTCTCTAGGGTTACAACAAGAACAAAAAACATAAGCTCTCTCTTCTCATCACCTGTCCTCTCTTCCTCTCTCTCTCTCTCTCTCATATTGGTGGCCGTCCACCCTAAGAGATGAAGAAGACATCTTCCTCGTCGACTCGCCATTGTGACACCTCCTCGACGACTATCGGTTCTCCCTCTTCTTTGGTGTGCTTCGCTCACAAAGAAGGCGTTTGATCTCGTGCGACGAGCAGGAGTTCCATGCTTGGATTCAACATCTTGGATTACGAGGATCACGTGATTCATCCCCGCGCTCGCAAGTGTCTTCTCCAATGATCGAACTTGAGACAGGAGGTTTCTTTTCGTAGAGACTCGATCAACCACGCTACAAGAAGTATTCCTTTATACTTGATGTGGTTTTAGATGAAAGGATCCGAGAATCATTCTCGGATCATGTGGTTTCATCACATGAAAAATTTTTAAATTCCGCTGCATAGAACAACTAGTCCGACTAGTCATTCTTCGTTGTATTTGATTGGATGCTCGCGCTTCCGTGATGCTCTTGAGGATTATCCCATATCCTTCACGGTGAACCCCTACAGGCTTCTCCGTGAAGCTCTAGTATGTCTGAAGGTTGAATAGGCTTGCTCGAGGGTTAGTGATGTCATCATAGTTTGAATTAGGTGAAGGAGTGCCTAGATATTGTTGTCGACATATGGTCATTGGAGGCGAAGCTCCAGATCGGAGCTCACTCTGATTCGCAATCATTAAAGATCGAATGACATGCAAGGTTAGTGACAGCATAGCCGAAGCATAATTAAAGAAGGTGTGTGCATGAAATGAAATGAGTAGAGGTCTGCATGAGGTGTAGTAAATAAAGACATGGTGGGTCTCTTATACCATTGGCAGAGTAGATGGATCGGAGTGAGGGAAAGGTTTGGAGGAAGGAAGGAGATGAATCGAACCTCCCACGTGTATCACGAATACATGGTGGATATCATAGCTTCTTGATTTAAAGAATAGTCCTAAGTACCTGGAGTATTCAATTTGAGAACCAAGCAAAAATGAAAATCTAGTGACGTAGGATTGACAAAGCTTCGTAAATAGAGGAATTGACTTGTGCTTGAGGCTAGAGATGGCCTCAGGTATTTGCCCGATCTCCCTAGTTGGTGGAGAAAGCTCAAATGGCCACAATTATGGACGTAACATGACTTCTATGCCATCGATCATCATATGAGGCATCGTTGTCGTGACCTCCGTCAATCCTCCTTCTCCATGCCACGGATAAGAGGAGAGGGCTGGGTGAATCCTCATGTAAAGGTAGATGACCTGAAATCTCGTCGGTGATGGTGCATTTAAAGAAGGATGAAGGTAGAATTTGTATCCAAGGCATTGGTTTCAACCACCATCGAAGGTTAGAGGAGTTAATGTTTTGGAAATGGTTAGCGATGTAGAGTGAAGTTTAGTCCATGTGTGGGAGTGGTCAGTTGAGGAGAAGGTTAGTTGGGGAGGTTGTGGAAATTATGAGAAGACGGGTGGTTGTGTGTTAAAATGGATGGTTTGGAGGTTGAAGACGACTTAGGTGTTGTTGGATTGAGATCCAATGGCCCTAAGTAGTGCACGTGTGTCTGAACAAGGGATGCCTTATCATTAGATCAAGCTGTTAGAATAAGGAGGGCAAGAGTGAATGGGATCAGGCAGTGTGGTTGAAGTGGGTGGCGCCACGTGGCCCAATGAGATAATTAGTAACTATATAAATTAAATATAGCTCAAATGAAAAAGTATTCAACATGAAAGTTGTAGTTTCTTTTGAGCTCTACAACTTTCATGTAGAACGTAGAGTGAAACTATACCATATACAAATAGTATTTATTTTTGCAAGCAATTTTAAAGTATTAGAAGCACTTATTTGATTTGTTATTTTATTGTATTTTTAATTTATGAATAATGTGAAATCAATTACGTACAATATTAAGATAATTTTTATTTGATTTTTAATAAATAATAAGTACATAAAATATAGGCACAATAATAAAATTAATCGTATGTAATAATAAGGTTAATTATTTATAATAGGGCATTTGTTAATTAGAGATAGTTGTTAATTATTATTATTATTAGTGAAATACTTATGCTGGAGAGATAATATATAAGTAATGTTGATAAATCTGGGTTTTATCACACAGGAGCATGCTCATGCTTCTGGATCGGTCGTGAAAGGTATGATTTCAACCCATGGAACTTCTTTTACATGCATTGTTTAATTCAGTGGCTACAAGCTCCTATCTTTCCCATCGTATGGTGCCCACATTAGGCAATTCTATGATAGAGGTTGCTTCCTCGAACCACATCATGTTCCCAGGGTGTGAGTTGTTTATCATCTGCCAGGCAGTGGAGGATGCAACTGTACAGATAGGTGGGCAAGCGATGCCCACTTTCCTACTAATGATTCAGGTAGAGGACTTCGACTTCTTTTTAGGCGTGGACCGGATGGAGAGGCACCATGTGTGCTTGGACTGTTTTAAAAAGACAATGGTCTTCCATTTATCTAGAGTACTACCGTTTATGTTTGACATGCGTACATTTGATGGTGGGATTAAGTGCATCTCCACTTTGAGGGCACACTAGCTTCACAGCTAGGGTTGTGTAGGTTACCTTGCCTACGTTGTAGACTCAGTTGTAAAGGATCAGGTGAACGAGGATGTTAGAGTTGTACATGATATTCCTGATGTGTTTCTAAATGTCTTACTAGTACTATTGGTTGTTGCAGAAAATTAGTGGGTTTAAATTATTAGACAAAGAGATGTGAAATACGATCAAGTGTGTAGTCATCCTTACAACCCACAACTCTCCAAATAAAATTTTATTTACCTAGCAGAAATAGAACAAAATGCTAGTGCTATTCTTTTACTTGTATAGCTATGCATGATTGAACTCAGGGAGGCAACATTACTCGAGGGTATTTAAGTATTGTAAATTAATAAAGGATTATTTTTATTTTTATTTTATTTTATCCTTTTGTTATTTTTACATTTTTTAATACTTTTTATATTTTTTTAGATTTCTAATAATTTTATTTATACATTTTCGGGTTTTTAAATTCTTTAATGATTTTTAATTTTCCAAATTTTAATCTTTTTAACTATTAAAAGAGAACAAAATAAGAAAACTTATAAACAAGGAAAAAATGCATTTTTTTGGTTTTTTTACAAAAAAGAGTATAAATAGACAGAAAATCAAAATAAAAATCATTTTATGTTTTATAGACTTTTATATATTTTTGTTATCTTTATACAATTTTTGGAATTTTTAAAGATTTTTAAAAGAATAAAACTGAAACAGAACACAAAAAATTAAAGCTACTGTTTTTCAATTTTAAAAATATAAAACCAAATCAAAACTCTTGGAAATACTTTAAACAGAAGCAACATTTTCAAGATTTAAAACAAGACCAATTATGTATTTTTATGATTTCTGTATGATTTTATATGATTTTTCAAAGTTTTATGTGTTTCAATTTTTAAGGTTTTCTAATTGAAAATTAAAATGAATTTTTTAAAGATGATAAAACTAAATAGAAGGAAACTCTAGTAATTTATTCAAATTTTCAAAATATTTTTTGAATTTTTATGAATTTGTTATTCTAAACATAGCAATTTTTAGTTCTTGAATTTTTAAAAATTAACAAATAAAGGAAATTTTGCAAAAAATTATAAGTAATAAAACTAGTTACCACACACTTACCCTAATCTTTATTTATTTTTTAGATACAACTAGAAATTTATTTAACGCAAGTAAAAACAAAACAATTAATTTGCAGGATAGGGGGCTAGTATTCAATTATTTAATGTTATGGGGCTAATTAATAACAAAAATTAAGAAATATAGGATGAAACTTTCAAATAAACCTGGAATGCACATGAATGAGCATGCGAATATGGATTTGGAGGATCAATACACAATTATTGAAACTTGGTAGATGAAACAATGACAATTAACCAAAACCTATTTTGCACAATATAACCAATAAACATGTGTCGACACACGTGAAGCTGTTTAAAAGGGACTAAAATGTAAATACTTTATAAAACAAGGGGCTATAGGAAATTATTCAAATAACAACGACCAAACATGCATTTTTTAAGGATTTATTTACACCTGGAGCTCTTGCTCTGCTGCTCACAAGTCTCGCTTTCCAGGTCTCGATACTAACTCTAGATAGTGTCCTCAACACCTGTAGATTATTCCTCACTCAAAGGCGGTGCTTTGGTAATGCTTATTAGATATAGAAAAGAGAAAATGATGGGGGAATGGACCGATATCTTATGAGGAGGTTGGAACGAGATCAGATTCATAGATCCATGATGGATTTGATTGATCATATTACGTTAGGATGTAAAGAAATAATTGCCAATGATGAAGCAATGATCGGGATGTGTTAAAATCATGTGGATGACTCCGATTGGGTAGATCAGAAGTTAATTAACAATCTACAGATTTGAACCAAAAATGAATTAAAATTGATGAATTAAAGGCTAAAACAAAATACAAATTAACCTACTATAACCTATGGTGGTCGGTGATGGTCGTGGCCTCGATGCAGCGACGAAATGCTGGAGAAGCTTCACTCCTTGGAGCAAGTTTGACAGCCGTATGGATCTCGAGAATCCACCCAAATCTCGCACTCTCGATCAAGGGATACCTTCTTTGTCACTTTAGCATCTCCTGAGCTGATCTCAGGTGAAGAAATGGTGGAAATCGTATCAGGGATCAAAGGTTTCCAAGAGCTCTTATTTAGAGGAAATAGGTTTGGGTGATTTTGAAAATTTTATTGCAATTGAATCTAGACATGATTGTACAAAAGTTTATTTGAGCGCAAAAATTAGGGGAGCACAATTTAACCATTCATCTCACATTCATTTATGCGTCCGAATTTTGACAATAGTCATCGCTAACAAAATCTCTTTCAACACTTATTCTTGCAATTGGTGGAGTCAATATTGTCAAAGTTAGCCAACATATTAATCAATGGATAAACCACATCCTTTAAATTTTACCATTTTTGCTAGTTTCTTCAGAAATTTTTACGTCAACAACTTTATATAGTTGATTATCAAGTCATTAGAACCTCGATGAACAAATCTCAATGAAGATATTGTTGCTTAATTTATCCTAGATAAATCTATGGTTGAACTCAAGGACACAATATATTAGTTGATTTACTTTTAGTTTAAATACCTAGGTTAAGTTTATAAAAGTGATATTTTAGTCAATTATTACAAACAGAATGAATACATGATTTCTTTTTATAAGGTTTTCATAATGTAGACCAATTAATTATAAATGCCACACAATTTAACACAATGTAGTTAGTTAAACACAATGCTGATTACAACAAAGCCCCTGAATTGTAGGCTGAAATAATTAGTTTTTAGTCAAAACATATACTAATATGATGATGTACAACCTAGATAAGGAATGAACTAATTGATCAATTAAACCATGATACATCTATGCCTTCATTCATTATCCTAATTTAAATTAAGATAGTTTCATTTTAGATTAAATAAATAATCACTTAAACAAGGAATGAAACATCAACGATGAATTTTCCTAAGTTAACTATTTAATTTGATGTTTAATCTGAACTTAAAGAAATGTCAGTATCACTAATCAAGCAAGGAAATTGTTATGTAACTACTTACTGATTAATGCATTAATTCAGAAACCATGTTAAACCATATGAAAGATTACTTAGCTTTCCAATGAGACCAAAATCAAGGCAATCAAATTCATGGTGTTCAAGATATTCATTAAATAATACAAGGGCTATTTTGTAAGAAAAAACATGATTTAAAATACATATAACATCAAAAACAAGTCCTGTAAGGGCGAAAATGTAAAAAAAGTTGGTGAGACATATCATCAAAAGAACTAGGTGCTCCACGTGTTATGCGTGACACGTGGACTGCTATGAACTTCTCTAGAGCCCATGCTACTACAAGCATTTCCTTTTCAGTAACCCTATAATTTTTCTATGTAGGATCTAAGACTTTACTTGCATAGCGTAATGGAAATGGTATCCCTTCTCCCCTCTATCTTGACACATCTCCTATTGCATAATCTAAAGCATTGGTCATGATCTCAAAGGGAAGAGACCAGTCAGGAACTTGCAAGACAAGCAAGTCAATGATCATTCTTTTCAAGAGCTCAAAGGCCTCAAGACGCCTATGATCTATAATGAACTCCGTGTTTCCTAAGAGCTAAGTCAGTGGTCGAGAAATCTTTGAAAGATCCTGAAGGAATCTTCTATAAAATCCAACATGCCTTAAATGAATATATTGACTTGATGTTGGTTTGTGGATAAAGCTTCTTAATCACATCCACCTTGGTAGGGTCAACCTCAATTTCCTTTTTGGAGATGACATGCCCCAACATGATATCCTTCTAAATGATGAAATAACTCTTTTCTTAGGAGAGCACTAGATTTACCTCCCTACATCTTTGTAGAACTCCATTCAAGTGTGCAAGACATGAATAAAAGGAATCACCATGATCTAAGAAATCATCCATGAAGATCTCCAGGAAAACTCTCACCATCTCGACAAGTACAACAATCATGCATCGTAGAAAAGTGCATGGGATAGCCTGAATGGTATACGCTTGAATGCGTATGTTTCGAATGGACATTTGGACATGGTCTTTTCCTGGTCTTCAGGGACTATGGCCACTTGATTGTAGCAGAGTACCCAACAAGAAAACATAAGAACTATTTCCCTGCTAAACACTCAAAATATGATCAATAAACGACAAGGGAAAGTATTTTTCTTGATCGCGACATTCTAGCATATGTAGTCCACACAGACACACCACTACATGAGTACTCATGTTGTAATCTCAACTCCTTCCTCATTGGTAACAAATTGAATTCTCGACTTCATCGGGACTACATGTAGTTGGGACACCCATTTGGAGTCTGAGATGGGGTATATAAAACCTGCTCCACATCATTTTTCGATCTCTTTCTTTACGATTTCCCTTAGATTCAGATTCGATCTTTTTTAAAGCTCATGGGAAGGTGACAGAACCCAGAGTTTCCCACTTTTGATAAATGACATATTGTTGTTGTAGCCAAGCTAATCGGAGATTCATTAAAAAGTGACCACACCGAGGAATAAATATGGAAATAAATCCTTAATTCAGTCACAATTACTTATTTTAATTACATAAGTCCCAAGGTCAAACTTATGGAGGTAATATGAGGGTTCAGAGTCAATCTTTAGATAATCTAAGAAAATTAGGTTTTTCAGAGAGAAATGAATATTTTGTTCTTGGTTGTATTTTTCACCTTTTTATAGATTATTGAAACTAAAGGAGATGTAATTGATTGATCAAGGAAATATGATGCATGGTTGTTCAAAATATAATTTAATGCAATAAAATAATGTTATGCTGGGTGGTGAGAAACAAACTAATGAATGTAATATTTTTTGTGATTTTAAATTGATGCAATATCGTGATGCAAAATGGTGAATATGATAAATGCAACCCAACCAAGCAACCAATTCAGTCTAGAGCCTAGTAATTAATTCAAGAGCAGACCAAGACAATAAATTCAATTAATGAGCATGTACCCCAATGATCATCAAAAATAACTATTTAATTAAGTTTTGATTAATTTCTTGAAATAAATCCTCACTAATCACCTGTGATTGAGCAATTAAGTCAATGAACAGAATAGTAATGCTTAGAATATAAGAAATAATCTCCTCAAATATTTAACATCAAATACTATCTCAAAAGTAGAATCTATGTGTGTCTAAAATGATAAATAATAAATTAAGGTTTAAAATGACATGCAAAACACAAAAATATGATAAATAATGCCAAAAATACAGTTGTTTGATGTAGTAGGGAATAAAATGCAATTAAAATAAATAAATACTTGCATTTTGGGCCTTCTAAGGGCTTTCCTACAAATTCCAAAGTCTCATGAGTTGCTGATGTAAATTACCCCTAGTGGAGTTACTCTAGTAATATCCTGTAACTAGGAGGGACCACATGTAGTTTGTCTTGTTGCATGTGCGTACTACACGTGAATTGTACCTTCGTGCTATTCTGGGGAACTGTGAGAGATTATTTGCAATTTTCCTACCTTGCGTGTGAGATGGTGTGGTGGGGAGAGTCTTGGCGAGCCCTCCAGGTGGCATATTCTTCCAACATCAGGGCGCCCGAAGCTTGTGGAACGGGGCAAGCCTCCACGTGTGACACTATTGTTTCTTCGGGAGGATCCAAAGCTCGTGGTTTAGATCCAACACTCAAAGTGGATCTTGGATGTCCATGGGAAGCTGGATCTATGACTGGATTTTGGGAGAATCTTGATGGATGGGATCGCTCCAGTTCTTGATTCGATGGGTGCTGTAGATCCTAGAGTTCCTCTTCCTTGTTTCATCTAGGAGCAACTCGTGTTGCGACGCTCAGTTGGTTGCAAGGTGGAGCTCAGTTGGTGGTCGACGAAGGCAGTCAGAGTTTGATGGTGGTGAGGTGGAGCTTGGACATCAAGCAAAGGCAGTTATGGAAGAGGAGCCGATGGACGATCGTGTGAGGTTTTGCAATGATGATCGATGGGTGAAGAGAATCGAAGAAAACGAATAAGGTGATGAACGTAATCACCTAGAGATGTTGAGAAGATGCCTCAACTCCAGTCTTCTCCTCAGCCGGAGGTGGTCACGGTGAAGATTTGTTGGCCTCCTGAGGGGTACAATATCACGGTGGATGTCCACCATGGATCTCGTCGCAACGGGATCGTCGTCTGCGACTGATAAATCTCCATTTTATCACCTTTATTCTGTCATTTTAGCCTTAAAAACCCAAGCTAATGCATGTAAATAGCATCATTTTGTACATATTAGCATTCATTATTTATTGCATTTGTGTAAATAATATTGTCTTTAATGCCACAATTATAGAATAAAGTGAAGAAAATAAAAAGAATAAAATGCAAAGGTATTTTGTTACCCTAAACCCTGAGACCAAGTAAAGAATTGATGTGCTCGACATGGAATAAAGTAGGGGGAGATAAGGGCCGAAAATACAATAAAAATCATTTTTTATCAATAATTCATTTTAACACCCATTTTGCTCTTTATTATTTATTGATCAAATATAGAAACTTTGTACATGAAAGTTGTAGATAATGATGTAAGTAAACATACAAAATTGAGTTTGTACAAAAAATACATAGTGTTCTTTTTATATACAGAATAAAAAAGAAAATCTCATCTGTACAAACCCATATCTTCCAAATAAAAACTCAAAATGTATAAAAATCACTCTAATTGTATATAACTTTTAATTAGCTGTTTAATGAATGTGGTTTCATATTTTTCAGAGTTAAGGTGTGAAAGTTAGGTTTTGGACCCCTATTGTACATGATACTTGGATAAAATATTAATTTATTTAAACATTATTATTTTATAATTTTATATTTTTATAATTTTGTATATATTACCTATAACTCATGTACACATTAAAACCACAATAAAATCACCAATAAAATATTAAAATAAAATAAATATGTAAAACATATAGGTAAGATACCATGATAATATTTGTAGATAAATAAAAGAGAAACTATTCTTTTATTCTTTTACTCTCTTGTATCTTTACACTCTTGTAAGTATTATTCATATTCTTTTAAAATTATAAAGTTAAAATAAAACCTAAGAAAATGCATCATGACCAAATACATAGATGAAAGACTTGTATTTATACCTATATAATGTATATACCTATTTATTTGAATATACAAATAACATCAAAAAAATATAATAAAAATATATTTATACATTTTAAATAAGCCAAAATATAGAAAATAAGAGAATAAAATAATATAATAAAAAATACAAAATAAAAATAAAATAGTCAAAATATAGATAAATATACCTATAAATATATCCCTCAAAATTAGCTACTAATAAATATCCTCAAAAAATGTTTAAAAATCATAATAATATACTGCATAAAATAATAAAAAAATTATTTTATATTCAAAAATTAATAAAATCAATTACTATTTTAATTTTTTATTTTATAATAAACCAGTTTGTCTTATCTCCTAGCGGTTGACGTGGACCGATGGCGTTGCTTCCTTTGTTGACCTCCGTTCAACTGCCTCCCAGGCTCTGCTACTCGTCAGAACTGTCGAATCCCTGATTTTCATGCCTTTTTCCCACTTGATCCAACAATCAAACGCCCTTGATTCCTTCAGAAGAAATCATCATTGATCCTCCGCGAATCATGCCAAGCCTGCAAATCACCTGGACTTAGCCTCAATTCTTTCCAATCCAACCGTCAATAAGGGTGCCTATACATGTTTATATATAAGAACCTTCGACCTCCTTCTCTTCTTTGGTCTCCATTCCAAGCCTTAGATCCCTAAAATTTGTTCTAGAGAGGATCCTTGTGATAGTAGGAGTCTTCTCGAGGTCTGGTTTAGCTCCAAGAAGAGGAGGTGCACACACGACGACACTTTGGCCAACCTACTCCTTGCCATCGCCGGCAGGTATAAGAGATGTGTCTTTCGCCTTTTTAAGTTACATTTAGTTGCAGGTTCCATTTTCTATTCTTAGATTAGGTTTTTACTAAACTAAGTAGGGTAAACCTCCATCTCGTAGTTCGTCGGAGTTGAGCTCCGACGAACTCCTCCGTGCGTTATCTATTGTTATCCGTCGCTCTAATTACCTCCTCTCGGTTCCCCTTCCCTTGCTCTTCACTTCGCCCACTCTCATTCACCCATATCCATCGTGGATCTAGAGATCAGATCTCCTCCACCGTTGCTCCACCGGAGATCTCTGCCCGCACCACCTCACTTCCATTCCACTCCCCGAAACCCTCATTCCCCTTGGTTGTCTTTATTGAATCACCCTGCAGGTAATGGTGGGCCAAAGGGCATTGTTTGAGTTGATTTCGCGTGCAAAGAAGGTACCTGGAGCCCATGATCTTTCTCAACCTGATTCTGCTTCGCTAGGGCTCCGACGTACTTCCTGAGGATCCTATTCGGTGCTAAGGAGACCAAGCTCTGTTTTGCCCTTGCAATGAACCTTCCAGACGATCTGAGGAGCCCAAGAGGACGGATCGAAGCCTGTCGCCGGCTAGTTCATGCCTTGTTCTTCTTGAGCTGCTCCTAGCTGTTCTGTCACGCCATCGTCCTAGATCATAGAGCAGCCGTCCGATGCGCTTCGTTGAGCACCATCAGATCAGAATTGGGATCTAATCCCAAAAGTCCATCACCGAAGCATCATCCATCATCGAGATGACGACACGTGTTTAAGTGATGAAAGATAACTGTTTGATGACGCGTAAATTAAGGGGTAAATTGCTAAATCTATCTCGTACATTTTTGTATTTATTATTTAGTCTTGTAAATAAATTGTAACATGTAAATAAAATAGGTGAAATTGCATTTCGACCCTCCTACTTACTATATATTACATTTAGATTCATGGCAGGTCATCTAACATATTGCCCCACATGAGGTTGCATTTTGCAAGTGTACCCCTATTAGTTTTTATATTTATTTTTGGTCCAATAAAATTTCAAGCATATTGTATATTTTAGTTAAATTGCATAGGGGCCCCAGGAATTTATTGATTTCCATGTATGCCCATGGAAACAATTGTATTTTTGTATGCTTGATGGATTTATTTAAATAGCTACTGTGCTCCAAAAATCATGAAAAATAATTATAAGTTCCCGATTGCTCGTAGCTTCTTGCCATGATTTTTATTTGAAATTTTGGGCATTTTTTATGTTTATTAAAAATCTTTTTGAGCACAAACAGTCCTTGTCTAGTGTATAAAATACCAAAAATATAAAAACACTTCTGAAAAATCCTTGTTTATTTAGATTTTTTTAGCCTTTGGACCCAAAATCATTAAAAATAGAAAAAGAAAATTCTTAAAAATTGAAAACCCCTCAAAATTGTTATAAAATTCTAAAAAATATAAAAACTCCAAAAATAGTTTTCTCTGTTCTATAATTTTCTCTATATTATTATCCCTACGTTAAATTGATTTGGAAAATTTTGGATTAATTTTTTATTTTTATCTCGATTTCAATCCCAACCTAGTATTTGGTCCCTATTTTAAGTTATTTTGGATTAAAAATTAGCAACATTCACAAAAAAACACACAAAAATAGTAGAAAATCATTTAAACAAAAAATTATTTATTTCTACAACTTTTGGATAATTTTAGTTATATTTATAACTAAATTATATATTATTATATATATTGTCTTATATATCCTATATTAAATATTAAAAATAAAAAAAAATAAAAATATAAAAATAAAATAAAAAATATATAAAATCAAAAACAAAATACAAATTTATAAAACAAAATTATATATATATATATATATATAAATTAAAACACACAAAAATAAAATAAGTGACATGCTTGTACATAGTGTAAGTTTTTTGAAAATAACTATAGGCTTCAGTTTTAACTCGCTTTTTGTGCTATCAATTGCTTTGACTTATATTGTGAGTTATTTGCTGATAACTTGGGTTCCTTGAGCGATCAACACATCGACTGTGGTTTCCCAGTGAGATTGTACGACCCTCTACAGATCTCTGGTTATCAGTTGGCACCATTGACGGGGAGTAATGAGCGTAGCCTATTTTTGTCATTTATTTTGTATAGTTATTCCAGCTTATTCCTTTATTCATCGTTGTCAATAATAATTGATTTTATTTTGCACATAGCCATTCGATTCTTCTTTGTATATAACTCATTTTGATTTTATTTGATTACTTTTTCTAATCTGGATCTCTTTGTCACTTTGTTGCAAGGGCCTGCCATGCGAGGACGGCTTCTTAGGAAGCTTATGCAGCCATGTTTGGTGGAGGTTGGTCTTCCCTATGTGACCAGTTGGAGAGGCTACAAAGGAAGCAAGGAGAAGGGAGGCTTGGAGATAGTTTAGCCTTATTTATGTATTTATTGGTGAGAGAGAGACTTATAATATTTAATAATTAAGACTTAGACTCTACTCTCCATAATGAGGTCCAGTGCCCGAGTGTCTGTTCACCTGGGGGGCTCGTTGCAGTTTCCGTTTTTCTTGCCATCTTTTATTTTGTTTCCTATATTTTGAGTTTTCCACCTTATTTTTATTTGTTTTGTGTGCATGGATCCCCTAGACTTAGGTTGCTTGCCTCAGTAATTAGGACCAAACCCTGAAAAGAATGCATGTACCTATAGTCTCTTATGTTTGGATCTAGTCAAATTAATAAATGTCGGTTATTTGGATTCCAACCCATGTGTTGTTAGAGACATCATACAATGCTAGTAGGACCCGTTGTGGCGAGCACAAAGATGTCTCCAAGACCGAACTGTAGGGTTTGTCTTTCAATACTTTACATGTTGTTCTTCACGATTAATAGCAGCTACTATTTAGGGAGATTTTATCGATTGCACACTGCCATATAGATAGGTTTACGAATTCTGCATTGCATACCACATGGAGAGAGCTGGTAAGTACGGTAAGTTATCTAACTCAGCATGCATCATTAGATTCAATGGTAAGATTTCCATCGTTGAATTGACATGCACAACTTTTTTGCTATCTTCCTCTGATTTTGAGCACCTAGGACTTAAATAAAAATCACAAAAATGTTAGGCACCTGTATGCAAATAGATCCAAAAAAGTGAAAACCCAAAAATTAAAACAAAGGGACTGCTAAATAAAATTTTACCTTAATTAAAATTTGTAATGGACCTTCATTGTTTTGGGTTCATAAAGCCCTCATTGTTTTCAGGTACCTTAGGAGGGGACCAAAACCCCTCCCATGAGCGAGGCACGACCCACTAAGGATTAGAGCCAAAACCCCAGTCTGTAACTGTCTTGTGTATCACCAAGGTTTCTGAAGTATTGGCGTTTCTATCGTACACTACTGAGTAGGGCCTTGTCAGCGATGGTCTTCTCGCCTTGTGTGGAACGTCGACATGGTCTGAAGTGTTGAGCCTAGGTCGCACCTTCACGAGTGTGTCTGTCTCATAGGTTTGCATCGAAGTAGGTTCTTGCACGCTAATGGGTGATTCTCGTTCGACTGAGGATCGAAGTAGCAGTTTCGCCTATTGGCTTCCTCTCTCAATTTCTTTGGCTGAGTAGGGATCCAGGAACGGTTACAAGGACCTTAAAAAGTGCAGAATATAAGTTACAAAGAAGGAGGACAAGTACAAGATACTTTTCTAGCAGTACTCGCTATATTATAGGGTTAGCGTGCTAAGGACTTGTTAAACGATATGCCTGAAACAACAACTCTAAAACATAAAAGATAATAAATAACCGATCCTTAACAGCTTCACATGACATGAGTTGGTGAACTCAATTTTGTATTATGTTTCTATGCATCTAGATTAAGGTTCAAATATCAAAGTCCCACGCACTTGCACCAATTTTGTCATATGTGTCCTCCATTTTGACCCCTACTAAGTTTGAGCCTTACTACTATTTTACGCTCCATTTTATTCCTCGTTGACCATCGTATCTTTTCTCCTGCATCGATCTCCTTCTTGCTTCATGTTGTTGATCCATGGATGGTTCATTCAGGACTCTGCCAACACCCACATCGATTCCATAGACTCAACATCGTCAATAATTCGAGACGATTCCAGAGAACTTGGTCCAGACCTTGCGGTCTAATATCTAGACTCCTCATCTTCTTTTCTTTAACCGCCCAATAAATCAGGATCACTTCTGTCGCACCTTCACTGTTGTAAATGAGAGTCGATTACGGTCTACATCTTTTTTATTCACAATACTCTGGGATTGATCCTAATTCCATATTCATCTTAGCTGCCGGTATTCAATTTCAAGTGGTATGATTGGGAATTTTTCACATTTCAGATAAAAGCTAGCCCTAGTCAGGGATTCGACATAGAATTCATCTCTCTTCGGATTCAGACCCAGAATGGCTCCCGATGGAAAGGGCAAGATTCAGCAACCTCCCCAACCTGAGCAAGTACATAAGCTAGACCAAAATCAGGTGAATGCTCAGTTGTTGGCATCCATCCAGGCCATTCAGTAGTAGCTTATAGAGCAGGCCCTAGCACAGACTGCATTCAGGAGATGTTGAATGATGTGATGAATAGACCAGCAGGAGGAGGAGTAGGTGGACTCTGTGATGATCCAGATGAGGAAGAGCCATAACAAGGAAGACAAAAACCCATGCTAAAAGAGACATATAATCTTGGAGAAAACCAGATGACCGAGTGGATCCCCATTCCGCTGGTGCATGCTCACTTTGAGATCAAGCCTCAGTTCCTTGCTCTTCTACCATCATTTCACAGGAATACCGATGATGATCCTTACATTCACCTACAATAGTTCTCACGCATCTGTCGTACTACCCACTACACCAATGTTCCTTTGGATGTAGTGAAGATAATGGCATTCCTCTTCAGTTTGCAAGACAAGGCCCTATGTCAGGTCAATCATTTTGGAAAGGTTTGTGATGACATGGGAGGAACTGAAATCCGCCTTTCTGCATAAATTCTATCCTCTAGATCAGCTCAACCAGTTGCGAGCCATGATCAGTAACTTCTCCCAGGGTGCCCGTGAAACCATTTATGAAGCATGGGAGAGATTTGCAGACCTGCAGGAGAAGTTCCCCCATCATGAGATACCAAGAACCTGTTGGACATGCGAGCCCACAATGAGCCATTATGCAATAAATGTTATTGTAAATATCATTCCTCTGATTCGAAATGAAGAATAAATAATTTGCATAATAGATCCCTTAGTACAATTAGGGTTATTTACCATGGTAGTCTTGATGATCATACATCTGTTGATTCAATTATTGGATCATAAAGGCTGGTGATTGGATGAATATCTAAAGAGTTAGATTGAGGACTCATCAAGTACCGCCAAATGATTATTAAGAGAGGATCTCTAGTCTGAGTAGGATATGGCAATCCTTTCTCACTTGGTTGATATCTGACCGACCTCTTGATGCAGGTCCTCTGCATGGGAATAGAGATTAGGAGGTGTCAGATTAGTTAGGTCAAACAGTTGACTTAACGAGATCGAGATAACCAAAGTCCTATGTCGTATGCTGTCACGATATAGGCACGCAACTTTTGACAATAGACAGATGTGTTACTAAATGTGTGAGTATGTATATTTGGCAGACCAATAGGTTGATGACCTAATAAAGGTCTATACACTGGCTCGCTTGTGTGCATATAAGGGAATATGAGTAATGCAATCTCTCAAAGGGATCATACAGTTTCATTACTGAACCGGAAGGCATGAGCTCACTCATGAGATATTTGGAAGAATCGAATTCCGTGCACGGTCATCTCGCTTTGGAAGCTTGACTCAATTTGTAGGTTTGATATATACTTTTGGAAAGTATATGATCAACACCTAGGTATGATATATGCTTTTGGAAAGTATATGATCGATACCATCTCCCAATAGTAAAATGAGAAACTTAATGACAAATCCCTCAAGGAGACAATCTAAAAGAGATCTAAAACTTCAGCTTTATTCTAGGTCTTCCAGTATGCAGGATGTATATGTATTGGGAATATCTGAGGGTGATATGATCATAAACGATTGTATAACCATGACGCTTCCATTCCGAGGGAGTGATGAAAGAGGTCTGGATTTTAAGGACTCCTCTCATAGAGAAGTAATATGATCTTAGTCCAAATGTTGGACATTGATCTGAATGTGATTCAGATTTAATGAGAAGATTAGATTTACGGTCTTGATTTAATCAAGCATCTATGGGAGGTCTGCAAGATCTGGATTTGGGATGTGATCGCAATATCCAATTTACTATACATGGAACAATAAAATCACCATGTCCTTATCTCCAAGTATCCGCGGTGAAAGCACATTATCCTTGATAGAGTTCATGGATAATTTCATTCTTGATATATGTATCTGAGCATTGAGAAAAATGGATAATTAAATGTGATTAATTATCATGAGTAATATGAATTTGATTCATATTATAAGGAGAGTTATCTGAGATAATTAAATTTGATTTAATTATCAAAGATGTGAATAATGTGAATGTGATTCATATTATTTGGGCATAAGAGAATAGAGATCCAATATGATTAAATGTGATCTAATTATCCTGGATAAGAATAATGAGGATAGCACTATCCATATTATTCAAGTATATTATAAATGTGATTTATAATATATTAAAGATAGCATATTGTGATTTATATTTGTTAATTAATTATTGATGTGAATTGGATTCACATTGGATGATTAGTTGAAAATATAATTTACATTTTGTTTTGTGATGTGAATAAGATTCACATAATTTCAATGGCTTGATTGAATTTTTTCACAAGATAATTGTGAATTATTTTTTGTGAAAAATATTTACAACAACAGTTGTTGTAAATCATAGAGATCTCATGAGATAATGAGATCTCATGAGATGATTGGTAGATGTCCCCCTTTTTTGGGGATGTGGTTAGTCTTTTCATTATCTCCAAGACTAGTCAAAGTGATTTAAATTGGGATTAATTATGTTGATTTATCAATATAACTTAATTCAAATTAAATCAATTGTTGTTTTGTTTTTAGAACAACATCTTAGCCATTGAAAGAAACACAAATCAATCTCAAACATTGATTGTATGTTGTCCATGGATTGAGATCCATGGACTCCCAAAACCCTATATAAGAAAAGGCACCCCTTACTTTTTGAGTCACATATTTACAATTAATGAATGCTCTCTCTCCGTCTCTTTCTCCATGCGCCAAGACTCTCTCTCTTTCATAGTGGTCATCCACCATGGAGCCCTTGTGAGAGTCGTCATCGTTGCAGCATCATCGTTATGTTGTCGGATCATCTACTCATGGATCTCCATCTCCCTCGATGCGGCTCGGTCGTGCAAAAGATGTCAGATCTCATGTGACGAGATCAAGAGATTCGCTACGTGGATCATCAACTTGGATTGCGAGAAGGACGCATCTCGTCAACGCGCTCGCAAGCGTCTCCTACGTCAGATCGGACTTGAGAAAGAGGTCTCTTAGTTTAGATACTCTATCGCAACCACGCTTCAAGAGGTAAACCTTATACCTATTGTGGTTTAGATGAAACGATCTGAGAAAGGTTGTTGGATCTTGTGGTTTCATCACATTAAAAATTTTTAAATTCCGCTGCATCGAGCAACTAGTGCGACTAGTTGCTCCCGATCGCATTCGATGCGATCCACATGCTTCCGTGATGTGCTAGAGGATCTTTCCATATCCTTAAGGACCGATATAGTCCAACACTTTTTCAGGGGACTGAATGTAGAGGGCCAAAGGCTCATCGACACAGCCTTTGGGGGATCTCATTTCAACAAGGATGAAGATGTGGTATGGCAGATTTTTGATGAAATGGACAAAGGAGAGGATGCCCTCTCTTCATCCCGTGCATATCAGAAGCAACCAAGATCCTCTAGAAGCAAGTACATATGGCAACGTCTCGTGAGGCGGAGAAAGATGAGAGCTCCAACCTCAGCATCATCGGGGGCCATCTCTCAAAGGTTGATATCATCAAGAAGTGGTCACATGATCTCAAGAAGCTCTTTGTGATCGAAAAGAGGATGCAACAGTTAGATAAGCTGGACTAGATCACCAAGAAGTTGGAGCTTCTTGTGAGCACCATCAGCTCAGTCAAGTCGGCGATACCATCTACAAAGAGTCCTACTGAGAAGAAGGACGAGCCATCACCTCCACAACAACCTCATCCAAGTCAACAGCTACCGGCAGTCTAGCACGTGTACCACGTGCAGGCACCCGAGCAAAGCCCGCCGCTACAGCAGATGGAGTTTATCAGTCGAACTTCCTTTCACCCTCTGATCCAGCATTCCCAGCACCACCACCCTTGATTCAGGAAGTCAATGATGTTTGGAGCAATGATGCACAACCAACCAGTCCTGCCAGACACCCCCAGGGCCAGCCACAAGCCTACAGGGCCTACCACCAACCTCAGGGTGGTCGTTTCGAGAAATCCTCTCAACCTCCACCTCAATACCACCAGCCTCCATAGTACCAGCACCAATGGAGGCTGAATCAACGGTATTCATAGCTGCAGTACCGCCAGCCACAACTGTATCACTAGTACACAGCTGCACCATCTCAGCAGTACCTTCCTCCCTCTTGCGAACAGTACTAGCTTCCTCAACCTCTCCAGCACCACCAGCAGTCATAGCCTCAGCCCCCCAAACTCTCAGCAACGGCGTGGTCTGCACGCTGAACCTTCTAAGGTGAATCCTATGAACCCTACCTTGGAATACTTGGCCCAACTTGTCAAAGGCATAACAGATATGATGAAAAAGTTATATGACCTTACTGTCACCAAAACTTCCATTCTGACATTGGTCGAAGCAAATCCCAATAGCTTCAAACGTAAAGAGTGGGAAGAATGTGATGTTCGATCCTTGCTTGTAGAGTCAAATGATTTTAGTATTGTTATATCTAATGTTGTCCCTCTCATGAGTGGTTGGACTTTGCCTCCAACTGCCACAAGTAAAGGGAAAAATAAAACTCTGACAGGTGAACCATCATCTTCTGTATTATTGAGGAAAAGGAAGAAGGAGGAGCCATACCAACTGCCATTCACCTCCACCACCATCAGCTAAAACACCAAAAAATTTGAAAATTCAAAAAGATCAAAAAGATGTTTGCAGCCGAAGTGAAGTTGAGCCAGCCATGGAGGAGCCGCCAAATGCAACTGATCCTATGCCAACCGACGGAGCAGAGTCCCCACTTTTTGCTTGTCCACCAAAACCACTATCATCGTCTCCAGCGTATACTTTTTTTTGTGATTTGGATGTACAGAATATTGTGGACAAGGATTTTATTGTAAATAAGAACTATATTTTTTATTTTAGTACTGTAATTTTTCCTTTGCCTAAGGTAATAGAAAATTCCAAAAAATTGTAAAATGAAAAAGTGCATTATCTGATCCTGGAGTTGTGGATATCATTGATAATTTGACTGTTGAGAATCCTTTAATGAAGGCCATGGAATACATGTCCACTGTGAAGAAAGAAGAAAGGTTTGAAAGAGGCATGTACAAACAAGTGTTAACCAACACGTAACAATAGACGCTGACAGGTAGAAAAGCATGTCCTTACTATGGACACTATCACAGCAATTAACAATCTCCCACAAAAAAAGCAAGACAAAGGAGCACCTTTGATCAGTTGCGAGATTTTTTATCAAGTCTTTGAGCGAACCCTACTTGACAACAGTTCTTCCATCGACCTCCTTCCCTCCTCATTATTGCAAGAATTCGGTCTAGGTTCTCTCAAACAAACATGAATGATCATTCAGTTTGCTGATCAATCCATCAAGTGACCTTTAGGTCTTTTGGAAGACGTTGTGGTATAGGTGTAGATCATGTAGTTTCCAATTGATTGTATAGTCCTTGATATGGACTCCCCACACGCTTACTCTAGACACCTATTATCCTAGGTTGGCCATTCCTGTGCACCTCAGAAGTCATGGTTGATTATGGGTCTGGAAAGATCATGTTCCGCTCGAACAATAACCGAATCATAATAGACATGATCGGCGAGCCTAAAGTCATCACTGATGAAAGTCATGCAGTACCGCCTGAAGTAGACTATGACTTCATTTTAAAAATCAAAGATACACCACTCCTTTTGAACAATTCATGGACATAGGAAATCCTCTTTCTTTACGGGGACCTTGAAAGTATAGTCGATGCAAGCTCCGTCGACACTTGGGAGATAAAGTCCAATGTGCTGATGCATCTTTTTTATTCCGATGATTCACTCCAGCTCGAACATAATGAGTTCAATGCAGATCCGTTTGATACATTGTCAGAGTATCAACAAGACACTAAGTTTAGTACTCCTGCCAAAATTAAGGTAGATCATCCTCCGACCAGAAAAGTCTTCGAAGTGATCGAGAAGCGGGCCAGATTAGAACTTGAATCAAAGCCACTCTCGGCAGGACTCAAGTATGATTTCGTTTTTGGGTCCACAAATATGTATCCGATCATCATTAGCAGCAGACTGACTCTGGAGCAAGAATGTCAACTCCTCGAGGTTTTAGAGAAGAACTGCAAGGCACTTGGATGACATGTTTCAGATCTTCACGGGATAAATCCTGCTCTTTACTCACACCACATCTACATAGAAGAAGATGCCAAGCTGTCCTGCGAGTTTCAAAGAGGACTGAACCCAAATCTGAGGAACGTCATCATAAAGGAAACCACAAAGTGGTGTAACGTAGGTTTCATTTATCCCTTCTCCGACTCCAAATGGGTAAGCCCACTACACTTAGTTCCAAAGAAAGCATGGCTTGTTGTGGTGACAAATGATAGAGGAGGGGAGATATATACTCGAGTACTGGCATCCTAGCGTGTATGTGTTGACTACGCCGCCTCAATGCAACAAGTAAGAAGGACCACTTCCCCTTGCGTTCATTGATCAAGTCCTGAAAAGATTGGCTGGTAAGGAGTTCTTCTGCTTTTTGGTTGGGTACTCTGGGTACAACCAAGTGGTAATCGCCCCTGAAGACCAAGAGAAAACAACCTTCACTTGCCTATTCAGCACCTATGCTTTCAGAAGAATGCCCTTTGGACTGTGCAATACACCAACGACATTCCAGAGATGCATGCTTACAGTCTTAGCTGAGATGGTAGACAATTTTCTCGTGGTGCATATGGATGAATTCTCCGCCTATGGTGACAGCAACGATTCTTATCTAGAGCACCTGGACAGAGTACTTCAGAAATGTCATAAAGTCAATATGATATTATCATGGCAAAAGAGCCACTTCATGGTCACATAAGGGATTGTATTGGGTCACGTCGTTTCCAAACGAGGCATGGAAGTCGACCCAGCAAAGGAGAATGTGATTGTCGATCTTGAGCCATCTTAGATAATCAAGAATGTGAGGTCATTTCTGGGGCATGTGGGATTCTACAGAAGATTCATTCATGATTTAAGCCGCATCGCCTGACCTCTAACAGAATTGTTTTGCAAGGAGACCAAGTTCAATGTTGATCAGGAAGTTCTCCTTTTGTTCAATCAGCTGAAGGAGCTAATTACTCAAGCTCCAATCCTACAGCAGTCGGATAGGTCTCTTCTCTTTGAGATCATGATGGATGCATCAGATTTCACAGTTGGAGTTGTTATAGGACAAAGGAAAGACAAGGCACCCTATTCCATTCATTATGCCAGCAAAACATTAGATGAAGCCCGGAGAAATTACACTGTGACAGAGAATGAATTGTTGGTTGCGATATTCACCCTTGAGAAGTTCATATCCTATCTCCTTGGATCAAAAGTCAAAATCTACGCTGACCCCTCTGTTATCAGATATTTACAGCAGAAGAAGGATGCCAAGCCCAGACTAATCAAATGGATCCTTCTCCTCCAGGAGTTCGATTTGGAAATTAAAGACAAGCCTGGAGTTCAGAATGTGGTAGCAGATCATCTCTCTAAAATAGAGCCGCAAGATTCTCCACTGAGCAGTGCACCCATCACAGACACCTTTCTTGACAAGTTAATTTTTTGTTGCGGATTCACTCCCCTGGTACGCTGATATTGTCAACTACCTCATCTCGAGCGTAGTTCCAAATGAATGGACGAAGATTCAGAAAGACAAATTCCTGTCAATTATCCATTTCTACCAATGGGAAGATCCTCTTTTTGTTCAGGGAGTGCAGGTGCATTCCCCAGGCAGAGTAGCTTAGTGTCCTCAAGCATTGTCACTCGTTCGAATTTGGTGGAAACCACTCTAGAGATGGAACAATAGTGAAATTATTGCAGTGTTGCCTCTGGTGGCCTACACTATTTGAGGATGCATAAGCATTTGTCTATTGATGCAATGAATGTCAGTGATTGAAAGGCATCCTTACAGTTAAAGATTCCATACCCCTGAAGATCATTCAGATAGCAGATGTATTAGATGCTTGGTTTTGTATTGATTTAATGGAACCTTTCCCAAATAGTCAGGGATATGAGCACATCCTTCTTATCGTTTATTATGTGAGTCGCTGGGTTGAAGCTATCCCTGCTCGAGCTGTAGATAACCGTATAGTGTGCCTCTTTCTGAAAGAAAATACCATCTGGCGGTTCAAGATTCCGAAGACATTGATATCAGATGGGAGTAGTCACTTTGTTAATAGAGAGGTCAAGAAACTAACTAAGGAGTACAACATCGAGCACCGTGTTGCGTCTCCTTACCATCCTCAGACCAACGGCATGGCGAAATTATCCAACAGAGAAATCAAGATGATACTTCAAAAGCTTATCAAGCTCAAAAGAAAAAATTGGTCCCAACTCTGGGACTCAGTCCTTTAGGCATGTACCAAACCGCTTACAAGTCTCCATTGGGCAAGTCATCCTATCACCTTGTATATGGAAAGTCATGCCACCTTCTAGTGGAATTAATTCATAAATCATGTGGGCAGTTAACATCTGTAATTTGGAATCACAACAAGGTGGTCAGAAGAGGAAAGAGGATCTGAACATGCTCTTGTAATTCAGAGACTATGCATATGATAACACGTTCATGTACAAGGTGAAGGTTAAACACTGACATAACCGGCACAACAGACGAAAGATCTTCGAGACTGGACAGAAAGTGTGGCTATTCAATTCATAGTTAAAGATCTTCCCGAATAATTAAAAAAGCCAATGGATAGGACCATTCAAAGTTCAAGAAATGCGTGATAATGGAAGAAGTGTGATATTAGAATTGTCTCCTAACGCACAACCATTTGTCATCAATGGGCAACTACTGAAGGTCTACCTCGAGCATGATACTTTCTTGGCCGTTGTCGACTCTAGCCAAGTACCGCGCTCTTAAAATACCTCCACAACAGTAGCAACATCACAAGATTCAGATAATGCCACTCAAAAACTCTTCCTTTAATCTTTCATATTTTTTCCCTTTTCCTCTTTTTTTTCCAGTTTTTGTTATAAAAAAATGAGTGTGTTGTGTATCACCTCTTTTTGTCAGTATTCTACACTTAGGACGTACTTTGTCCTAAGCATAGGGGGTGTGCACCCCAAGTTCTTCTATTCTTTGATTCTCTCCTCTGTCTCCTCTCCTCATCTATACTTAGTGATATCTTACCCTAAGTATAGGGGGGAGACAGTCTGAGTACGATATGTTCATTCCCACCCTTGATCCTCCCTGCTTTGTGTACAATCTGTTAAACTTAGGATTGTTTGATCCTAAGTATACGGGGGACGGTCGACTTCTTACTTGTTATTCGTTAGACTTTTCTATAATAAGTACCAGTTATGTCTTTCTTTTTCTCTCTGATCTATGAAGACTAAGCTCAAACTAAGAATAGGAGGTTCGTATATACTGTGTATATACTTTAGCCAAAACTCATACTTTTGTATTTTTAATAATAATTATGGCTAAGCTACTTTATAAAACACAATATTGTGGCATTAAATTAATTAAAATTACATAATAAAAAGATGCATATCATTCCTCAAATTTTTTGTACAAACTGATTAATAACTCAAGCGAAAATACTTTTGGAAAATGTTTGAACAGTAGTCTGAAAATCCTAGTGAAAATCTTTTGAAAGGTGTTTGAAAAATATTTTGTAAAATGTTCTTAACCATTGTAAATTTTTTTTGTTTGTAAAATTTCTTTTCTTTGTGTGAAATAAAATTGTTTGAAAAACTATCTGCAAATGGTTTGGAAATAGTCAAAAATATTTTGAAATATATATATATATATATTATACTATTTGAAAAACCTTTGCAAAATGATTTTCAAATGAGTGTAAATGTTTGTAAAAATTCTTTGCAAAAATTATTTTGGAACTATTGTTCTCAAAATTGTTTGTAAAATCATTTTCGAATAAGTTTAAGGAATGTATACATCACATTAAAATTCTTTCTTAAGGGTATATACATATCTATAAAAATAATCACATATCCCTGGTAAATTCTTAAAAACCTAACTCTTATAAATATAAGATGCATCCCCGTGTAAATATTTGTACCGAGTTTTTATCCAAAATTGTTTGTTTTTAAAAATCATAAAAAAATTTAAAAAACTAAAAATACCAAAAACATTTTCATTTTCTTTGAAAAACACCAAAAAAATTGCATTTTCATCATCTTTTTCAAGAATCCAAAAAAATATCAAAATTATGAAAATTGCTTCAAAAATATGTTTTCTGTATAGCATTCACTTTTTTCAGATTGATTTTGATAATTGAACAAGTCTAAGTAAAAAACGGAGATTGAAGCTTGGATGGACCTTAAATCTACCTAATAACAAGGACCATATACGAGCTGGAATTGAGGTATTTCATGTCTAGTTGACTTAATTCTTTGAGGATCACAACACTTGGTTCAATGGATTCTTCTCTTCCTAAGTATGGTATTTTGGAGCACATGTACGGCTCTTGTTGATAATGACCTAACTTGAACACCAACACCTTTCACTTGTCTTAACTCAGTTGGAGTGGTGAGGGGATTGGATTTGCCAGTATGAGACGCACATAAGTGGAAACATTTGTCCTCGTCTAGGGAGGGAAGTTCACCCCAACCCATCCGGTAGTAGAGACATCTAAAGACAGGAGAGTGTGGGTTGCAATAGTTCTTCAAAAGAGGGATAGTCTACTAGATTAAGAGGAAAAACTAATTATGTAAATGTTGATGTATATAATATTTCAAAAAAAAACAAAAACACCAAAAAAAGTGGACATGCCTGATAGAAAATAAAATGCTCGTCGGAGTGTAAATATTTATATAGTCAATAAGTAAGCTTGTGCTTCAAAGTCATGATATGTGAGCCTACAGTTGGACGACTTGGCTACAGTGGTCAAGCATCCAAGGATAGGTAGCACACTGGCTACCGTCCATTCTTCTCTTCACCCCTCCTCTTGAGTTGGTTGTCACTTGAACATAGAAGGGAATACCTCGCTACTCAAGGAAAGAGCTGTTGGATTGAGGAATCATTGGATTGTCATGTTGGAGAAGTCAGTCTCTTTGTCATTTCAATTGGGGGGAGACACTATCACATACACTGTGTGAGTACGATTCATGGTCGTAAGGGTTTGCGTATGAGTTGAAGTATTCTGACCTAGCTATTGAGGAGACTTGAGTAGTGTTTTGGGATTCTCGAAGGCTGTTGTACTTCAAATCCAATTCCCAATAAGATTCCACCTGCACTAAAATTTTAAAGGCTCGACTTAAGCTCCAAACTTCGATTTTGTGAATACGAATATGATAATTAAAGTTATTCCACTCTCTTTCTTTTTCTTTTTTGTGTTTTTCTTTTCTACACTTATTGCATAAGTATTTGCTAGGGACTAGCAAAGGAAAGTATAGGGGGTGATGAATCTCCATTTCATCACCTTTATTATATCATTTTGGCGTTAAAAACCCTAGCTAATGCATGTAAATAACATTATTTGTACATATTAGAATTCATTATTTATTGCATTTATTGTGTAAATAATAATATCTTTATGCTAAAATTAAATAATAAATTGAAGAAAATAAAAATCATAAAATACCAAAGGTATTTACGACCCTAAACCCCGAGACCAAGTTAAGAATTGATGTGATCTACAAGGGAGAAAGTGGGGGGAGATAAGGGCCGAAAATGCAATAAAAAACACATTTATTTATTCATTAAAGATTCATTTGACACCCGTTTTATTAATTGTTATTTATTCATCAAATAAAGAAACTTTGTAAATGAAAGTTGTAGATAATAATGTAAATAAAAATACAAAATTGAGTTTGTATAAAAATAATACACAGTGTTCATTTTATACACAGAATAAAAAGACAAAATCTCAACTTCACAGACTCATATCTTCCAAATAAAAACTCAAAATGTATAAAAATCACTCTAATTGTATATAACTTTTAATGAGCTATTTAATGAAGGTGGTTTCATATTTTTCAGAGTTAAGGTGTGTAAGTTTGGTTTTGGACCCCTATTGTACATCATACCTGGATAAAATATTCAATTTATTTAATTTTTATTGGTTTTATAATTTTTAAAATTTTTTTTATAATTTTGTAAAAATTACCTAAAACTCATTTACACATTAAAACCATAATAAAATAACCAATAAAATATTAAAAATAAAAAGTATATAAAATATATAGGTAAAATACCCATCCTAATATTTGTAAATAAATAAAAGAGAAACTTATTCTTTTACCCTCTTATATTTTTATACTCTTGTAAATATTATTCATATTCTATTAAAAATATAAATCTAAAATAAAACCTAAGAAAATACATCATGACCAAATACATTGATGAAATAATTGTATTCATACCTATATAATGCATATACCAATTTATTTGAATATACAACATCACAAAATATATAATAAAAATATATTTATACGCCTACAATTAAGTTAAGAAATATAAAATAAGAAAAATAAAATAATAAAATAAAATATACAAAATAAAAATAAAATATTTAAAATATAGATTAATATACCTCTAAATATACCCCTCAAAATTAACTACTATCATATAACATCAAAAAATTGATTAAAAGTCATAATAAAATACTACATAAAATGATAAACATCTTTTTATTTTATACTTAAAAATTAATAAAATCAATTACCATTTTTAAATATTTATTTTATAATAAACCAAGCTGTTTTGTCTCCTAGCGGCCGACGTGGACCTATGTCATTTCTTCCTTCATTGACCTACGGTCAATTCCCTCCCTAGGATATGTTGCTGGTCAGAACTGTCGAATCCCCGATATTCATGCCTTTTTTCTACTCGATTCATCGATCAAACACCCTCGATTCCTTCACAAGAAATCATCATTGATCCTCCACGAATCACGCCAAGTTTGCAAATTGCCTGGACATAGACTCGATTCTTTCCAATCCAACTATCAACAAGGGTGCCAATACATATTTATAAATAAGAACCTTTGATTTCCTTCTATTCTTTGGTTACCATTTCGGGCCTTAGAGTCCTAAACCTTGTTCTAGAGAGGATCCTTGTGACAGGTGGAGTTTTCCCAAGGTCTAGATCGACTCCAAGAGGAGGTGGTGCACCCCACGACGGCACTCTGGCAACCCAGCTCCCTGCCATCGCTGGTAGGTATAAGAAATGTCTCTTTCAACTTTTTAAGTTTCATTTAGTTGTAGGTTCCATTTTTTGTTCTTACATTAGGTTTTTATTAAGCTAAGTAGGGTAAAACTCCATCTCGTAGTTTGTCGGAGTTGAGCTACGACAAACTGCTTCGTGTGTTATATATATTTATCTGTCGCTCTGATCACCTCCCCTCGGTTCCCCATCCACCGCTCTTCGCTTCACCCCCTCTCATTCACCCAGATCCATCGTGGATCGGAAGATCAGATCTCCTCCACCGCAACTCTACTGGAGATCTCCGCTCGCACCACCTCTCTTCCATTCCACTCCCAATGCCTCCACTCCACTTGGTTGTCTTTGTTGAATCTTCATGCAGGTAATGGAGGGCGAAAAGGCTCTATTTGGGTTGATCTCGTGTGCAAAGAAGGTACCTAGAGCCGTTAATCTTCGTAGACCCTATTTCGCTTTGTCAGGGCTCCGAAGTACTTCCTAAGGATCCCATTGGGTGTGGAGGATCCCTAGCTCCATTTTGCCCTCACATCAAACCTTCCAGACGATCGGAGGAGCCCAAGAGGGCAGATTGAAGAATGTCGTCGCCGAGTTCATCTCATTTTCCTCCTAAGCCCCTCCTGGTTGTTTGATCACGCCATCATCGCAGAACAAGCAACAGCCACCTGATGCGCTTCGTTGAGCACCATCAGATCAGGCCAGGGATCTAATTTAAAGCATCCATCATCGAAGCGTCATCTGTCATCCAAATGATGACACATGTTTAAGTGAAGAAGCATAACCGTCCGATGGTGCGCACATTAAGGGGTAAATTGCTAAATCTCTCCCCTACCTTTTTGTATTTATTAGTTAGTCTTGTAAATAAATTGTAACGTGTAAACAAAATAGGTGAAATTGCATGTTGACCCATGTACTTACTGTATATTACATTTAGTTCCATGCCAGGTCAACTCACGTGTTGCCCCATGTGAGGTGGCCATTTTGCAAGTGCACCCCTGTTAGTTTTTGTATTTGTTTTTATCTAATAAATTTTTAAGCATGTTGTATATTTTTGGTTAAATTGCATATAGGCCCTTAGAGTTTTTTTATTTTCATGTATGCCCATGTCAACATTTGTATTTTTGTGTGCTAGATGGATTTATTTAAAATGGCTATTATGCTCCGAAAATCGTGAAAAAATAGATGTAAGTTCCTGACTGATTGTAGCTTCATGCCATGATTTTTATTCACAATTTTGGGCATTTTTCATGTTTATTAAACACCATTTTGGGCACAAATAGTCTCTACTAGCGTAAAAAATACCAAAAAAATAAAAACACTTATGAAAAATCCCAAAAAATATATGTTGTCTATCTATGTATTTTTAGCCTTTGGACCAAAAATTATTAGAAATAGAAAAAGAAAACTCTTAAAATTTTAAAACCCAAAAGCCTATATACAAATCTAAAAAATTATGAAAACCCCAAAAATAGTTTTCTCCATTATATAATTTGATTATATTAAAATTCCTGTGTTCAATTTGATTTGGAAAATTTTGGATTAATTTTCAATTTTGAATTTCCATTTCGATCACGGTCTAATATTTGATCACTATTTTAAGGTATTTTTGAATTTAAAATTATATTAAAATTAGCAACACTAAAAAAATAACAAAAATAGTAAAAAATCATTGAAAACTCGAACATATTTATTTCTACAACTTTTTGATATTTTTAGTTATATTTATAACTATTTTATCTATTATTATATATATAGTCTTATATATCCTAGATTAAATATTTCAAATCTAAAAAAATCTAAAAAATAAAGGAAAAGAAATATATAAAATGAAAAACAAAAAACAAAATTATAAAACAAAAATAATATATATATATATATAAATTAAAACTTACAAAAATAAAATAAATGGCATGCTTGTACATAGTGTTATTTTGTTAAAAATAACTATAGGCTGACTTTTTTCTCTCTATGGTTCGACCTCTGCACACTTGCTTGTTATACATCTGATTATAAAGAATAATAAATTTTAACCCGCTTTTTATGCTATTCGTTACTTTGACTTATATTATGGGTTATTTGTTGATTAACTAGGGTTCCTTGAGCGGTCAACACATCGACTACAATCTCACCCTATGAGACCGTACGACTCTCTTCAGATCTCCATTATTAGCGACCTGGTCTCTTATCACATGTCCATGGTCCAACTTCCTATCTCTCTCATTTCAGTTTGATCGAGTAATGGAGGATGTCGATAAATGATGCAGTGATGGAGATTAATAGGAGAGGGAAGAAGGGATAATGGTCGTAGGTGGGTTCTCGCGGCTCAGTTGTAGGGAATAATGATATTGAAGGGGGAAGGATGTTGCAGCAGATTGAAGAAGGGATAAGGAACTGGGAAGCGATCGTTGGGCGAGGATAAAGTTAGGAGAGATCATGGGAGTTCGACGGAGATGGGTGGTTGGTGAGGGAGCGAGGGGATATAGTTAGGTTGGTAGTTGGGTTATCGTCAGAGGTTACAGGTCTACGTAAGGCAGTGCAGGGTCAAGGAGGGAGGTTGAGTGGATGGTGCAGTTTGAGAAGGGATCACTAGTTAGGGATATGCAAGGGGTTGAAGGCCAGTCACCTGCTAGATAGAGGGGGTAGGAGTCATGTGCAGCACGTGAGGTGGGGGTGAGAAGATGCCCATGCACATGGCATGTTGGGAGAGAGAAGGAGGGGAGACCGAGAGATAGGTGGCTCCATTGAGTTCGCGCCATGTGGTGCATTGACAGGATGGTTTACTAGTGTAAAATGTATTAATAAATAGACAACAAATAGAAAATGGACTCCAATGCAAAAGTGCATAATACGAAAAATATTTAACTAAATATGATCTATATTGCACGTGAAGGACTTAAGTGCAAATGTAATGATCTAGGTAAAATATGTTTTTATGATATTTTATGTATATAAAATATTATTTTATCTTTGCAATTTTTATTTGATTCTCTATGGACAAATAAATAATGCAAAAATACAACATGATGTGAAATAATCCAAGGAACACAATGCATTTTTTTATGAGTCAAAATAAGTCAGATTGCAGATCACAAATGAGTGGATTAAGTCAGTAGGCTCGAGTCGGAATCTGTATTTTTTATTGCTTTTATGAATTTTTTTTTGTTTTCTTATGTAAATTATTATAATAACGAATAAAATAAAGAACTAAAATAGAAAATAATTAGAAAAAGTTAGATATGCACATGAAATGATAGGTCAAAATCAACAAATATGTATACTGCGCAGTTAGGTCCCAAAACCCAATTTTCACAAATGAAATCCGATTATTTTGAATTTGATCTTGATCTATTTATAATTGAGTGGATATTAATTAAAAAGTAAGTAGAGAAGATTTAGACACTATATGAGAGAGATATCAATATTTTTGTCTTTTTCTCCTAAAATTAGGGTTTGGGACTTTTTTGAATCTATACAAGTTGGCATTTTTTTATTTTTCCTTGATTAAGGTTAGTGATATGTACACAATGGATGGTTTCAAGTCAATTGAAGTTAGCATGAATTGATAAAAACTGGGTGAAGTTAGGTAAAAATAAATAGATGGATATGAATGCAGAAATAAATGTTGATTTATGCAAATTAATTATCAATACATGAAAGTTAATTTTATGAAGTTAACATGTAAATGATCCTAAATTCTTGGGATGAAGCTCTATTTTTAGATAATTAGAGTGATGAATCACATATCCCTCAACCCCTATATTTATACCTTGATCATCCCCGAGCAACTAAAAATAAAGAGGTGAAATGAGATTAGGTTCCATCCCAAGATCATAGAGAAAAAGGTGAAAATGGATATAGACCCAACCTTTGGATTATTAGTTTCGCAGAATTCCTGTGAGAATTAGGCTTTCAAAATCAACAGCCTCAAAATTCTTCACATCATTATAACAGTTTCGTCTCAGAAGTCATCTTAGATCAATCTTCCTCCCAAAGCATACCTTATGAACACTAAACAATTGTATCATGTGTGTAAAGGGTGCTATCTCTTCCCATCCGAAATAATGAACTACTGCGCAAACCTTTCCTCAAATAACTCATCACCGGGGAGTCAGTTATTTCCTTCTGAGTTCTGGTACGTGCTTGTTCACAATGAATATGGGGAAATAAGTTTTTAGAATAATAGAGAAAAGAAATGGAAGGTGACCGTTGTAGTTGACTCTCTATGAAGCTTGGCAAGTGTATCCAAGACTTCACCATGATACGCATGATGTTTGAAGCTTGGACCCCTTTTTGGATCAAATTTTTGTTTGTTAATTGGCTTCTTTTGTATGAATTTTTGGTTGCTCTGCATGGATCTTTTGTGCATCAATAGATATAGAATCTTTTGTTCCGCACGTGTTTTGAGGTCTTAGAAAAATTGTGCTAGCAGTCTGTTCCTCATCTGAAGCTTTATTTGAACTCGTACTCTGGCCGTTAGATGACTGCGCTATCAGAAAAGAGACTAACATAGCCTTCCATCACCTTATCTGAGTTGAGCCTAGTGCACAGTGCTAGAGTACATAATAATTGACTATTCAAGAGTCAATACCCATAATGAGGCGACCAGGTTAGACACTAAGTGTCGAAGTCTGGACATTGTCATGCAGAACTCAAAGAATTAAGTCTATAACCTAAAGCTTCTAAAATCCTATTTCTCGGTGAAGTTTCTCTATAAATTAGGTGGGTTAAGGCCAAGTCGAGACCACTATCAATTTCTATCAAAACTTGGTTCAGAACTCTAGTGTATTCACCAATGGCGTGCAGGTGCATGAAATGCCAAATGGCATGCAGGTGCATGAAGTGTTGAATTATGTGCATGTACAAGAAGCGCAAACTTTTTATTTTCTTCTTTTTTTGTCATTTTTGATTTTTTTAAAAATTCTATTCACATTATTCATTTTGTACACGTTTAGACAAATTTCTCAAACTTTACAAAAAATTATCCACACCCCATGTTAGTTATATATACAGAAAATATGACACCATATAGTATGATGCAATGCAAGATATGTACACGAATGTAAATCACTCCCCCATATACTTAGTGTATGCTAAGTATAGAAGGATGTAAAAGAAGAAGGAAGAGAGGTAGATGTTGGCCCGCCCCCACTATACATAGGCTCTTTGTTGGAAAAGTATAGAAGAGAGCAATAAAGGGGCGATCGAGGGCAAAGAGAGGAAGGATGAATATAAACAGGCAGGCATCGGTCCCCCCTGTACCTAGTCCTTGAACTATATATAGAATAAGTAGTACAAGGGAACCAATGAGATTGGGGAGACGGTGCCGATGTGCAAGGAGGTTTTCGGCAGATCATGATTCGGGCATGTGGTGGGAGGGAATATGGACATGAATAATGTGACGAAGAAGATTCCTAGCCATCGTCAGAGTCATCCTCAGAATAGTAGTGTTAGATAGAATCTATCCAACTAACTTGTCTCTATTGGTACTTGCCCACATGTTCAAGCAACTCGAACTCGCATGATGAGTACTATGATGAAGCGATATCTGTCTGGTCATATCTAATTACCCCAGTCCGTGCACTATACCCTGGGGCAAAGTCCTCTGAATAATTCATGTCTATGGTGATATACCTAGTCTGTTTGCTAGAACCTAAAGCAAGGAGAGGAGAAGGACCGGAGTGCTTCTTCCCTCCACTAACAACCAAAATAGAGGATGTGACCCTTTTGTACTTTCTTTGAGGTAATTACCATTGGTTCTTCAACTGATGTATCGCCATGTATGTTGTATATCTCATGTAAGGTCAGTACACATCCTTACTATATAGTGGTGCTCATAGTTAGTTTGGGATTGGTCAGCTTAGGAAACAGATCACATCAATGATGAAGGAAGTTCGAAAAAACAATGTCCAGATTCAGTGAATTGAATATGTCCAGGTCAAGCTCATTCACCTTGGTAGCAACTTTGGTAGCCTCGACAGTCAGATCCTCAAGTGTCTATCCTAAGGTTGTGTATGTGGTCTATGGAGAGGTCCGTGAACTGTTTGACCCAGAGGTCTCCTCTATATCACGATTGTCAGTTTCATGTTCGGTTGTCTCAGGTCAGGTGTGTCCTCGAGAGTTTGATTATTATGGTCTCGGTTCAGAAATTTAATGTCTTGGATCTCACTATCAATAGTCGCTCTATTAAATAATAAGAATGGGCTTTCTAGAATGATGCGAGACTCAGAAAACACTCCTCGGTATTCAGTTTCCAGGATAAAAAAGTCCGCTCTATGTTTAACACCCTGGAAGTTCATGACGATTGAAACAATTCCTCTCGGTCTTTTTGTGGATCGATTAAGAAACTGAACGATCACTCTAGTTTTTCTAAGTGGTACGAGTTTGATTCGATCAATCAAGGTCTTTGGGAGGATGTTTATGGTGGAGTCGTCATCAATCCGAACATGAGTAAACTCAGTATTCTCAATTTCACTGGTAACCCTACTTGATCGTTTAACTCTGTGGATTTTTATCTTGTTGGTCATCACCATTTAACTGGCCATAGTGATTAAATGAAATTCAGTTTTATATCTTTTTCTACCCATCTTCTTGGGTGATAACCTTCTCTTCACAAATCTCTGAAGATGGGCCTATACTCTATGGCCTTGATTAATAGAAGCTCTAATATTAGAGTTTTATAAAATACTTCCATATCAGTGTTGTCCATTTTTTTGAATTTTCTGATTTTCTAATTTTTATAGTATTTTCATTAAAGTCAGTGGAATGGTCAGTGGACGGGTCATGTGCCTGTAGTGTTTGTGCTTGAAAATTTTGCACAAGAATTGTCTCGAGTTCGCTCTGTGTGGTAGCCTTGGTTGTTCATCATATTTTTAACTATTTGGATGACATCATCATGTTGTTCTGTCAAAGTATCGACTCTCTAATTAAATCGAGCTATGCCATCAATTATTGTCTCATAATTGGAATATGAATGACCGTACTCGTCATGCCATGACTCAAGCATGCAATCCTGAGCTAAGAAATAGTCATATTATGTGGTAGTGGCTTAGAATCCTATTTCCTTGACTCTGAATCTTGAACATCTGGTCAAAGGAATATTGGTTGTACTCAAGAAGAGAGTCATCCTGAGGAGGGGATGGTTCGAACAGTGAATTCCCAATCATAATCGGGAATCATGTTTCTCTGACAAATTCATTTATGCATATGTTCCATGTAATACTCATTCCATTGTTCCATGTAATACTCATTCGATTCTATGAACCATTCGTATCTTGAATTATCAATCGAAGAAGGAGTGGGTGGAATGAGTGTGGATCCTATGATGGTTGGGGAAGAACTGACTCAGAGAGAGGATTCTCCTTATATGAGAATGAAGATGAAGATGGTCGGAATTTGGTCATGTAAGCGTTAACCCACGGAGTCTGGGTATGAATATCAATATTACAACATCTTTGACAATGAAGGCGAATAGTGATTCACAAACCTCGATATATGGATACAAGTGCAATGGGCTTTGAACACACACAACTCAATACACAATGGAAACCCTAAAATTCACCAACTAAACAATGTAAAGGCCGTAAGAGTTCGATCAATAATCTTTTCAATTTTAAAATGGTGATAAAAAAGTCCTTGAATCTGTTACGTACAGTAAGTCTCCTTGATGCCCAGATGTGATTCTACTAACCCTCAATCAAAGGAGTGATATGCTTGGGCTACCAGGTTATATCACACCTCTAAAGAAGATAGTAGACGTGCACACCCAAAACATCAGCTATGATTGGAGGTGAATGCTTGCTATTCCCAAATCCGCAAGACTCGGATATGGAGACTTAGGGCGCACGTCCATGGTTGTGGGCTCTAAGCTTATGGCTACATCCTCACCCACTCAAAATCTGGAGGTATGTACTTATGCACAAGGAAGGGGTTGCTCTCCCACAATCAATGGTATTAAATTTTATCCAGTTTTAATTAGTAAAAAATGTCATTTGTCCACTTTTTTAATTTTATTATTGATTTTAATTTGAATGGAGATCAATACATGTCTACATGGGGATTCCAAATTCCTTTAATCCTATGTGAGTGAAAATCGGGAAAGAATCGAAAAATCAATGCAGCGAGAAACACGAAGATGGATGCAAAGTTATAAATACTTATAGTGCTTCCTCGTAATCTCCATGCATGATGCTAAACATATTTGAAATTTTCCTAAAAAATATGTCTAATGCATGCACGAAATACCACACCTAGGATGAGAATTTCTATTGGCAATTGGACAAAATAGATTAATTTGGCTAAATAAAATCTGATCTAGTGCATCTAATTAAAGTGTAAGTTTGGAACTAGTCCTACGAGCACAAAACAAATATAGTAGCTCTAATATCTATGATGCGATCCTAGGACTACGTCAATCACTACAAAAATATGGGGCCTGATAGGTCGAGTGTCCAATCTGGGTACAAACACGAATCTTCAAATGAATACCACTAAAAATAGGCAAACTAATTACATATTATTTACTAGAATAAAAGAAAAATACTCCCACACCAAAAATAAGAAAATATATTCTCTGTGCTTCTCAACGGATTAGGTCCATCAACTGCCCTTGTTGCTCCATGTTGTATCGACTTCCAAGAAAGCCGCTTCAAGTCCAGGAGGTACCTTACACAAAAAATAAAAGAAATAAATGTTAGAGAGATATTCACAAAAATATTTAAAAGAGATAAAATAAACTAATAATGAAAATAAATAGAGTAATATGCACAAAAACCAGGAATCGGACTACACAAGGATCAAACCTAAAATTTAAACTATTAAAAATTAATACTAAATTGTATACCTCCCCGACAATGATGCCATTTGATGAACCCATAAATTTTCCCTTTTTATTATGATTTGTTATTGTTGTAGCTAGGAAACTCGGTGATTCATCAAAAAGTAACGACATCGAGGAATTATTATGGAAAAATAATCCTTAAGGTAGCCACGATTATTTATTTTACTTGGGTAAGTTCCAAGGTCTAACTCGAGGAGGTAATATGAGGGTTTAGAATCGATCTTTAAATAATCTAAGAAAATTAGGTTTTCAGATAGAAAGAAATATTTTGGTGTTTTCAATATTTTCAGTTGGTTTTAGGATTTTCAAAATTAAAGGAGATGTAATTAATTAATCAAGGAAATATGATGCATGGCATTCCAAAATATAATTTAATGCAATAAAATAATGATATAATGTATGGTGAGAAACAAAATAATGAATGCAATATTTTTGTGATTTTTAAATGATGCCATAAAATGTTGAAAAATAGTGAATATGATAAATGCAAATCAAGCAAGAAACCAATTCAGTCCAGAGCCTAATAATTAATTCAAGAGCACAACAAGGAAAATCAAGTCAATCAATGAGCATGTTACCCCAATGATAACCGTAAATAAATATTTAATTAAGTTATGATTATATTCACTAAATAAATCCAACCAATCATAAGTGATTGAGCAATAAGTCAATGAACAGAATAATACATGCTCGAAATATAAGAAATTATCTCCTTAAAAATTAATGTCAAATACTATCTCAAAATTAGAATCTCAATGTTCTATATGATAAATAATAAATCAAGGTTTAAAATGACATGTGGAACATGAAAATCTGATAAATAATGTTTAAGATACAATTGTTTAGACCTTTAAGGCTTTTTGGCAAATTTCTCAAAGTCATTTGGCTGCTGATGTAAACTACCACTAGTGGGGGTATTCTAGTAATATCTTGTGATTGGGAGGGGCCTCATGTAATTTTCTAGGTGCACGTGCATACTGCACATGAACTGGGACCTTCATGCTATTCTAGGTAATTATGAGAGCTTCTATATACCTTTCCACCTAATACATGAGATGTGCATGGTGGTGCGAGGCTTGGAGGATGTTCGTGTGGCGGGCCCTCCACATGTAGTATTCTTTCAACTTTAGGGTTCCAAAAGCTTGGGGCTCAAGGAAAGCCTCTACATGTGACACTATTTCTACTTTGGGAGGATCCAAAGCTCGTGGTTTGGATCTGTAGCTTGATGTGGATATGGTGTCTTCCAAGGGAGGCTGGATCTATGGCTGGCTTTTGGGTGAATCTCAACGGATGGGATTGCTCTAGTTCTTGATCCAATGGGTGTTGTAAGTTTGTTCCTCTTCCTTGTTGTGTATAGGAGCAACTCATTCTACGATGCTCGGTTGTGGCAAGGTAGAGATCGTTGGTAGTCGTTGAAGGCGGTCGAAGTTTGATGGTAGTTAGGGGAAGCTCTAACCTCAAGCAAAGGCAATGGTGGAAGAGGAATGGGTGGAAAATGGTTTGAGGTTTTGTAATGATTATCGATGAGTGAAGAGAATTGAAGAAAATGAAGAAGGTGATGGATGTGATCACTTGGAGACGTGGAGGATAGCCTCAACTTCAATCTTCACCTCAGCCATGGGTAGTCACGACAAGGTGTTGATGGCTTCCTGAGGGACAGCAACACGATGGATGTCCATTATGGATCTCGCTGCAAGGGGATCATCACTGCAACCTGGGTTCCTGTCAGAAGCCAGGGTACAACTCCTCCTCTCTCTCGTTTCATTTGGATTGATTAATGGCCGATGTCGATGAAAAGATGCAACGATGGAGTTTAATAGGGGGAAAGAGGAAGGGGATAATGGTCATAGACATGTGATTGAGGATCGGTTGTAGGGGATAAGGGAGATTGAAGGGGAAGGTTGTTGCGGGAGATAGAAGAAGAGGGGATAAGGGACTTGGAAGAGGTCTTTAGATGAGGATAAAGTTAGGATATATCATGGGAGTTTGAAGGAGATGGGTAACCAAAGAGAGAGCGAGGGGATAGAGCTAGGTCGGTTGTGGGTTATTGTCGAAGGTTACGGGTTTGCGCAAGGCGGAGCTGGGTGGAGGAGGAAGGTTGAGTGGATGGTGCAACTGTGGGGAAGAAGGGGTAACATGCCAAGCACGTGCGAGGGACTGAATGCCAGTCACGTGGCTAGCACGTCAGGTGACAAGGGGGTAGGAGTTACATGCAACACGTGAGGTAGGGGTGAGAAGATACCAACGTGCATGTCACATGGGAAGAGAAAATAAGGTGGGGAGATCAGGAGCCAGTGTATTCAACAAGTGCATGCCACATGGCATGTTAACCACTATGGTTGACCAGTGTAAAATGCAGTGATAAATAGACAACAAATAGAAAATGGACTTGGCTACAAAAGTGCATAACATTAAAAATATTCGACTAGATGTGATCTATAACGCACAAGAAACACTCAAGTGCAAATGAAATGATCCATGCAAAATCTAATTTTTGATAATTTTTTATGTATATAAAATACCATTTTTTAGCTTTGTCATTTTTATTCGATTTTTTGTAGATAAATAAATACATGCAAAATTACAATATGACGTGAAATAGTGTAAGGAATACAATGCAAGTTTTGGAATTTTTATGAGTTAAAATAAGTCAGAAAATTAGGGAAGGGGATCATAAACAGGTGGATTAAGTCAGTAGGCGCAAGTCAGAATATGTATTTTTTAATTGTTTTTCTAATTTTTTATTTTTATTTTTTATGTAAATTATTAAAACTATGAATAAAACAAACAAATGAAAAAGGAAATAATTAGAATGAGTGAGATATGCAAATGAAATAATAGGTTAGAATCAGCAAATATGTACATTCGTTGTTAGGTCCCAAAATCTAATTTTCACAAATGAACATTGATTCTTTTGATTTGGCCTTAGTTTATTGATAATTGAGTGGACATTAATTCAAAAGTGAGTAGAGTAGATTTTGACACTTTATGAGAGAGATATCAATGTTTATGTCTTTCTGTCCTAAAATTAGGATTTGGGATTATTTGAATCTGTACGAGTTAGTAATTTTTAGGATTTTCCATGATTAAGGTTAGTGATATGTACACAATGGCTGATTTCAAGTCAACTGGAGCTAGCATGAATTAATTAAAAATAGGTGAGGTTAGGTGAAAATAAAACAGACGGATATGAATGCATGAATAAATGATAATTTATGCAAATTAATTATGAGTGCATGGAAGTTAATTTTATGAAGTTAACATGTAAATGATCCTAAATTCTAGGGATGAAGCTCTATTTTCAGCTAATTAGAGTGATGAATCATAGATTCCTCAACCCCCTATACTTATACTTTGATTGTCCCCGAGCAACAAAAAATGAAGGGGTGAAATGAGATTGGGTTTCATCCTAAGATCATTAGAAAAAGGTGAAAATGGAGCTAGACCTGTCCTTTGGATTAATAGTTTGGCTAAACTCCTGTGAGAATTAGGGTTTCAAAATCAACAGCCTCAAAGTTCTACACATCATTGTAACAGTTTCGTCTCAGAAGTCATCTTAGATCAATCTACCTCCCAAAGCATACCCCTTGAACATTGAACAACTGTCTCATGTGTGTGAAGGGTGTTAGCTCTTCCCATGTAAAAATGTTAAACTACTACCCAAACCTCTCCAATAACTCGTCCTCAGGGAGTCAGGTATTTCCTTCTGCGTTCAGGTACATGCTAGTTCATAGTGAATATTGGGAAGTTTTTGAAAGAATTAAGAAAAGAACAGGAGGGTGACCGGTTTTGTTAACTCTCCTACAAAGCTTGGCCAGTGTAACCAAGTCTCCACCATGATAGGCAGGTTGTTTTAAGCTTGAACCCTTTTATTGGGCCAAATATTTATTTGGTAGTTGGCTTCTTTCGTATGGATTTTTGGTTGCTCTACATGGATCTTTTGTGCATCGATGGTAATAGAATATTTTGTTCTGCTCGTGTTTTGAGGTTTTAGAAAAATTGTGCTAGTAGTTCGTTCCTCATCCGAAGCTGTATTTTAAACTCGTACTTTGGTCGTTAGATGTACATGCTATAAGAAAAGAGACTAACAATGTATTCCATCACCCCATCTGAGTTTAGCCTAGTGCGTAGTGCTAGAGTACGTATTAGTTCCCTATTCAAGAGTCGTATCCAGAATGAGGAGACCAAGTTAGATACTAAGAGTTGAAATCTAGACATTTTCTTGTGGAACTCAAAGAATTAAGTCTATGAAGCTTCTAAAATCCTACTTCTCGATGAAGTTCCTATGGAAATTAGGTGGATTATGGCCAAGTCGAGACCACTCTTGATTTATGCTCATAACTTGGTTCAAAACTCAAGGCTTTTCACCAATGGCGTGCACGTGCATGAAATATTGAATGGTGTGCATGTGCATGAAGTGCTGAATGGCGTGCAGGTGCATGAAGTGCAAATTTTTTCTTTTCATCTTTTTTGTCTTTTTTGAATAGTTATATTCACATTATTTGTATTGTACAAACTTCTACGCATTTGACAAATTTTCTCAAAATTTACAAAACTTACCACACCCCGTGTTAGTTATATACATAAAATATGATACCCTATAGTATGATGCAATTCAAGATATGTACATGAATGTAACTCACTCCACCTATACTTTATGTATGCTAAGGATAGAAGGATGCAAAAGAAGAAGGAAGATAGGTAGAAGTTGGCCAACCCCCCTATACTTAGGCTCTTGGTTGGCTAAGTATAGGAGAGAGCAAAAATGGGGTAGTTGAGGGCAAAGAGATGAATGATGAATATAAATAGGTGGGTATCGGTCCTCCTATACTTAGGTCTTGGCCAAAGTATAGAAGTAGTACAAGGGAACTGATGACATTAGGGAGACGATGTCAATGTGCAAGGAGGTTTTCGACATATATTGAGTCGGGCATGTGGTGAGAGGAATATGCACATGAAGAAGGTGATAAATAATCCCAGCCATCGTCGAGTCATCCTCAGAATAGTAGCATTCGGTGGAGGATCTCCAACTAACTTGTCTCTACTACTGCATAACCACATGTTCAACCAACTCAACCTTGGACGATGAATACTCTCATGAAGTGGTATTTTTTGGTCATATCTAATCATCCTGGACCATGTACTATATCCTGGGGCAGAGTCCTCTAAATAGTTCATGTCTATTGTGATGTACCTAGTCTGTTTGCTATAATCAAAAGCAAGGAGAGGACATGGACTGGAGTGCTTTTCTCCTACACTAACAACTAGACCAGAGGATGTGACCCTTTTATAATGAGTATGTGAGGTACTTGCTAGTAGTTCTTCATCCAATGAATCACCATGTATGTTGTATATCTTATGTAAGGTCAGTACACGTCCCGAGTATATAGTGGTGATCAGAGTCATTGGGCTTGGTCGGCTTTGGTGACGAATCACAA